>QXTE01000149.1:771097-837024 GCA_003942145.1 Platysternon megacephalum | reverse complement strand
TCATAGTCATCCTGTGATCAACCAATACTCCGAGGTCCTTCTCCTCCTCTGTTACTTCCAACTGATGTGTCCCCAATTTATAACCAAAATTCTTGTTATTAATCCCTAAATGCATGACCTTGCACTTTTCACTATTAAATTTCATCCTATTACTATTACTCCAGTTTACAAGGTCATCCAGATCTTCCTGTATGATATCCCGGTCCTTCTCTGTATTAGCAATACCTCCCAGCTTTATGTCATCCGCAAACTTTATTAGCACATTCCCACTTTTTGTGCCAAGGTCAGTAATAAAAAGATTAAATAAGATTGGTCCCAAAACCGATCCCTGAGGAACTCCACTAGTAACCTCCTTTCAGCCTGACAGTTCACCTTTCAGTATGACCCGTTGTCGTCTCCCCTTTAACCAGTTCCTTATCCACCTTTCAATTTTCATATTGATCCCCATCTTTTCCAATTTAGCTAATAATTCCCCATGAGGGAATTCTATGATTCTATGACAGTATTGCTAACTTTTCTTTTTTTCTCTCTCTCCTGTGGGGGGCCATCCCCCCCCCCCCCTTCACATCTAGGTCTGACTCCCAATAAGCTCAGGTATTCCTCTAGTGCTGGCCAGTCTCCCTTAACAGTCCGACAGCCAATGAAAGCAGGGTCATGCACAAACTCTCTGACACCAAGGCAGCCACTAAAAGCTTCCAGTTACACCACTCCTGCAAGTGGAGTCCGAAAGCCACAGTCTTCAACTCTCAGTCCAGGATCTTCTAGTAGCAGTTCTTCCACTACGAGAAACAATAGTATGGCCACTGGAGCCAAAAATTCACCTGTTAAAGTACGAACATCTGTTGGAGGAACTTCTACTCCGAAGAGCAAGCTGATACAGCCATCCAAGAGGTAAGATCTTGAAATGAACATAAAAAAATTAAATGGACCTTAACAAATTTTGCCAACAATATTGACATCTGTGATGTTTGAAGTGCATTTCTCATCTGTAAAGTAATTGTGTAAAAATGGCATTTACCTCAGATGCACTTTAACAATACTTATTAAACTCCTCAGTTGGGTCAAAATGACTTTTAAAGCACAAACCAGAAAACATATCTTGACTTCCAGATCCCAGACTTTATCTAGATTGATTGAGATACACTAATCGTAGGTTCTCCTTGAAGCCATTTTAGTTTAAGTAGTTGCAGCTGGAATTTGTAAGTTGGTCACTAAATCTCTATGCCTCAGAGGAAAAAACCTATGTATTTACTGATAAATATAGTGCCTTTGACATGCATCATATTGCTTTACAGAATTATAAAGTGTTCTAATACTTTGAGAGCTTTAAATGAAAGGCACTATAGCAGGGGTAGGCAACCTTTCAGAAGTGGTGTGCCGAGTCTTCATTTATTCACTCTAATTTAAGGTTTCGCATGCCAGTAATACATTTTAACATTTTTAGAAGGTCTCTTTCTATAAGTCTATAATATATAACTAAACTATTGTTGTATGTAAAGTAAATAAGGTTTTTAAAAGGCTTAAGTTTCATTTAAAATTAAATTAAAATGCAGAGCCCCCCGGACCAGTGGCCAGGACCCAGGCAGTGTGAGTGCCACGGAAAATCAGCTCGCATGCCGCCTTCGGCACGCGTGCCATAGGTTGCCTACCCCTGCACTATAGAATTGCAAAGCACTTAACAAAGGGCGGGTAAGGAAAACAGAGACCCAGAGAGATTGTGATTTGCCTAGGGTCACAAAGGCCTTTGAGGTAATAATTGCTTCAGACATCACGAAAATACAGTTCTCTGTAGAGGAGGATTGTTCATTGGTTAGGGAACTAACCTGGCACTTAGGGAATTGAGCCAAGCTTTCCTGCTCTGCCACAGACTTCCTGTGTGACCTCGCGCAAGTCATTCAGTTTCTCTGCCTCAATGCACCATCTTTAAAATTGGAATGTCGATTTCACTTAATGCTTTAACTCACAGGTGCATTGTGGGGTGGAAATGGGGGCTATTAAGTACCTCAGATAGCTGATGTCCAGATAAGTAGCATTGAATATGGTAATTTGGATAAAGATAACAGCTAGATTTTGACTTGGCATATGTGCCTGTGCAGGGGAGTAAGAATCTCCTCATACACCTGCAGGTTGGAAAAGAAAGAGTGAAGCCTTGCCTCTGCTCTCACCATACTGGCCAGTACAGCTGAGCCAGCATGGTGAACCAGCCTATGCCAACAGCAAAATTATAACAAAATACCTGTACCCAACCTCCCCCATGCCCCTAGCAAGGGGGAAGCTGGGAGGGAGTTGTCTGAAGTAGCGTCTTCCAAGATTACTACTGGGGTAGGGCAGCTTATGCACCACCTCTTACTCAGGGCTGTGTCCAAAAGCAAAATCTAGCCATGAGGTAGCAGAAGAATTCAGGTAGGTGGAATGAAACTTTAAAAAAGAAAATGAAATTTAACAGTACTCACTCCTCCCTCAAAAAATGCACTGAGATCACTAATGATCCTGACCGACTAGAGGTCTTGTCTGTTTCCTCAAAGACTACACCTGCAGCATGATGCCCAAGAATCTTTCTGGGGAACTACTTCATTTGATAGTTAGATGGAAGAGTTGCACTTGCTGAATCACTTGTATTACTTCTACTGCCTTTTTGTAAATCTTGGAGTTCAAAAAATATTTTGACCAGGCCTGACCTTGCTTAGCTTGCAAGGTCTGAGGCTCTTGACCAAGGTATGACTGCAAATCAAAAAACAGATAATCTACTTGTTCACCACTGAAGAGGGATTTGAAAAGTAGAGCTGACTGAAAATATTTTAACTAGGGCTGTCGATTAATTGCAGTTAACTCACGCGATTAACTCAAAAAAATTAATCGCAGTTTTAATTGCACTGTTAAACAATAGAATTATTAATTGAAATTTACTAAATATTTTGGATGGTTTTCTACATTTTCATATATATTGTATTCGGTGTTGTAATTGAAATCAAAGTATATATTATTTTTTATTACAAATATTTGCACTGTAAAAATAAAGAAATAGTATTTTTCAATTCACCTCATACAAGTACTTTAGTGCAATCTCTTTGTCGTGAAAGTGCAACTTACAAATGTTTGTTTTTTTGTTACATAACTGCACTCAAAAACAAAACAATGTAAAACTTCAGTCCTACTTCTTGTTCAGCCAGTCGCTAAGACAAACAAGTTTGTTTACATTTACAGGAGATAATGCTGCCCTCTTCTTATTTACAATGTCACCAGAAAGTGAGAACAGGCATTTGCATGGCACTTTTGTAGCCAGCATTGCAAGGTATTCATGTGCCAGATATGCTAAACATTCATATGCCCCTTCATGCTTTGACCATCATTCCAGAGGACATGCTTCCATGCTGATGACACTTGTTAAAAAATAATGCATTAATTAAATTTGTGACTGAACTCTTTTGGGGAGAATTGTATGTCCCCTGCTCTGTTTTACCCGCATTCTGCCATATATTTCATGTTATAGCATTCTCGGATGATGACCTAGCACATCTTCTTCATTGTAAGAACACTTTCACTGCAGATTTGACAGAACGCAAAGAAGGTACCAATGTGAGATCTATGAAGATAGCTACAGCACGTGACCCAAGGTTTAAGAATCTGAAGTGCCTTCCAAAATCTGAGAGGGATGAGAGGTGTAGAGCATGCTTTCAGAAGTCTTAAAAGAGCAACACTCCAATGCGGAAACTACAGAACCCGAACCACCAAAAATGAAAATCAACCTTCTGCTGGTAGCATCTGACTCGTATAATGAAAATGAACATGCGTCAGTCCGCATGGCTTTGGATTCTTATTGAGCAGAACCTGTCATGGACTCTTGTCCATTGGAATGGTGGTTGAAGCATGAAGGCACATATGAATCTTTAGTGCATCTGGAATGTAAATATCTTGCCATGCCGGCTACAACAATGCCATGCGAACGCCTGTTCTCACTGTCAGGTGACATTGTCAACAAGAACTGGGCAGTATTATCTCCTGCAAATGTAAACAAACTTGTTTGAGCAATTGGCTTAACAAGAAGTAGGACTGAGTGGACTTGCAGGCTCTAAAATTTTACATTGTTTTATTTTTGAATGCAGTTTTTTTTGTACATAATTCTACATTTGTAAGTTCAACTTTCATGATAAAGAGATTGCACTACAGTACTTGTATTAGGTGAATTGAAAAATACTATTTCTGTTTTTTACAGTGCAAATACTTGTAATAAAAAATAAATATAAAGTGAGGTCTGTACACTTTGTATTCTGTGTTGTAATTGAAATCAATATATTTGAAAATGTAGAAAACATCCAAAACTATTTAAATAAATGGTATTCTATTATTGTTTAACAGTGCGATTAATCGCAATTAATTTTTTTTTTAATCGCTTGACAACCCTAATCTTAACAAATCTCTTTTGTACATACATGCCACTTCGGCAACTTCTTAAAGAGCCACACAACTGGGGGAAAGCAAGGGATATGTTTAATGCCTCAGAGCAGCTGGGCCCTAAATTTCACTATTAGCAATAATACAAAATGAGTGTGCATATTGTGTTGGGGGAAATAATATCTCCTGGCACCAAAAAGGTAAACAGGGAAGTCAGCTATTTGTCCTATTTCTGCCCATGCAAATTTCCTTTTGAGTAGAAACCTGAGAAACTCTCCTTGCTAACTATTACTGCAGGGAGCAATGCTTGAGAGAATTCTGTGGATGGCAGAAAATCAAATAGATTTTTCCTTTACTTTGTGATGTGACATAGTGACTTCAGTATTCAGTTGGAGTTGGGATCAGCTTAATTTACACATTTCACAGGCAGAGGTGAAATGATTTGCCGAGCATCAGTGAGTCAGTGGCTAGAGCATGGAAGAGAACTCAGATCTCTTTACTCCAAGCTATTCTATCCACTGACTAGACCACAAAATTTCCCTGATGAAGGGTATAGCTGGGGTCATCGTTAATGTGTTCTCTCCTCAGTGGAAAGCTCACATTTTAAAAATAGCTTTTTATCTTGCTTAATGGGACACTAAGGTTAAATGTAGGCCCTACATTAAAAATACTTTAACATTTAAAGTGCCTTCATAATCCTGCAAAGTGTTTCCCTCAAAACAAGTGCTGCAATACTGGTAACTTTCTTACTTCTCTCCTGGTTTCCTGTGCCAGTCTGTTCTTATTAACTAGGAGGGTATTAAAATCCAAAATAGCCTTTGGGTGGCCTGATTTCTCCATTATTCTGAACCCTTTGTAGCCATTTACACCAGTGCAAAGTGGGTGTAAAATGCTACCATTCTGACTGAGTAGTGTTATTCCCATTCTGCACTGCTGTAAATGGCTCTATAAAGTATAGGGCAATGGATAGTCTGGCCCCATGTCTCAGAAGAACTCAGCTGGCAAGTTTGTGTTTGTAATCTTTCTCTCACATGAAGCAGAGATAGAATGGAGAATAGCATTCACATGTGAATGAAAACCAAAATACAGCTGGAACATTAAAATGGAATATTATATAATCTTTATTTATATACTTTAACTAGGGCCTCTGTGTTCTGATCCTGCAGCTGTTGAAATTGCAACAGAATTCACCTCTTACCCCAGAATTGTTTAGGCTTTTAAAATTTCCTACAGCGTCTAAGATAATCTTCCAATTGCAGCTGTGTAAAGCTATGCAGAGCTGACTTCCTGAAGTCTGCAGACAGGCTGAAACAGCTCAGAAAGGTATAACTTCCCCCATTCATCTTAATGGGACTTACTTATTACTTCAGATTTTTGAAATACAGCTATGATGGCTGTGAAACCTAATTATGACAGCGGTCTACAGGAACTAATCACAGCTTATCATTTTGATAGGAAGTCTGTCTAAATGTGCTTATTCCATAGTCCAAACCATCTCCCATGCTTTCCTACCTGCCAAATCCTCAGTTGTCCTCTACACAGTTGCCAAAACCTCAGACCTCGTCTGACATCTACAGGGTAGTTATACTTTGTCAATGTAAATCTGTGGCACATTGAAAATTATGGTCTGAGTAAAATAAACTGAACTTATTCTCAAAATAAATAATTGTAGGGGCTACTGTATTGATTATATTACTCATGCTTATCCTTAAAGGGTAACTTGGGAGTTTTACTGTTGGTCTAATTCTTCTTCCACTGTAGCCAATGCTGAGTGCTTTTAAAAAATCCCAACCAAAGTAAAGTAACGCTTCCGCCATGCCCCTACCCCCCAATTTCCTGGGTACTATGCCTGCCCCAAAATCCCTGTTGGCTAATTTTTGAGACTTACAATTTTTTAAAAATGTGTCTAAAAATAATAGGCTTTTTTTCTCTACTGTTGAGGAGGAATTCACACCAACGAGAGAAACATTTAAATTAATCAGGGTGTGTGTGTGTGTGTGTGTGTGTAGAACAAATATTTTTCTCTGATACCTTTCAGTTGGTGATGTTACAAGTAACAAATTAACCCACAATTGTCTGAATTTTGGTGTTGATAGAGGAGAAAATGAATAAGGAAGTGTTATTCACCCCTTCACATAACACAAGCACCAGGGATCACCCAATGAAATTAATAGGCAGCTTTTTTAAAACCAACAAAAGAGAGTACTATTTCACACAATGCACAGTCAACCTGTGGAACTCGTTGCTAGAGGTGGTGTGAAGGCCAAACCATAACTGGGGTAAAAAAAAAAATTTAGGTATGTTTATGGAAGATAAGTCCAGAGGTGAAAGTAAGCCGGTCCGGTCCGGCGTACCGGCAAGAGCTAGTACGTCGTGCCGGACTGGACCGGCTTCCGCGGCGGTGATTTAAAGGGCCCAGGGCTCCAGCCGCTGCGGGGAGCCCTGAGCCCTTTAAATCCCCACCGGAGCTCCGGCAGCCGGGCTCTGGCAGAGATTTAAAGGGCCCGGAGCTCCGTGGCAGCCAGAGCCCCGGGCCCTTTAATTCGCCCCTGAGCTCCCAGCTGCCTCTTCAGCTGATAGCTCCGGGGTGATTTAAAGGCCCTGGTGCTCCCAGCCACAGACGGAGCCCCAGGACCTTTAAATCTTGAATCTTCCGGTTGAGGCCACGCCCCCGCTCAGGACTCTGGTGTACCGGTAAGTCCTTTAAGTTACTTTCACCCCTGGATAAGTCCATCAATGGCTATTAGTCAAGATGATCAGAGATGCAATCCCATGTTCTGGTTGTCCTAAGCCTCTAACTGCCAGAAGCTGGGACTGGACGATAAGGGGATCACTTGATTGCCTGTTCCATTCATTCCCTCTGAAGCATCTGGTACGGGCCAGAGGCAGATTTACAGTGAAACACAGGGTGCCCTGGCACGGGGGCCCCAGGGCCAGGCAGCTGTGGGGGCAGAAGTTTGGTCCTAATGGCTCCTGGGGCTCCTGCTGCAGGCTCCGCACCTCGTCCTCCCACGAGCGTGCCACGTTCCTGCCCCGCTGCCCCCCCCCCGCCCCGCCAAACAGCTGTTTGCTGGCGCTCCAGGAGGGAGGAGAAGGAGCGGGGCCGCAGCATGCTATGGGGAGGAGGCGGAGAATAGGTGGGGCTGGGGCCTTGGGGACGGGGCTGGAATCGGGGCAGGGCAGAGCAAAGGCACCCTCATGACCCCAGCCCTCTGCACTGACTCCTGCACCCCCCTCACACACCCAGCCCCCTGCCCACACACCACCCACTGCCCACACCCCCCCCACATGCACCCCTCACACCAAATGGGAGCTGCCCCAGGTAAGTGCTCCACACCCCCAGCCCTGAGCCCCCTCCTGCACCCTAACTCCTGGCCAGACCCTGCACCCCAACCTGCTCCTACACCCTAACTTCCTCCCAGACCGTGCACCTCCAGCCCTAAGCCCCCTCCCGCACGCTAAATCCTGGCCAAACTCCACACCCCAATGTTTTTTTACATTTTTTTTTTTTTGTTATAAAGTGCTCTTATCCAAAGCGCTTTACAATAGTTAGCTAACGGTACAAACAGTATTTGGAAAGATCATTAAGTGGTCTGTGGGAAAAATAAGTTAGACTACAACAACAATCAAGGTACTTCACTTTATTTTCATTTACTTCCTATTACTTATAGGAGGAGGATGAAGAAAAAAAGAATGAAAAATGGGGGTGGCGGGAGATGAGAGAATGTTCTTTTTTGGCTGGGTCCCAAGGAGGGGCCCCAAAAATGAAGCTGAGCACAGGGCCCTACTAACTCTAAATCTGCCACTGGTACTGGCCCCTGTTGGAAGACAGGATACTGGGCTAGATGGACCATGGCTGCTGTTATGTCTACTTTTAAAGCCTTTTTCAACATTACCTGAGCCTGCTGCAGTGTTTCCTGTCTCTTGCACTAGCATGCCACAGAACACAGGACTGGCTTTAATAGTTGGTATTCATGGATGTGAGTGTAACAGGGAACTATGGACTATAAGACATGACTGTAGGGCAGGTGTTAAAAATCTGTGAGAGATGGATTTTGTAAAAGCAAAAATATCAGCATTCAGTCTCAAGGCTTACAGCACTAATATGTTTCTTGGAGCATGTTTCTTATGCTTTAATGANTTTTTTTTTTTTTTTTTTTTTTTTTTTTTTTTTAAATGTACCCCAATGCATCAGGCTGTCTGATGTATTGGCTTTTTTGTGTTTTTAAAATAGATTTCCTCAGTCAGCAAAGACCAGTCAGACAACTGCTGATGATTCCTGGAAGGATGGGTGTTACTAAGCCAACCCAAAGAAGCTGATAAACTGTCAAACATCTGTATGAAGCATACCCCCAGCTGGCTGGGCATGAGAACATTATTTTTAAATACACCTTGCCCCAGACTCATCACATAGGACTGACTTGTATGTTTTCCCTATCTTTTGAATGCAAATTACCCCCTTGCCTTCATTTATTTTGCAAAGAGTTTGGTCTCTTAGTGGTAGAAATAGACAACTTTTTTCTTTACTGTGTTCCTACTGTTCAGAATATACTACTGAAGTCTGAAAAACATCAGATGAAGACTGGTTGACACTAGCCTGTGTATCTCTAGTACAACCGTCTACCAGACCAGCAGTGTGTTGGAAGAGATGTTGACTTAGATACAATATGATCTGTTCATGGGAAAATGTGCTTGGAAGGGCATAGGTGGTAATGTCTGTGCCATCAAGAAATTTCAACCCACTGTGCTTCCTTGTTGCTAAGCAGTGGTTTGGAGATTAGAGAAATAGTTGTATAGATGTTAGAAAATGAGGTTTGATTGTGTTTTTTAAATTCACCTGGTGTAATTAACTTTTGCCTGAGGTTTTTTTTTTTACTTGTTCCTGTATAGAATGTTTCTTCTCTGCTACTTTCTATTAATGTTTGTTCTAGAAGATGAAGCAGCTTTTTATAACTCAGTAGTACAGTTCAAAAAGACATTTGTATTAGTGTGTGCATCACCAAGTGTAAGTTCACAAATGAAGGCGTAGTACACAATATTTGTGTGGGTTTATGAACAGGCAGTCACACTTCAATGGGTGCTACTTAAAAACGGTCAAATTTCAGTATTTGCTGTGTTCCATAACTTTGCTATGAAATACCAAACATTGGTAAGCTGAACTACTACAGGTGAGTTTGGTTCTGAATGGCCTCCCATTGTATATTGGAGAGAAGCTATTGCACTTGAAGTGATTCCCTCCATGATCTACTTTACCCATTCGGTAACAATTGGCCTTCACTGGGTTTGTATAAAACTTTTCTACTGCATTTTTTCATACGAAGGAATCTGTTCAAAATGGATCCCTGTCCTCGGCAAACTATGGAGGCCACTGATTCAATCATATTTTCTGAAATATGCACTGGTAATAGAACTCAGCAATGTTCTCCCTGCCATCAATGTGATTTGATATTGTAGTTTAATAAAAAATGTTAAGGTGCTGAAACTAAATATGCCTTTAACTACTGAATGGCGTGGTGGTATTTTTATAAAAAAGTTAATGGACAGAGGGACAAAATCTTCACTTTCTTAGATCTCAGTACTTAATTATTTTCAGAAACGTAGGTTTACCATTACAGAACACTTTTACTGTCTATTATTTGCATTACAGGCTTCTAGTTAATAATTACATAGAGGTAGATTAAAATTGATGATACATTCACACTCACTCTGGAGCCTCAAATCAACTGGAATGTAATTTTAGAAAACTTCAAAGAAACATGAGTCCAGGTTATTTGCAAGGGAAAAGTTAACAAAATGGGGGCCTGGAATAATTCTCTCCTACTATTTCTGCAGGAATCAACCCTAATGGCAGAGTGTGATGACTGATAAACTTCAGCAGCATATAGCTTCCAAGGCCAGAAGGGATCATTGTGATGATCTTCTAGCCTGACAACCTGTAAACACAGGCAATCACACTTCCAAAATAATTCTGAGTATCTTTAGAAAAACACCCACTCTTAATTTTAAAAATCCATGACACTTGGTTAATTACTTTCACTGTTAAATGTACACATTAGTTCCAGTCCAAATTCTGCCTAGCTTCAATTTCCAGCCATTAGATGGTTATACATTTCTCTGCTCGATGGAAGAGCCTTAAATATTTGTTCCCCCTGTAAATACTTGTACACAAATCTCATTACTCCTTAACCTTTTCTTTGTTAAACTATAAGGAGCTCAGTCCCTATAAAACAGCTTTTGTAATCCTTCAGTCATTCTTGTGTGAACCCTCTCTAGTTTATCAACATCATTTTTGAATTGTGGACACACTATTCTAGCAGTGGCTGCACCAAATACAGAGGTAAAATAACCTTCCTACTCATACTTGTGGTTCCCATTTATGCATCCCAGGATCACAGCAGCCCTTTTAGGCAGTGTTGCACTGCAGTCTCCTGTTCAGCTGTTAACAGCCATACAGTTAAGAACAGCCATACTGGGTCAGACCAAAGGTCCATCTAGCCCAGTGGCCAATGCCAGGTGCCCCAGAGGGAATGAACAGAACAGGTAATTATCAAGTGATCCATTCCTAGCTTCTGGTAAACAGAGGCTAGGAACACCATCCCTGCCCATCCTCCATGAATTTATCTAGTTCTTTTTTGAACCCTGTTAAAGGCTTGGCCTTCACAACATCCTCTGGCAAAGAGTTCCACAGGTTGACTGTGTGAAGAAATACTTCTGTTTGTTTTAAACTTACTGCCTATGAATTTCATTTGGTAACCTCTAGTTGTTGTGTTATGAGTAAATAACACTACCTTACAGGTCTGTCTCATCTTACATTGGGGTTGCGGTCAGCGCCTAAAGCGAAAACCACGTATAGTCAAATTTACATTGAGTGTAATGGCGGGCAGAAGCACCCGCACTACAGAAACAGTATTTAAATTTCTCTTTTTTTTTGTTTTTGCTGACCGCGTAAAGCTGAAATCGCACGTTAAATGCACCTATGATACGACAGACCTGTATTTACTTTCTCCACACCAGTCATTATTATACTCCCCCCCGTCATCTTTTTTCCAAGCTGAAAATCCCAGTTATTAATCTCTCCTCATATGGAAGCTGTTCCATACCCCTAATCATTTTTGTTGCCCTTTTCTGTACCTTTTCCAACTCCAACACATCTTTTTTGAGATAGGGCAACCACATCTGCACACAATATTCAATGTGGGGTACCATGGATTGATGTAGCAGCAAGATGATACTTTGTCTTATCTATGCCTTTCCTAATGAGTCCCAGCCTTGTTCGCTTTTTTTGATTGCCGCTGCACCTTGAGTGGATGTTTTCTAGCCATGACTCTAAGACCTCCAAAATCTTTTTCAGTCATTGCATCCGAAGATAGGCCAGTTATATGAGCAGCTGTGGGAGACTATCTGCTTTGTTCCTAGATGTATTCATTTACATATATTAAAATATTTAGTTTGCTTGTACCAGCTACCATGTAATCTAGGTTGCTTTGTATTATTGAATACTGGCAGTTGCATGCAAGTACGTTTGATAGTCTAAAGTAATGGAGTACAAGTACTATTGTTAAAGAAGGGACAAGACCTTCCATACAGCATCACCAGATGGAGGTATGAATTGGTAGAGTAGTTTGATTAACAGATGCACTAAAAATGAGATTTTTAAAAAACAGCAGTTGGAGAGAACTTATACCTGCAAAGCTTTGAAGGGCTAGTTCAAAATACTTTGGGGACTGAACCAACCCTCAGCTTCTTAAGTTAAATTAAAAGTTCTCTAACCAAACAAAACTAAACACTGGACATTTTAAAGTGGGCTGTCTAAATCTGTAGAAAAATACCACACACTACTTGGACTGGCTGGAGTTAAATCTGGTCTCCTCCAATATCATGAAATACTTCTCTCACAAGCTCACACTAAATTTAGTTGTACTATACCTGATATCTTCATTTACACCTGTTTCGAGTGCCCTCAGCTGTGGAGGGGGAGGTAGAAGGGTGGAAAATGAAAGATGAGCAATACTTGGTATTGGTTGTAGCTCACTATTTAAGGCAGCTACTCCAGCTTCAGAGCACAATTGTTCAGGTTTAAAGAGGTACCTCCAATTGGATGTCTCTTTCTTAAGTGTTGTCTTTCCACCTGTTAGCTAGTGACAAGGTAGTTTTCACATGGTTACTCCTATTGAAGAAGGCAGTTGTTTTAAGGTTAACAGGGCAAAGTAAACCATCTAAAATAGCCATGTCTGTGATTTTTGTTTCATTAGCAAATGCAGTAGTTCTCAAACTTTTGTACTGGTGACCCCTTTCACATAGCAAGCCTCTGAGTGCGACCCCCTTATAAATTAAAAACACTCATATTTAACACCATTATAAATGCTGGAGGCAAAGCAGGGTTTGAGGTGGAGACTGACAGCTCGTGACCCCCTGAGGGGTCCCGACCCCCAGTTTGAGAACCCCTGAGCTAATGTAAGAAAACCTCATCTTTGAGAAATACTGCTTACTTAGCTTTAATTTGAGTACTTTACTTATTAACTGACAGCTGATGACTAGCTCCTTCTCCCCATGCTAGCTCAATCACTGGGAAAGGACCAGATATATTTCAGTTCCTTATCAGTATTTAGTCATTGAGATTGAGGCTTCTTGCCTATCCATACCAAAATTAAACTGGGCTAGAAAATGTAGATTAGGATGAAGGCTGCACACTGTGCAGTAAAAAAAAAAAAAAAAAAAAAACCTAGCAGAGTAGTTTAAATCCTGGCTGCTGCTTTTTTTTACTACCTTCTTTTAGCTAACTGTTCCCCACACTTACCCTCTGAGCAAGTGCTTCATAAAGGTAAACTGTAGTAAACAAGATGTTTTAACTTACCCAGAGAATGGTAGCATTAGCTATGTTGAATCACAGGTGGCACAGGAATGTAGAAAATATTGAGTGCCTGCCAGACATGCATAAAGTCAGTTTAGCCAATGCTTGCAGAGTTGGCACTTGGATTTTCCTTTAGAGCTGGAGTCCCACAGGCTTTTGGGGGCATTTTAAATGTAAGCACCCTTTAAAGTGTAAATTCTAAACTTGATTTTTCAGTTAGTTAATTGTCCTGAATCTGTTTTGGATTCCTGCTGGAATCTTAAGTGGTAGCCCAAATGGTGCATATATCTTAAATACTAATTTGAGATAGGGAAAAATGAGGTATTTAAAACTCAGTTTAACATGCTTTCTGCAGAGCAAGCTCCACAGTAAGCAATTACTGCAGCATTCCTTTAGCTGCCTGAATCAGCGGTAAAACTACTAGGAGGACATGCAAGATGTTTAGTTTAAATCAGTTATAGTAAATAGAATGTTTTGTGCAAAGGATGTTTTGAAGATGAAAGGGATAGCTTACAGGCATTTTTGCATTTCCGATCAAGCCATGCCAAGCATTAAGCATGGGGAAAATCATGTATTTTCTAGTAAACAAGCTTTCTATGATTATGCAGTTTACTTTGCTTTGGACTTACAGAACAGCCCATTAACTGTATTTGCTACATTTAATCTAGTAATGTGCAGGAAAACACTATACTTTGTCAACCTGGACCAGGGTTAGCATTTTAATTACAGTAGCCTGCAAAATAAAGTTCACTGTAGCGTTCAGACAAGCTACATAATGCAGTTTCCAAACATTAAGGACAACTTGTCTTTCAACGAATATGCAAGGCCCAATTCTCTGGTACCTTATACCATCTAGCTATTTATTACCTGTACAGAGTCTGTGTAACAATGGTTCTCATTTCATCAGAGAGTTAAATGACTAAGGTGTGACAACAGTTCCTTCTTTCTCTGGTGAATACTTCTACTTGAAGATTTAAGCTGTATTCCCACCTGCAAGAAGTGTCTTGCTTTGGGATTGAGCAGAAAGAGCTAAGACTCTTCCCTTTCTTCTCACACATGAAAAGGGGATGGTTGGTTTAGATTCAGATTAAGAATCTCTGCATGCTTTTTACTGAGTGTTCTCCACAAAATTCACTTCTGACAGCTTATTCCAGTGTAGCTCCTGAGGGCAACATCTGTCATGCTGAGGATGGCTATGCAAAAGTGCATTGCAGAAGCAGCTAGACAACCCTGATTATAGCCCTCATGCTAGGTGCTGTGCAAACAGAAAAAGATGGTCCAGATTTGTTTTAATCTGCTTTCTTGAAGCTGTTTTTCTACTCGATTTAAGTCTATGTACCAAACTCTTCCACATGTGGAGGATTTAGATAATATGCTTTATAGGCAAGGTAGTAGTGACTAGTTTTCTCCCTGCTCAGGAGGAACCAAGTCAGTCTAATCAGGACAGGCAGCACTATTGCTGATCTATTTAAAGTATCTTTTAGTAATTTGGCCTATTTCAGAAGCACACCAAGTTAAGTTACGCAGGGTCTTAAAGAATAACTTTTCAGAACACTGCTGGGTTTAAGATTAGTGGTGCTCCTCCACCATGAGTTGGGAGCAGCCATTTAATGCCAAGCTACACTTCACAAAACTTAGCAAAGTCTGGTCATTTGCCATACAGTAAATTTATTCAAACAGGGTAACTGTTTTACAGTAATGCCGTACTGCATTCTTTAAAACAAGAGGAAATTGTTTATATAAAAAGTGTTTGTACATAAACAGACAAATCATAGGAAATTAACAGTAACATTACCAATCCCTAAAACATGCAGAGTTGCACATTGATTGTGGGCAGTAGTGCATACTTGAAGGAGATGACCTATCTCCTGCTCTTCCCAAATGAGCCATGTGTATTTCACAGATTGAGGGTTTCCAATAAACTCAGCACTGCCTCTATTCTCAGTGGTTAGTCCAATTGGCGATGAAAGTGAACTTAACATGGAGAACAGGGTCACAAATATGTTTACTTGCATGGCAGGAAGACACTACTTACCAATTTCCAACTACCATGGATCAGATTTTGGTCTACTGAGGATAAACCCATGCATGGATGTGAATTTAGAGTACTGTTACAGAATGGAACCTGCTGAGAGAACAGTGTGTAACATGCAGCAGCACAAAGGATGTGATGGGGTGGCAATTTGGTTTTCAGTGCCCTGTTTCGTGGGGACCCAGTACTAAATGGCCTCAGGGATAAACTCCTCAAGGCCAGAGTGCAAAAGCTGTTCTGTACATCACATCTGATTAATGGCACTGCAGTAAGCACATGGCTTTAAATATATGCACTAGTATTAAGCGCCTTCCTCCCACACACACACCTCCACCTTCTTAATAGTAGGAGTTAGTTTCTCAGTGCTCAGTGACTGAGCAGTGGAAAACTCTAGGGCCCAGGAGTTAGATATGTGTGTTAAGCCATCTCATATTTCTCATTTATCAGAAGATTTGCTTTTGTCTCCATCCCCTCCATAGGAAACAGAGCTCTTTCAAAAGAAATATTGAACAGTTTACCAATAAAAAAAAAGTCAGCAAGCCTTTTACACACTGCCTAGGTCAGACCTCAAGCCACTACTTTACAAATCTGCACTATATATAACTGGACAGTGCCACCCCCATTTCAGCTATTGAGGAATTATACAGGGCTACCCTTAGGATAAGGATGTCCAGATAGGACAAAGGGTTTATAATCAAAGCTATCATCAGACACTGGACAAGTCTCTATGGGGCTATTTTTGGCCCTGTGAGGTTCTCATAGCAGTATATTTGTCAAGGACCCCTGCCTTTGGTTGTTAACGTTGGTGTTTTGTACCACAGATAAGAATCCAGAATACATATCTGGATAAGAGTTTCCCTTCAGACCAGCACAAGATGAGACTTAGAACTGGGACGGAACCATCAGTTACCTGTTTCTTTAACATGTGGAAGGATCTGACCAGGATGGAAATGCAAGCACATGGCACCTCAGAACACATATCCTCTTTGCAAACTAGAAAAATAGCTTAGCCCCAATTCCATCTCTTCCATCTTGAGTAATAAGCACTTGCTGTAAGTTTATTTTGAGTGGGGGAGGATTAAACATACAGGACAGAAGCAATACTTAAAACACAATGACAAACAGCAGCCAAGTTATCACAACCATCATCTTTACTCTATCAACTTAGTCACAGAGTAGGGGAGCTGGGCAGAAGACAGAGGGTGAAAGAGGAGTCATTTCAACATGCCCACTCAATCCCCACCCATCTGTACAGATGTCTAAAGAGATACCCCAAAGGAAAAAAGGGTTCCATATTGGAGAGGGAGATGTCTCTCCAAGAGGGGCCTATGCCTTTAAGGGATCTTAACATCTACTGTGCCATTCCATTTGTGACCTCAACCCATGTTTGCATTGGTGGCCCCATAACAAGCAAGCATTTAACCCTACATAGTACATCACTTTGTGGACCAAACACGTACGGAGATGTTAATTAGATCCCAATATAGTGGCAGCAAAATGGACGTTCACCACTCTGACTACCTTCATAGACCCACCTTGAGCTCTCCAGCCCCACTCCTCATGCAGAGATGGAGGCACTAGCAATGCTGTTCTCTGCTTAGCACGCTCCCATTAAAGTGCAAAGCTGTACATACACACACACACACACGAGCATGCACGTACCCTCTGGAGCCAGCCTTGCTGCCTGCCCAGCTGAGAAACTGCAGTTAAGACAAAAGAACAAAGAAACAAAATCCCTTCAAGTAGTTTTAAAACACAGCTCTTCCTTGAGGCTGAAACTGCACTAAGGCAGTGATTTGGGGCCGCTGGGAGTGATAAGACAAAGAGAAGTCTGAAGTCCTGGAAGGATGAGGTGTCAGTAGTGAAAGACAATTTATTTTGTGGGTTGCTCCTTCGCACACGCTCATGCGCTCTCATCCTTGGCTGATCAGCACAGGCCATCTGTTTACTTCTGCACACAGCTGGGCCATGTAAGCCCACCGCAGGCAGCCGACACAATGATGTAGATGACCACCTGGAGGAAGAAAGCACTGTCACATGGATAGAGAATCTTTCCCATCACTCAACATGTAGCAGTCAAGTACTTAGAACAAGGTTTGGAAACCCAGACTAGGGTACTATTCCTGTCTCTGCCACCAACTTCTCCTTTGGCATTCAACGATTAGGGGAAATCTGCCTCAGTTTCCCCAACTGCAACTCTGGGATAACACCACCCGCCCTGCAGAGTGATGCAAGGCTCCATCAAGGACAGCATTGCACCTATGTCACCTTTGAGGTCCTCAGATGAAAGATGTTAAGAGCAAAAACATTTGAGGGTAAATACCGGAGGAGGAGGAGGAGAGGCCATGACTCAGGCATGAAGCCATTTCAAGTAAGAGCAACAGGGGCACAGGGCTCTTTAAAACTTAAGTCTCCACTGGGCCCAGATACTGTGAACTCACAGCTTCAGCTTCTAAGAGTCAACAAGGTAGCTATGTCCCTGCCCTCTCTTACAGGGCTATATACAGCTAGAGAGAACGGCGACAGGGCACCCTCTGGAATGCTACATTTCCTGCCCCTCTCATCTGAGACATTAAGATAGCGGACATCACCCCCGCACACTGTTATGGTCAGGGCTAGAAATGGCTGGAAAAGAGAAATCCCCTCCTGTAAAAGATTTCCCATTTTTGAAAAAGGTCCTCCATATTTGGGATGGAACAAGTCAAAATGAAACATTTTTTGTGGGAAGGGATTGAGAGAATTCCATTTTGAGAGAATCAAAATGGAATATCTGGCTTTCTGCCTGAAGGAAGCCTCTTCCTCCCCAGGAGCTGGCCTCCTAACTCCTAGGCCCTGGAACTGGCAGGCAGAAAATGTAATTGACAAGAGTTTTCCAGGCAGGCAGCCAGGGAACCATCACTTCAATTTTCTTGATGGAAAAATAGAATTTTTTGGCAAAATGACTTTTCTGCAGAAGACATTAGTTTTAGGGAAAGGGCATTTTTTGTTGGGAAATCATTGATGAAAAATTCCCGACCAGCTCTAGGCAGGATATTGCCACCTGCTCTAGTGTAAAAAGGGTAGTGAAATGCTGGTTCCAAGCCTTGGGAAGAGAACCTTCAAGAAGGAACCCATTTACCTCCATCACTAGGAGACACTGGTTATTTGGGGACTACTGTGAAGAGACATGGATGACATTTTCTAACATCCAGGCCTCACTTTAGAAAGGAGCATGTGCGTTACCTCCTTGGAAGAAAGAGGATGAAGGCTAGTAACTTACAATCGATACTACTGTGATGATGATGGTAAGCTTGAGGTTCTTCATACACATGGCTCTGGCCAGGTTCCTGCTGGTAGTTTTGAATGTGACAGACTATGAGAGAAAGACAACCCCCACTTAGTCGATGTGCCCTGGTGAGCAGCCCTAGTCCTTCAGTTGGATTTCATCAAAATCCCTCCTGATCCAATACCTAATCTCCAACAGCCTGCCAAGGGGAGCAGTAGGGGCAAAAAACCTAACTGGCTTCAAGACTGAACTTGGTAAATTTATGGAGATGATGGTATAATGAGACTGCCTACAATGGCATGTAGCCAATCTGCAACTGCTAGCTGCAAATATCTCCAATTAAAAGTGATGGAATGATTAGATGGGGAGGGCTCCGAGTTACTACAGAGAATTCTTTCCCAGGTATCTGACTGGTGCGTCTTGCCCACATGCTCAGGGGTAAGGAGGGAATTTTGCCCCGCGTCAGATTGGTGGAGACCTTGGGGTTTTTTCACCTTCCTCTGTACCATGGGGCACGGGTCACTTGCAGGTTTAAAGTAGTGTAAACAGTGGATTCTCTGTAATATGAAGTCTTTAAACCATGATTTGAAGACTTCAGTAACTGAGCCAGAGGTTTGGGGTCTATTATAGGAGTGGGTGGGTGAGGTTCTGTGGCCTGCAATGTGCAGGTCAGACTACATGATCGTCCCTTTTGGCCTTAAAGTGTAAGAGTGTGTGTGTGTAGCATTCCCTGTGCCCAACCCCCACCTCTTCATCAGCATTTACAATAAATCTGGATACTTCCCACTGCTGAAGAGCAGGTTATTTCATCCATTGGAGGTTGTATGGGGCCCCTGTCGAAGTCACTTATTTGCTTTGCTCCTTCACTTCCCCTAGGAAAAGGAGCCCCTTCCCATTCCTGCCTCTGTACCTGCAATCCTTTAGCACGGATCGTCTCAGTGGGAGACAGGATTGGGGCCCCAGGTTTCTGCACTAGTTTTCTTCCACAGAAGTGGTAGTTAAAGAGACAACATCAAAGCTTGTGTGGGCCTGAAAATGAGCCTTGTACATGGGCACCCCTCTGCTCAGCCCTCCAGCTTTTCTATGCACTGCCTGTTCACATGGCCTGTTTTGCACATACAGCCAAGCTAATCTACCCTGTTGCATTTGCAGGCCTACAATCCAGTAGTAGAGAGGGCATTGTGCAGAGTTTTACCATTGTAAATAAATATACTAAGAGAGGTTTCAAACTGAGCAACTTTCGATACCAGCTCCCTTTTGGGTCTAGCTGACTGGAGACCTTTGAGAACCTGAAGCTTATCTCCAATATTTATGCTATTCTGACCTTGTGGTAAGTCTTCACTTTATTCATTTTTCCCATCTTGCTTCTCTGTAATCCAGAACCCCACCACTCTCCAAATCATAGGATTTCATCCCAGGATGGCAGCCTACTGTCTTAAGATCAGATGATTTCTTGCACAAAAACTCCTAAACATCCCAGTGCAAAGAGCTCTCTGAATGGAAAAAGAACTGGCGAATGCTGGACATTCAACCCAGGATCATGCAACAGCTTCCAATCCAATCCAGCTATAGGAAACTCAGCATTGCCCTCTGTTGGGAGCAAGGTG
Organism: Platysternon megacephalum; assembly: GCA_003942145.1. NCBI lineage: Eukaryota > Metazoa > Chordata > Testudines > Platysternidae > Platysternon > Platysternon megacephalum. The sequence goes on along the minus strand of QXTE01000149.1, from coordinate 816,877 downwards.
AATTTTCTGCACCCCCTTGCATTATTTCCCCTTCTCTTCTTAAATGCAGAAGGGCATTTCTTGACATTTCTGAGAGGTGAAGAACAACTTCTAGGGGGCCCATTCATAGCTATGTGGGTGTTAGCTGCACTAACTTGTTTATTTTCAGTAGCCAAAGCACTATTGTAGGCCAGAAGGCTTCCACATAATTAGCCTGAAGTCAATTGATCAGAGTTATTTTCATAATTAAGGTTTCTATAATGAAGAGCATAGATGTCATGGAACCAAAATATGAAGGAAATCCAGACTGTGGGTTTCCCCTTACATACTAGAAAGCAGGAAGGAAGGTCATGGCTCATGTGGGCATTTGGGGCTTGTGTGCACAGACAGGAAGAAAGGGGAAGAGTGGAACTTATACAGGAAGGTTCCTTAACAGAGCAGGATGCAGCAGCAGGAGCACGTAACTGAACTAGCACCAAGGAGGTAGGAATCAGGCATTATTCCAGTGAGAGCAGAGTTGTAACACGTCTACATGTAGCCTGGTATCCAGTATCCATCCACACATCTCATGCACTGCTACGCCTCGGATGCAAATAGCAGAAGACACGGTGCAGTAAGGAATGAGGGCACAATGAGCTATGCCACAAGCAAAATACAGCTTTGTTGTTGGAAACCAAGTTGCGTAGGTAAGGCTTAGAGGGGGACTGAAAGAAAGCCATGTGTCTTGTACACACGACATGCCAGTCACAGTACAAACACAAGGGCTTAGTGTCTAGAAGCCCCAATATTTGCATTGTCTGTGTACAGCTCTTGTGCCTGGTCTTTGCTGCCACCTGCACTCATTACAAACTGGTTAATATCAGCTTTTGCTCATAACTAATATGGTACCAGCATGTTTGGTTACTACATAAAGTCCACACCGCCCCCTCACCCCCGCTTCCCCTTATGCCTCTCTATACTTACTGAATCCACTAGATTCTCCGTTTTGTCTATCAGCAGCTCCAGCTTCTCTCCTCTTTGGGCCACCAGGTCTGAGGGAGGAAGAACAAATCAGCAGTCAGAATCGAGGTGCAAAAGCACCTTCCTTATCCAAGTCTCTTGCTACTTCAAGGCCAGGAGACATCTCTGATACAACTAGGGTTGGCAGAATTCAATTGTTATTTTTATAATTTCAACAAATCCATTTATTTTAAAGCTTTTCTCTATTTTTATCAATTTAAATTTTCACAGCTCCAGGAAACCACATAATTGTCTGAACCGCCCCCTCCTGCCCCCATGACAGTAGATGTTAAGTTATAAAGCTTCTTGATTCTCAACACAAATTGTTAACATATGTCAAGGTGTACAAAGTAAATATCCTTAAATCAAACTAAGTTCTCAAGCAGCATTTTTCTTATTTTATTTAAGTTTTGAGTAATGTTGATGGGAATATTTTTTCCTTGGTTTGGGTATGAGTACAGTGAAATCGACATTTACCAATAAAAAGCTCGCTTGCTAGACAGTTAAGGGTTGTTCACAACCCTTCTGAGCTACTTGGAGTACAGTATTTGAGGTGGAGGGGGGAGAAAGGTCAAAATTCCCATGTCCCAAGCAATCCCAAATCAGTTTCTGAGCCAGATCCTAGAGTTTCACCAATTTATACCATCTGAGAATCTGGCCCTCTATCTTAAGTGAGGAATCAAGTTTTTCTTGAACTCCATTGCAGTGGGCTAGGGCACTGTTTATGAATGAAGCCCTCAAAAGGGAACAGGTCACACTATGGCTTAGTCCAGGGGTCGGCAACCTTTCAGAAGTGGTGTGCCGAGTCTTCATTTATTCACTCTAATTTAAGGTTTCGCGTGCCAGTAATGCATTTTAACATTTTTAGAAGGTCTCTTTCTATAAGTCTATAATATATAACTAAACTATTGTTGTATGTAAAGTAAATAAGGTTTTTAAAGTGTTTAAGAAGCTTCATTTAAAATTAAATTAAAATGCAGAGCGCCCCGGACTGGTGGCGAGGACCCTGGCAGTGTGAGTGCCACTGAAAATCAGCTTGCGTGCCATAGGTTGCCTACCTCTGGATTAGTCATTTAACAAGCTACTCAAGGCTTTGAAGGAAGCAATAATACAGTACCTCTAGCTTCATCTCACTTGTATAACTCTATAAACCTGCTATATAGTTTGGGTCCAGAAATAAATATTTTAGTGTAAAAGAGCCCTACATCAGAAACTGGTGAGTTGCTATTTAATCTACATGGCTATGACAAGGAGCCAAGTGGATTTTAGGGCCTGTCTGCACAGTGGGGTAATATGTTCTAGAGGAGTGTGATTTCTAAAGCACACGAACATGCTGCACATTAATTGGCCTGTGTAGACCCTGCTGGTGTGCACTAAAGGTTCCCTAGTGTGCTTTAATGCAATGCATTTCAAACAGCACTACATCAAAGCACACCAGCAAGGTCTACACAGACCAAGTAATGAGTTTTAAAAAACACAAACCTGTAGAGCACATTACCCTACTGTGTAGACAAACCCTTAGTTTGGATAAACCATTGCCTTCTCCAAGAATAGGAGTTCCAAATCTTTCCAGCTTTAAGACTCTTCAAATCCATCAGCAAAGGAGTGATACAGGTGCTTTGCTAAGGCCCTGATCCTGCACTCAGGCCCACATGGTTTTCAATGCAAAATGGAGATTGAGCATTTGGAATTTGGAGTGCATCCACCATTGGTCTGCAACACCACTCCTCAATCCCAATCTGCCACTCACAGTGAAATCTTAGTGCAAACAAATTCCTCTGCAAACTCAGAGCACTTCTGTATGTGGCATGGAATACTCGCCAACTGTAGCAGACTCTGTTGTTCAACCAGGTTACCACTGCAGAAGATGGCAGGTAAACCTTGGCTTCCCATAAAGCATCAGCTGCACAATACCATTGGGAATGCCTCTGAAAGGGATGCTCCTCTGGGACCCAGGGTTGCACGCTGTGTGCAGAGCAGGAAGTGAATACCTATGTTTCGGACCATGATTCCTTTAAGTTCATCAACCTGGGCTTGTGTCTCCACCATCTGATCAGTGCCCTTGTTCTCCGAGTGGTGTTTCTGTAACAGATGAACTGAGTCAGTGATGGTACAGATCTGTTTAGAATGAAAACAATTTCTCCTATCTCAGCTCCCCGTTCTCTCCTAAAGAGCTTGCTGGCAAGCTGGAGGAAGTGGGAGGGGAGAGAGATAATCGAAATATAATATCCAATAATAATAATCCAAATATAATATAGGTAGTCTTTTGTCTGGTGAAAAAAATTTCCCTGGAACCTAACCCCCTCATTTACATTAATTCTTATGGGGAAATTGGATTCGCTTAACATCGTTTCGCTTAAAGTAGCATTTTTCAGGAACATAACTACAACGTTAAGTGAGGAGTTACTGTACCAGTGTTCTATCTGTACAGGTCTTGCAGACTGCTTTCAACCACTTCCTACATCTACTTTGGCTTGCTACTAATTTCCAAAAGATTACAAGTGAAGTTCTACCCAGAGATTCTCAGGTTTATCTTCCCTGTTACTTCAGTACCCTTGTAGATGGCTTGAAATCTATGGGTGAAGAACAGTAGACAAGTACTAGGTATTACAGGAGGCAGAGGGACATGGAAAAATAAAAATTGAGGTGGAAGCTAAGATTACAGAGTTTATGTCCCAGCTGACTTTGTACAGTCTTGGGCAAGTCACTTCTCTTGTGTGCATCAATCCTCATCTGGGAAATGGGAACCGCAACTGCAAGGTTGGTCGCAAAGTTTGTTATCAGGGCCCTGTGTACACTGCAGCAAGCTAGACTTAAATTATGTGGTGCTCTAGTGTGGCAAACTGATTGGAAATTCTGTAACAGCTTCATTTAATTATACAAGTGGATTCTATTTAATTCAATAGGAAAGTGAATACTACAAGCAGTACTACAACCGCATGATATTTTGTATTTCCTTTTGTGCTACCCCACATTTCCAGTATGCTAATTACCTGCATAATCAACATCATTATGAAGGAAGCTGGGTGAGAGCAGTAGGGTGAAAGCTTTCCACACTCAGGAGGCAGTTTAGGATTGTGGGATAAGAATATTAGCATAATGTTTTTGCTCAAGTGATCCACAATAAAAGAGTGTTGCCGTTAAGCTGTCATTAGGAGTCAACACTTAATTGAAATGAATGGGGCAGTTAATCACTCAAAGTTATTGTTTCCATGTTACCTGAGACTACGGGCAGTCTCGTTACATTCAGTTCATATTTTTAACATTCCCTTGAAAGGTTTTAAATATGGAAGTTGAGACTGGAGCAAGATCTGTGACAAAGGGTGGATTCTACAGGAAATTCTCCAGTCTCAGAACAGCAGACTACATCGGACTGTGCTTATGACTATCAAGTGCTTAGACATGCCCAGTCCTAGAAAGGCTACATACTCCTCAGGTGTATGAGTCCTGCTGATGAGAAGCACATCAATGTTCAGGCAGGAGCTCCCAACACAGCTTTGCTCAAGCTATTACAAAGTACACATGCATTTTTCTCTCCAAACACCAGTCTCCTCCCTACTTAGGAGAACTCTTTCCAAGGATGGGAGTGGAGTCTGACTAGGGACTTGAAGATTGTCTGTATGAAATTTTAATTTGCACTGACTTTGCTAATGCTTTTTATGTAGCCTGTTGTAAAAATAAGCAAATATCTAGATGAGTTGATGACATGGAAGACTTCTGCATACCCCCACAGGTACACAAACCCCTGGTTGAGAACCATTGATTTAAAGCCAACAACAGGAGCGTTTACAAGGGAGAGATAACACTGGTTAGAGAGCCCCTTCTGACCATATGTATCTTACCAGCTGCGCAGCCAAGATACTGGAGAATTCGCTGTTCATGGCATATGGAAGTGCTGTCTGTGCTCTTGAACCGTACGTAGTCTGAAATCTCTTTTTGATTTCATTCAGGAAACTGAAGGCTCTGGAACGTTCAAAGTTCTAAAAGTAGAAACAAAATGTTATCAGGCAAACTGCAAGTCACCTAACAACGTTCTAGTTAGGAAACTGTGGGATAGGTGGCCTACAGAAAAACTTAAAAGATATGTAACCATTTAGAGACCCTCCACCTTTTATCAAATACGAACAACCACGCTGCGCATAACCCTGCAAAAGCCTTGCTACCTCTTCCTCTTAATCTCTTTGTTAACAGCAGTCACTTTTTTAATATCAGTCTGTTTCTCCCTGGATACCCACTGGAATCAGGCATACAAAGCTCAAAAGCAAGCCTGTGCTTTATTTACTTTTAAAGGGGAAACAAAGACAAAAGTCTTCACAGCCTCTATTTGTACTTTCTTCCACAGTTGAGGGCAAAGCTTAAGTGTACTGTACTAATGACTAGGATGCCTTAGGGATGACTGCAGAGCGAAAGTCACCTGATCCTTGTAGTTCTATTGTACTGGTCCTGCTGAGAAAGCTGGGTGAATCTTACCAACTCATTTGCAAGTAGAAAGCAGCAGGGGAAGTTGGTGCAGTGGGAAGGAGACACTGTCGTCCCCCATACACACACCAGCTGGATATTGAGGTAGACTGAACTAAAATATTTGAACTTTGACTTTGGATAGAGGGGCCCATGGTCTGAGTTACACCAGTGTAAATATGCAGGAATGCCACTGAAGAAAACAGCCCCATGGGTTTGTGCCCATTATTTATTTTCATGGATACGCACAGAGAGAAAAGCGCTACCATTTTCAGGGTGTATGCATAATAGCGTTATCCAAAATACTTACATCATCTGTGATACATAGGTATATAATCCGGTCTTGGCAGATATAATGAAATAGATAACTGCAAAAAGGGGGAAAAAAACAGCAAATCTTATTTAGAGCTGCCAACAAGACTACATGAACTGCTGTAGAAGACCCCAATGTCTGATGTGTTCAAACTGCTATCTGCCAGGCACACCCAAATTAAGGAGTGGAGCAACTTGCAGCCACCCTACAGAAACGAAACTGGTCCCAGCATGCAATGCTCCATCTTGATCACAGCATGTTTCTTCTGAGACCTTTGTATTGTAACCTGCATAGAACTAAAGATAACAGCTGTGGGCAGTAGTACATGTTGGTATCCCAATGGCTACATGTAGCTCACAGCCCACACTTGACCACCCCTGTATTAACAGCCAAGTGGGGCAATGTCTAACTGCAGATGTATTAAAGTTACGCATTGTACTAATCATTTAACATACCAAGGTAAAACCATCAAGGGGCTTCCACAGATAAGATTCAATACAACATCATCCCAAGTATAAAGCAAACAATCATGCCTACCAAAGCCAACATAAATTCCTTGAAAAAGTGTGGCTAGTGTGTCCACACAGTAATCTGCTTAATGAAGCAATGAAATTTCCAATGTAAACTCTTCTGGCCCAGGTCTCAAGTTGCAGTGGGGAAGGTCTAGGTTGGATATTAGAAAAAACTATTTCACTAGGAGGGTGGTGAAGCACTGGAATGTGAGAGGTGGTGGAATCTCCATCCTTAGGGGTTTTTAAGGCCCGGCTTGACAAAGCCCAGGCTGGGATGATTTAGTTGGGGTTGGGCCTGCTTTGAGCAGGGGTTGGACTAGGTGAGGTCTCTTCCAACCCTAATCTTCTATGATTCTCTAGCACAAGGAGGCCAACGATTGGGCTCTCTGGATGCTACCACAACAGAAGTTGTATCAGTAACTGGATTAATGTTTTTACTAAACCAATTTCAAAGGCCTCCATCAAATGCCTCCACAAGCCTCCATCAGCTGCTTACACAAACAGCTCTATGGTGATTGGCATCCTCCAACTGCTAGGCTGTATTTAATTAACTGTGCAACTCCTTGGAAATAGCGAGCAGTCACATTGCTCTAAGTCTTGCATTCATTCTTAATTTTTCCATTTGCACCTAGACTGACACACTTAAGCAAGCCTGATGTTCTGCATTATTAAACACCTATAAATGATTACAACAGCAGTGTTCTTCCCAGGTTTTAGAAAGACATCTTAGTAATACTTCTGAATTATTATACAGCCTCTTTCATCTAAGGATGTAAAAAACAATTGACAAGCCTTTAATTAAGTCTCACAACATTCCTGAGAGATGCAGTCTACCTAGTACAATTTGTCCAGTTCTGCCTCACCTGTGTGTTTGCGCACGCACACACACACACACACAGTTAGACACACACCCCCCCCCCTCCTCCCACTAGGAGTTCTGGACATGGTTTTGATTTTTACTGGGTGGTTGTGAGCCCCTAAAAGCCCAACCCTATTCCCAAAATGGGATAAACCCCATCCCTTCTATGTCAGAAGGCTCCCTCGTGGCAGCAGCAGAGAATGGATAGCATCGGGTAGTCCAGATGCTAAACAGCATTAGGTAGGGACCCTGAAACAATGGAGTGTTTGCTTCAGGAGTGGGTGCAGCAAGATCAGGCATTCACTCCTAAAGTTCTGCATTAACGGGGACACATCAGGCTTCAGCTATTTTCTCTCTGAGTTTGTTTTTGGTTTAGAAGCAGAGACTCCAGACATTCTGGCACAAGGGGAAGAGCATTCCCAGGTCTCCCTGTCTGTGGGGGCCAGGACACTGGGCAGAAAGTAACTGCCTAAGCTCTGAACGCTAAGCCCTCTCCTCGGGCCAACCCAGGTGCCCTGCTCAGGTGACCTCAAGTACCACAACTGGACAGAACTGAACTGCATCTTCCCAGCCCCAAGCCATGATCTTTGCTCTGTCCCAGGGGAGAGAAGGAATTGCCTGGTCCCAAGTAGGGAAGCCAGGCTGTTTGGAGGATTTTGAACACAAGTAAGAAGACGTCCTACCTTCCAGACACTCTTCAAAAGGAGGTGTATGGAATTCGAGCCAATCTGCTCATTTCGTTCCCCTGTGGAAGGACAGCAGGACAGAGGAGTTCCAATCTAAGGGGTGGTTGTTATGGGCATACAAACACTGCAGAGTTAGATTGCTAGGAGGGAGCCCCTGCGATTCTGGCTGGGGAGGCGGTTTCATACTGAATACAGAGTGTGCCTAGTCTCAGAGCTGCCCAATAGCTCCAAGCCTGCACTGTGCATTATCCTACTGCAGTAGTTGAGAAAGGCTGGGAAATGCAGTTCACCCCATTCAAGCAAAGTGTTTAAATAAAGCAATAATTCTCCCTTGCCCCAGTCATAGCCACCCACCCGCAGCTGATATCTTCAGTCAGTTCCAAGATTAGCTCCCTCAAGGCCTGGGGTGTATACACTCCTGCTGCATGTCACATGTAACCCATAGCACACTTGGGAAGCAGACATGTCTGCTAGTAATCATTACCCCTCATCTGAGCTCCCTGCACAGTTGAGACAGACTGCAGAGCCAAGATCCTCTCTATCAGGAATTAGCATGCATCAAATATACTAATGGAGGCACACCAAGCCAACTGCCCAGCTTGGCTTTAAGGAGAAACTCAGGATTGGAGTAAGGAATGTGAGCTGTCCTCAAGATTAAGATTTAGTATTTTTGTAAAAATTGAAGCCTGCAAAGCAGATACTAGGCCAACTCAATGAGACACATCCCTAAAATACAACACTTCGCAGTGCTCCCAGTCAAAGTCCTCCCCAGTTAGAGCTATAATTTGTGGGATTCCTACAAATTTTGTCAGACAGCCTGTGTGTAACAATGGAGCAGGCAGGTCCAGCCACTTGTTACCTGAAAGCACACTTGGAATCCTAACGTGCACCAAGCTTTGGACCCATGGCCTTTACAGTGTGAGGGAAAGTCTGAGGTTACTCTAGATTACAGATCTAGATTAGAGATGCAATTGAAATGAAACACCCTGAACTTTGGGAAACCATCCATCTGACCTGTGCCATTGAGGTCCAGCCATAGTTCTGTGCCTGGCAGTTTGGGTCACGCAGTGTTGTAAAGGCAGGGAGAGATTTCGCTCTCCATGGCCCAAAGCCAAAATTGCACATAACCAGTTGCACCCTTCTGGCCTCCCCCACTGCTGATGACTATTTCTGGGTATGTCCAATGAATCTCCGACTCCTAGTACAAAGATCCTCCTAGCCATACCAAAGGATACTACCAACTCCACTGGTTTCTTAGAGGGACCAGTTTCCAAGAACTGCCTGAGCAATGAGACATCTTAAATGTATCAGTAGCCAAGAAGTGTCAGCAATCAGTGCAGCAAACCTGGTGCCCTTACACTCTGCATAACTGCAAGTGCAGCCCAGGGCATCCCATGTTCAGCACCACTTCAGAAAGCATAGTTAGATCAATTGCTCAGCTTTCAATCTTGACATGTGATGTCATAATCCGCCTAGTTCTTCACAGGGCATTCAAGACCTGAATTTTTAGCATAAGAAACAAGGTGGGTGGGAGCAATGCCCTTCTCAGGTCTTAATACATCACTAAGTAGCAATGGCCCAAACTCAGTTTCTCCCCACAGCAGGTCCCTTCTCTCCCCCTTCCCCACAACCCCAGAAGACAGAGCATGACTCACTTTCCATGTGAGTAGGTGAGTTTGTTGTTCTCTGATGGTATCTTTGCCAGGATCTGCTCCGTCACCTCCAGGAAGTTCCCTCCACACCAGGCATGTTTGGCAAGGATGGTCGTGCCTCTGGCAACAACGACAAACAGGATGGCCATTGCTTCACGCTAGCTAGAGTCAAAATACACACAGGATTAGGGGACTCATAACACTTCCTCTACAGATCCCTCTCAGCAGAGCACAGTAATTCCATTTTAACAGCACCTCTCTATCTTTGGCATAGAGAGCAAGGAAGGAGTAAGACTTCAATATTTCTACTGGATGCCACTACCTGCAGCCCATCTTTCTTCCTCTTCCCCTTTTCTAGGGACCACTCAATAAGATAAGTTGAATTATGCTGACCTCTCTACAAGATTCTGGTTTGATGCAGGTCATGCATCATGGGACTACATGCAGTTAATTGCCCTTCCAATCTCCTCACCAAGAGAAAACATTTGTTGCAAAGGAGTTTGCTTCTAGGTAACAGTGTTCAATTCTCACAGGAGAGTCACAATTTTCACATTTCCCAAGTTAGTATTGCATTGCTCCATTGCACAAGACATGCTGTGTACAATAGAAAGACCATCTCAGACTGTAAGCTCTTTGGGGCAAAGGGTAGCCCCCGTCTCATAACAGACAAGGGGAGCAAGACTATGATTATTGTACCAGTATTGATCACAATGCACCAATGCCCGTGCTAATGCATGCACACAAATCTCTGTGGGTTAGCTGGTTGTTTTAAAGAGGTTTCCTGATTTTAGTAAATTATGGATCCAAAGTACAGGAGAGACACCAGCAGCTTACAGTTCTGGGACCACCATATACATTTCCCCAGTAGTATCTCTTGGTCTGGCAGTTAATGAGGTACGTATGCTTTAGGCAAATCAAATATCAACATGCATGGACTCCTACAACAAAAAAACTCACAGCATGCCATTCTGCATCTTTTAAAATTAGATTAAATGTTCCTCAGACTGCATCCCTTGGTGGGAAGATAACCACGTATCCTCACATCCTATGAATATATCAAATTCAGGGTTTAAGCGTCCAAGCGACTGGGCCTATGCTGAGTCTAGCAAGACGATAGAGAAGCACTTGTTAGCTGCTGAGGCAGCAGACTGTGTTAATCAGTGGAATATCAACACTTTAGTCGGCTGTCAGGGACCCAAGATTTAAATGGTGCAGTACATCCATAAGCCTCTTTTCTGCTTAGAGCATATGTAAGGAGAACGCCTCCTGACCCTGCAAGGGAGCCTACTATTTTTCACTTTCCACTTGGAGAGTTCCAATGTCATCCATCTTGTACTCAGCCACTGAAACAGACGCTGTGCACAGCACCATGGATTTGAACTTGGGAAGCATGGCTGGCAGAGCCATCGGACTGTGTGCCGAAGCGACCGGGATGACTGGAAAGTCAGCGTTGAGAATGCCAAGTGATCAAATCCCTGTTCAGACTGGAAGCAGGATTGTGCTAGTTTCCCTGGTACTTTCTTTTCAGTGGGGATGTGGTGTTTTATTCTAGGCCTTAGACTGTAAAAGGCCAAGAAAAGGCACTAAATCACAGCACTTTCAGCGCTAGCCTCCTTGCCCATAAACCCAGCATCTATCATTTCGATGGACTGTTGTGATAACTGGTCCTACAAATTGACCCTAATTGTGAGCTCCACTGTAAAAAGTGATTCAAAGTTCATAAAATGTCACAATAACATCAAATGATGGGGAAAAGTACAAAAGAGAGACAAAGACTGAATTAGTCCAAACAAAGAGACCTACGGATACAGTTCCAGAACTGTGTTAAAATCATGCCTGGTATACAAGAACAGTGAGACCACAATTGGTGTGTCAGAAGTTAGACCTAACTGGTAAACAAAATAATGAGGGGATGGGTATTCTACCCATCGCTCTCTTTTGGGGTCCTTAAAAGAAAATACTTTTTTGGGGAAATAAGGAGGCGGCTACCGCAACTCTGGCTGACTGAAAAAAGGGGAAAGAGTGAGCTTCAACATCATGGCTGCCGCCCCCACTGTCTCTTGGACCCCCAGACCGTCTTCATCCTAACCAGAGAGATGTCCTGACAGAGAACTCAGATGACATCAGCACCTCTACCAGCTGCAGCTAAGCCCAACTAGCACCTGGGATGTGAGTGAGTGCAGTGGCTGAGTGGTTAACTCAACTACAACCCCAAAAGTTGTGCTTTTGAGTCTCACTTGATCTCACACTGAAAGGCCATCTCCAGTTTACACAGTGGCCAAATGATCCAGCAGGTTAGGGCAGCCAAAGGCGTTTGGATGTGCTGCTGGCCACATTACTCCCTTGGGTACCACTGGCTATGAAACTGACATGCCTTAACCACATCAGCCCCATGAGCCATTGGCTTGGGGAAACTTTGACCTGGGATGTAAGACTGTCACCTGCTGCATGCTCGTTCCCCCCCCCCCCCCCCCCCCCCCCCCCCCCCCCCCCCCCCCCCAGTTCTTTTTCTTCCCCTCTTTATTTAGACTCATAGACTTTAAGGTCAGAAGGGACCATTATGATCATCTAGTCTGACCTCCTGCACAACGCAGGCCACAGAATCTCACCCACCCTTCTCTTTTCTGTCTCTTTTTCCTTCTGCCTAATTAGAGTCTGGCTTGGCTAGCCTGGACTGTATATTTTGCAAGCCAGTGACCAGAGAGGCAGCTAAATGCAATGATCTAAAGGTTTTTCAGCAGTGAGAGTCAACACCAGAGACAGCAGCTGCGTTTTCTATCTTTGCTGTTCTTTTCTCTTCCGTCTTGTCCCTCTCTCTCATTTTGTCAATTAGGAAACTAGATCGGACTTTAACAACACCACTTCCTCCAGGTCATCTCAGCTAACTTCTTCTCTTTTCCCCAGAAAGGACTGTTATCTTGGATGCCATCTGAAAGATGGTCAAATAAGGTTTCTTTTCCTTTCTGAAGGCTCTCTAGAGCTCAAGGGAAAGACAACAAGGGTTATTGTTAAAATGAAACCCTTATTTAATACTTTACATAAATTTCAAATGCTTTCACCACATCTTTCATAAAAGATTAAAAGAATGTTTCATGGTGTGTTTGCCATGGTACAAAGCAGGCTAAGGTCACTGGATACCAAACCTTGTTTAAACTGTTTAATGTTGGACAATTTCAGGGTCATGTTAACACCTTTAAGTCTTTGGGCCCACATATTCCATCTCAGTTAATACAACAGGACTCCATCTACAGTAGGAAAATGACCCATTCCTGACAATAGCGGGTCAGTACCAGATTCCCAGTAGAAACATTGAGAACTGCTGGTTTTGTCCCTTCTGCCTTACATACACCGTTACAGGAAACAAGCATTGAATTGGAAACTTGGTACCAACCGCTGTTTACAGCAACAGACCAATTCCCTAGCATATACAGAGCTACTGAGACTTGAAATGACTCTATGCCATCAAGGATCACATCAGTGTCCATCGTAGGTGGCAGCAGGGACAAAACAACCTGATACGACCTGTACTTCAGCAACCTTTTTCTGGCCAACACTTTCCCCACCATGTGCAAGAGTCATTATGCATGAAAATAGGAGAAAGGCCATACAGAGGAAGTAGCAGGCACCAGACCATAAAGCAGCCTTTAACTTTTGAACCCAGAAAGCATGTACTGAAAGAACTATCATTACCTTTCTATCAAGCCAACCCCTGGTCTGCTCTAGCAATATGGGAATAAAATGACTTTTTTTTTTTTTAATATACACTTAATTCTGCACAAGGGCTTATATTTGATGTTTGTGATGCCCCAACTCAGGATCAAGGTCCCACTGGGCCAGCCACTGTAGACACAGAGATAGAGTTCTGCCCTAGTAATCATACTTGCTGAATCTCACTTCAAATTAGATGGTGAGTATGTCAATAGTAGGCACGTGAGAAGGCAGGAAGAGGGGCAATGATGCTAAGACCACAGTGTTACATAGGTTAGCTATTGCATAGCTTAGTGGTTTGAAATCTGATAGAGTTGATATCATTGTATTAAAGAGTGCTGAGTGCCACGCAAGCTTGCCAACTCATGATGGCATCACAAGAAATGTGTCATGAGGAGGGATTTGAAGAATAGGGTAGTGGATTTATGGATTAAGTCAGAAATGGCATTCCATGCTGAAAATCAGCAAAGATGGTAGAGAGACATTTGTGGGAACAGACAGGTGTTCAAGCTTGCATCACTGGCAAAGCCAATGTGATAGGACACAAGAGTAGATGAGCAGGAGAGCAGAGCAATGAAAGATTTAGAGCGCTCTGGGCTGCTGAAGGAGACTTTCAGAGGAAGAGGGCAAATCAGATATGCATTAAATGGAAGAGCTTTACAAACCCAGAGAATACACCCTGAATCGATGAAATCCCAGACGCAGGAGAGCTGCCCACACTTCCTTTCCCTTGGCCTCTTACATGAAAACAGAGCAATAAGCAGGGCAGGGCGAAGGGCACTCTAGCATTTGTCAAACATCACAGCACTATTTCCCTCCAGTGCCCTAGCGTTCACTGAATTTGCCTCTTTCACTTCCCTCTCGGTCTATAATAGTCAATCTTCAGACCCAAATTAATGGGCTTTCAGCCTCACCCCGCTAGAGGTAGAGGGCTACTCCTACTCCTGCTGCTCCTTTGCTCTGCACTGGTTGCTCAAAGCAGAACTAATCAGTGTCTCTGGATGACTGCAACTTGATACATATGTTTACTAGCTGCACTTGTGTCCTTCTTGCTTCTTTAAGCTGTGCTGATGGGCTCCCTACTTCCCCATGCCCCTTTATATTTCAAAGTGCTTGTATTTGCCTCAATCACTCCCACCCATTCTCACTCCTAAAGGGAACAACCTGGTTAGGACATAAATCTAGGCTTAAGCAGTAGGACTGACATCCCATCAATAAACTTTCATGAAGCCTTTTTTGCAGCATCCTTCTCCCTGCATCAGTGCTACACAGTCACTCCCTGTTGGCTTCTCAGCACTAGCCCCGCTACTTGCGTAGCAGCCAGCAAGCTTCCTGCTTATCCTCACTGTGCAGCTGTTTTGTCTGCTTATGCAGCTTCAAGGCCTTACCAGCTTGAGGAAGTGAGCAAGCAAGCTCTCAGGGGCTTTGAATGCTTCTCTCAGCATGCACCATTCTCATCTCTGATTTGCAAGCAAAAGGCTAGCCAAAGAGAACAAAAGCTACAGTGGCAAATACATTTATTTGGTGACCTTTTTCTGTTTGCCATCATCTTTGTAGAGCTATTTTCCCCAATATTATAGATAGCACAACTGTGATCATGGCATGCAAGACTCACTATTGTCCTTTATTACTATAAAGAATAAGACTCTTCTCTCATTACTTCACCCATCTTCTCCAACAGAACTGCACTTTTTTTTTTTTTAAATGTGCAGGAGCACTTCTAGGAGAGAATGCTTTGTTTAGTAAGGTTTCCTAAAAGCTCAGGTGGCCTTAACTCCTGTCATGATCCCTTAACAGGCTATTGCTTTCTTCCTCTACATTGGGCAGATAAATTCGCATCTGCAGCACAGACGTTCAGGATTCTTTTGCAGGATGAAACAGACACTTATGAAATGGAGCACTTGTCCACATACATACATACATAAAAATAGAAACCACCCAAAAAAATACCAAAAAAACCCCACACACCATACCCACAGGGCATTTCACTTGTGATCAGAGTAGGGGACTGAGGAATCAGAACTCATGGTTCTGGCCATTCTATCAATTCACACCTTGACCTTTTTTCTTAGCCTCACTATGTTCATATCTCCCACCACCCGCCCGCATCTGTACAATGATCAGAATATCTATTTCAAAGAAGAGACAGTAAGTTACACCGAGAAAGGCCTACAGGACTGCAGACCATCATCATTAGCAGCACTTAAGCCATCTGCTCTGCATGATGATTTAACAAGGGGTTTAAAACATGCTTTCAAGGAGTCCCCATCAGCTCTTCTGCTGTTTGAGACATATCTGATCGTAAAAACCTGAGGTGACCTGTTTGCACTGACCTACAAGTTACTTATGAAAGAGACTTAAGAAGCCTGACCACAACAATCTATTGCTCCTTCTGGCCAATATCTGGAAACCTACCTGCTGTAAGTCAGACCTTGTGTGATATAACGTGGCAGGGCATTAGCCCAATAGAAGAGAACTATTACTCACCCTGTAGTAGTAGGATTTTATGTTTGTATTTTGTATGATTTAGAATGAAGGATAAAGAATAATGAGATAATAATGTAGCGTGTATTAAATGTATTGATGTATGATTTGACCATATCCTGCCAGCCACCCTTTTTGAATAGCAGATAGGAATGGCTTGATATGCTATTAGCAGAGATGCATTAGCCAGAATTTCTGTGTGTCTGGACTGATTTTAAGGCAGTAACAGACCTTTGAGGGTCACCATTTTGTTGTAGGTTTAGCATTCTCAAAGTAAAAGAATGCCATAATTGTTTTTCTTTTGCATTGCAACTTGATGTTCCTGTTCAAAATGTTGTGTAAATTAATTCTGTTTTGTGTGTGAATGAGGAATGTGTGTTGAGATAAGTGTGAAGGCCATCGCTGAACCAGATGGTCTAGGGAGGAACCCGAGACAGATGCAAGAGCGCCAGGAGGCTGCAACATGCCCCAATTGAAATGTCAGAGGAGGGCAGATTGACGACTCTAAAGATGAGACAGGCACCTATCAATGGGGACGAGATAGCTGTAATCAAAACCAGCAAGGGGTAACTCCCTGAGAGACTTGATGAAAGAACAAGATAAAGGATGAGAAAAACAATTTAAGAAAACAAGCACTCAAACAACAATTGATTACAGCATGACGGTGCAAAACTCATTGGTCCCAAGGAAGGAAAATCATTATATAAACAGGGTGCCTTGCCATGAAACTTTGGGTTCATCCTGCCAAGACTTCCCCGGAGCATCATGTCGCGACCGACAGAACCCAGCTCCTACCTACCCATGATCAACCTAGCTGGCCACTAGATTGATCTGGACTCTGGACTGGTAACTATAACATCAACTGGCAGGACAGTGTGTGTGTGTGGTATGATTGATTGCATATGCTAATTGTATCTTCAATAAACCCGACGTATTGCCTTTTCCCCTGAAAAAGATCCTGTGTGCTTCTTATAAGCATAACAACCCCCTTCCTCCAAAAGTCTCAGAGACAGATATCTAGAGAAATCAAAGTCCATAAAGTGGCCCGTTTGCAAAGGAGTGAATCACTGTAGTCTGGTCAGACAGAAGTGTCCTTATGTGTCTTGAGATAGACCTTTCTGGAAGAGAAGTTGCCTTGACCTCTTCCTAATCAGATTTCAAACTGGGCAAATTGCTTTAAGTCATTTCTCATCCAGAATTATAGAGAACTTCTGCAGACACGCCCATTACACTACATTGCACCTTTGCAGAACACCAGAGCAGGGAAGGAGACCCAGACCAGACAAGGCAAACAGACTCCACAGTCAAGATGACTGTGGAGTCTGCTTGTCACCTCTGGTCTGGGAAAGCCTGAGTCCATGGATCTTCAGAGCACACTGCTAGAGCTGGGGAAGTTTCTTATTGAGGGTTAGAGAGTTAAAGTATTAAGAACCTCATACAGCAAGAATTCAGCCTAAGTGCAACCAGACACGGTTGAGTGCATCAGTTACCAAATAAACACCTCCCTCCATTATTCTGAAAGGCAGGAAAAGGGCTTAGTCCACTGGACACGTCTATCTGTTTATATCAGGGGTCTCAAACTCAAATGACCTCGAGGGCCACATGAGGACTAGTACATTGGGCCGAGGGCCGCATTTACTGACACCTCCCCCCACCCCCCCCCCGGCCCCCGCCCCCCCCCCCCCCCCGCCAACGTTTACCTGGCCGACCAGCACCGGGGGCAGGGCAGGCTCCCTGCTTGCCTGCCTGCCTGCCCTGCCGCCGCGTCGCCCCAGGAAGCAGCTGGAACCTGGGGGAGGGGGGGCGCAGGGGTGTGTGTGGCTGTTGCTTCAGGCACTGCCCCCAGCAGCTCCCATTGGCCACAGTTCCCCAGCCCCGGCCAATGCGAACCGCTGGGGGCGGTGCCTGAAGCAACAGCGACACACACCCCTGCGCCCCTCCTCCCCCAGGTTCCAGCTGCTTCCTGGGGCGACGCGGCGGCAGGGCAGGCAGGCAAGTAAGCAGGGAGCCTGCCCTGCCCCCGGTGCTGGTCGGCCAGGTAAACGTTGGCGGGGGGAGGGCGGGGGGGGGGCCGGGAGCAGCTCGCGGGCCGCATGCGATAGCCCTGCGGGCCGCATGCGGCCCGCGTGTTTGAGACCCCTGGTTTATATGCTGTGGTCACCAGGGTGATTTTAGAGTGGGGCCATGATGATATAAAAAGGCACATGCCAGGACTGACTAAACCATAGAATCACAGAAAGTAGGGCTGGAAAGGTCCATGAGACGTCAAGTCCAGCACCCCGCACTGAGGCAGGACCAAGTAAACCCAGACCATCCCTGACAGGTGTTTGTCCAATCTGTCATTAAAACCTCCAATGAGGGGAATTAAAAAAAAACAAAAACAAAAAACCCTCCCTTGGAAGCCTATTTCAGAAATATATTACCCTTATACTTAGAAAGTTTTTCATCGCTTGAAAACCTTCCAGCAGAAAACCACCACATTTACCTATCTAAAGCCTAAATGGAGAAGAAAGCCAAGCCAAAAATAGACTGGATCCCAAACACAATTAGATCTCTGTACAAGCCAATTTACTGGGGCTTAATACTCTCATGAGAGGCAGGAGCAGACTAGGATCCCTGACTATGATCTTGAAAGAGCAAACAGGGCTACAGAATCACTGTAGAACTGTAGCTTGCTCCACCCCATTACACAGCAAGCGGCTGTCTTCATTAGTGCCTGATGAGATAATGCCTAGAGTACAAATTATGCTT
This sequence comes from Platysternon megacephalum, assembly GCA_003942145.1. Taxonomy (NCBI): domain Eukaryota; kingdom Metazoa; phylum Chordata; order Testudines; family Platysternidae; genus Platysternon; species Platysternon megacephalum. The sequence continues at coordinate 798,476 of QXTE01000149.1, read as the reverse complement.
CCTCAGCATAAGCCAAGCATCCACCAGAGACAGGATGCGTAATGGCCAGCAGCTACTCCGGACTAACTTGTGGCATGTCCTTGGCAAGTCATCTGTGTCAGTTTCCCCACTTGGAAAAAAATGAGGCTGAGCAGGAGGCATATGTTAAGGCACTTTATGCTCTTGGATGAAAGGTGCTGTACAGATGTAAGTATTATTTCCTTTCCACCTCCCTCTTATACTTCCAGGGCTCCTTTTAGGTGAAAACTTTAGAGACTCAACACCCCTCCTTAATCTATCTCAAAGAATGGCATGAGACACCACTACTTCAGCTAGAGGTGGGGAAAGGATGCAAACTACATCTGCAGTAGGAAAGGATGAGGAATCAAGCCTGAGTCTCCCACACTGCAGTGCACAGCCACCACTGAAGCACTACAGGTCACTGGGTAAGAGATGCATTTTGGTCTAACAGGAGAATGTCACTGTTTGATACAAACAGTATGGCATAACTAGGAGAAAACCCCATGACTAGGGTTGCCAGGCATCTGGTTTTCGACTGTAACACCTGGTCGAAAAGGGACTCCGTTCAGCACTGCTGACCAGGCCGCTAAAAGTCTGGTTGGTGGTGCAGCGGGGCTAAGGCAGGCTCCCTGCCTCCCTGGCTCTGTGCAGCTCCCGGAAGCGGCTGGCATGTCATCTCCTAAGCGCCGGGGCAGCCATGGGGGCTCCGCGCGCTGCCCCTTCAGCTCCCATTGGCCAACTGAACAATCTGGATAAAATCTTCCCCCTAACTCCAATTAAAATTATTTGTGCTATTCCTAAATGCTAACATTAAAGAGGTTTCACCCTTATAGTGGGGGGAGGGGGAAAGTAAGACATCAATCCCTTACATTAAATATTCAAAGCATTAGTTGTATCAAACATGTACCCTCAATCTCTAAGCATGTTTACAGTCATTAGAATCATAACATTTAGAAATACCCAAGCTGTACAAGACCAACTCAAAACTTCCTGGAAGAAAATCTGGACCTACTTAGCTTATTTAGAAAGAACCTGAGTGACTAAACAGGCCTTGCAACACACTCAAGGCAAACTGGCAGTCCAAGAGGGGGGAGGAGGAGGATGGATATATTACAGAGTTGAAGGCCTCTTTCAAGATGACTCTGCCAGATTTCAAATCTGGGGTCTCTTAGCAAGAATCTCAACTGATTTCAACTACAGGCTAATGGATAGAAGAAATGCTGTCTGCAGAATAATCCAGACCCAAATCACATAGCATCTTGCACAGGGGTAGGCAACCAATGGCACGCGTGCCGAAGGCGGCACACGAGCTGATTTTCAGTGGCACTCACACTGCCCGGGACCTGGCCACCGGTCAGGGGGCTCTGCATTTTAATTTAATTTTAAATGAAGCTTCTTAAACATTTTTAAAAACCTTATTTACTTTACATACAACAATAGTTTAGTTATATATTATAGACTTATAGAAAGAGACCTTCTAAAAACGTTAACATGTATTACTGGCACGCGAAACCTTAAATTAGAGTGAATAAATGAAGACTCGGCACACCACTTCTGAAAGGTTGCCGACCCCTGATCTTGCAGATCAAAATCTATGTCTTGAACCATGCCCAGAAACAAGTTAGTAACCAGTATAGTCAAAATAATGATGCAATATACTCCATATGCAGAAGACCAGTAAGTGAACAGGTTGCTGCATTCTGCATCAGTGATCTTTCAGAGAAAACCCAAGAAAGTGAACGACAGTAACTCAATCAGGAGGTGAGGAAGAGGAAAGGAAGAAATCATGAGACACTGTACATGTCTTCTACTGTTTCAGTCTTCTACAATTTGGGGTTTCATACTTATGCAGTCAAGTACCCCAAAATGCACTACAGTCCTTGGCATCTTTGATGAAAAGCAGCAAGAGACTTTGGAGAATTAAGGCCTAGACTACAGATAAGTGCTGAGCTGCCATCTGAGAGAATTGAGTTAGATTGTTTGCTCATTCTTCATGCTAGCATGGAGCAGGAATCAATACAGACATAGCGCAGTTATGTCTCTTCACTCAACAGTACTCACTAAGGAGAACTCCATAGTCTTCCTTGACTAGAAGACTGTAGCCACAGCTCAGAACTGAGGGAGAGAGAAGAAATAAGGGAATTCTCATAAGCACTCTAGGAAAATGCAGTCTAGATTAAATTACTCAGAGACTAATTATCAATGGTTTGCTATCAAACTGGGAGGGTGTATCTAGTGGGGTTCCATAGGGGTCAGTCCTGGGTCTGGTACTATTCAAAATTTTAATTAATGACTTCAGTAATGGAGTGGAGAGCATGCTTATAAAATCTGCAGATGACACCAAGCCAAGAGAGGTTGCAAGCACTTTGGAGGACAGGATTNTCCATAGGGGTCAGTCCTGGGTCTGGTACTATTCAAAATTTTAATTAATGACTTCAGTAATGGAGTGGAGAGCATGCTTATAAAATCTGCAGATGACACCAAGCCAAGAGAGGTCGCAAGCACTTTGGAGGACAGGATTAGAATTCAATACCACCTTGACAAATTGGAAAATTGGCCTGAAATCAATAAGATGAAATTTAATAACAAGTGTGAAGCACTTCACTTAAGAAGGAAAAATCAAATGCACAACTACAAAATGGGGAATAACTGAATAGGCGGTGGTAGTACTATGGAAAAGGATGTGGGGATTATAGCAGCTCACAACTTGAATGAGAGTCCACAATATGATGCAGTTGCAAAAAAGGCTAATATTCTGGGGTGTATTAACAGGAGCACCATAAGTAAGGTAACTGTCCTGCCCACTACTCAGCATGGGTGAATCTTCAGCTGGAGTACTGTGTCCAGTTGTGGGCACCACACTTTGAGAAAGAAGTGGACAAATTGAAGAGTCCAGAGAAGAGCAGCAAAAGTGATAAAATGTTTAGAAAATCTGACATATGAGGAAAGTAAAAAAAACTGGGAAGGTTGTCTTGAGAAAAGACAACTGAGGGGGACCTGATAACAGTCTTCAAATCTGTTAAGGGCTGTTATAAAAAGGACTGTGATCAATTGTTCTCCATGCCCACCGAAGGTAGGACAAGAAGAAATGGGCTTACTCTGCAGCCAGGGAAATTTAGAGTAGATGTTAGGGAAAACATTCTAACTCTGAGGGTAGCTCTAGCATAAATTCCCTAGGGAGGTTGTGGAATCCCCATCATTGGAGGCTTTTAAGAAAAAGGATGGACAAACACATGTCAAGGGTGATCTAAATTTACTTGGTCCTGCCTCAGTGCAGGGGACTGGACTAGATGACCTCTAGAAGTCCCTTCCAGTGCTAGATTGATATGATTCTATTTGCTTGTGGAGGGCACAAAGAGCCACAAGGGATACAGAACACAATCCCTTCCCTATCACTTTGTTGGGAAATCTCCTAAGGTCACCAGAAAAACAGTTTTCTCCAAATCAGATTCAGTACAGACAATGCATGGTACATGTTGTTCCACAGTACATATGTTAACAAAACTAGCATGAGCAACATTTGTATCGATAGACTACAGATTCCTTCTTGACCTCTATAGTGAATCTTTAAACTTGATGACTTCAGCAGAAAGTGAGCCAAACTTCTTTTTAGCTCTCCCTCATTTTCGTTAATTTAAAATGAGGAAAAGTTTTTATTCTATCCTCCAAAGCTTCCATGTGACTCTTAGTTTATTTTGACCTGACAGGTGTCCCTTTAAAGATATTCCTACCATTAACACCACCTTACATTAAAACAAATGTGAAAATCTAACATCCTTTTCTGTACTTAGGCTGTTTATTTTTTTGCATCTCTCATCCTGAGCATCAGTAACACAAACGCTGCCAGATTGGTCAAACCAGTGTCCCGTCTAGTCAGGCAGCCAGTAAAAGATGTTTCACAGAAAAGTGAAAGAAACTCCGTAACAGACAATTAAGAAATAACCAGCTCCTTAAAGAAGTTTCTTCCTAGCCCATAAGAACATAAGAATGGCCATACTGGGTCAGACCAAAGGTCCATCCAGCCCAGTTTCCTGTCTACCGACAGTTACCAATGCCAGGTGTCCCAGAGGGAGTGAACCTAACAGGTAACGATCAAGTGATCTCTCTCCTGCCATCCATCTCCACCCTCTGACAGAGGCTAGGGACACCATTCCTTACCCATCCTGGCTAATAGCCATTAATGGACTTAACCTCCATGAATTTATCTAGTTCTCTTTTAAACCCTGTTATAGTCCTAGCCTTCACAACCTTCTCAGACAAGGAGCTCCACAGGTTGACTGTGCGCTGTTTGAAGAAGAACTTCCTTTTATTCGTTTTAAACCTGCTGCCCATTAATTTCATTTGGTGGCCCCTAGTTCTTATATTATGGGAACATGTAAATAACTTTTCCGTATTCACTTTCTCCACGCCACTCATGATTTTATATATACCGCTACCTCAATATAACGCCACCCGATATAACACAAAATTGGATATAACGCGGTAAAGCAGTGCTCTGGGGGGGTGGGGCTGCGCACTCCGGTGGATCAAAGCAAGTTCAATATAACACAGTTTCACCTATAACGCGGTAAGATTTTTTGGCTCCCGAGGACAGCGTTATATCGAGGTAGAGGTGTACCTCTATCATATTCCCCCTTAGTCTCCTCTTTTCCAAGCAGAAAAGTACAAGCAGAATATTGGGACCTGTTTTGGGGACTGGCGTTAAAAATCCTTTTGAGGCGTTTACAAGCTCAGCAAGATAGCATTCACCAGAACGTGAAAGTGAAACCAACAAGCTTGCCCAGGAGAAGAGAAATGCAATAAGTAAACAAAATAAAGATAGGCTACGGAACAAAGAGCACCAACAGGGAAGGTTAAATGAGATGTTTAGATTCCAGTCAGCAACTTCAGGTGTTGTTAGTGAGGTATATCAGGAAGGCTGCAATGTCTCTGTGTGAAGCTTCCTGGTAACACCCCACAGGTGTACAGACAACAGCCACCAACTTGAACACCCCACTCCTCCTCGATTGCACAGACGCTACTAACAAATGTTGCTGCATGATGCGGCTTCTCCATCCTTTGGGTGGAAAGCCCCAGGCTCTGCTCCTGAGCTTCAGCACTCTCCTTGGATGGTAACTCCCACCCCTACTCCTTCTACCTGTCCCCCACACTCCTTCCTTCTGCCTCTAGTCCCCATTTGGGCCCAGCCCCACACCCCTCCTGCTGCTTTATTGCTCCTACTCCCGTCCCCAGACCCACCCACCCACCCCGGCCTCCTCCTCCTGCCCCCACCCCAGTCCTACCCTTAACCCCTCCTGCCCCCAGGCCCTCTTCCACCTTCCTCCTGCTTTAATGCCCCCACACCTTCTCCCCAATCCCACTCCTTCTGTCCCCCAAGCCCACTCCCCAGACCCACATCCCCCAGCCTCCTCCTGCCCCCCAGATTCCCTCCACCTTCCTCCTGCCCCCAGTCCTACCCCCACCCCCTCTTCTTGAGCCTTCCACCGACTCCCGCCCCCTCTCACCTGCACCCGCGGCCTCGCTTTCCGGGCGGGGGGAGTCCCCAGCCCGGTGCGCTGTTTACCTGCCTCCCCCAGTCGCTTTCCCCTCCGTTCGGAGAGCACGTGCACTTCCGCCAGAGACGCTCCCGACGCCGCAGGAACTCACGGGAAATGTAGTCACCAGCGCGGGGAGGGGGCCGCTTCCGCCCGAGCCGCGCTGCACGTTGGGAAACACCACCTACCCAGCCGCTCTGACTGCTGGGTATTGTAGTTCTAAGGTGAGCGTGTCCGATTCGCTGTGAGAGGCACCGCCGAGAGCCCAGGACGGCAGCGAGCAGCCGAGGGGCAAGGTGACTGGCTCAAGACTGCCCAGCCCGTGTCCTCCTGGGGCCTCCCTAGACCCGCTGCCGCAAATCACATTCAGATTCCAGTTCGAAGCGACCCGCAGAGCATCCCGCCCCCGAGCAGCAGCGTCCGCTAGAGGGCCCCCACCTCAGCACCTAAGATTTAGTTAGGGGTATTTTCAGTAAAAGCCATGGACAGGTTACTGGCCGTGACTTTTTGTTCATTGCTGTGCCCTGTTCATTACTTTTACTAAAAATACCCCTGACGTAGCCTTAGTGATGTACCATCTATCCACTCAGAACAAGACTTCACAGTATGTTTGAGATTCAAACCCAGGGTTGGGTTGTTTTGGTGATGACCGGTCCTGATCCTGTAGCATCTCACATGATGCTATCTCTGCCATCCGTTTCCTCACACGGCAGGGTGAGACAGTTTTCTCCATACTGTATTTCAGCAGCAGTCATGCTCAGGACATATGCTCTGTGATGCAGATACGTAGTTAGGTGCCAAGGACATGGCTTGTTGTGGTACTGTCCTTTAAAAATAAGTTACCCTTTATTTTTCACATATCTTCATTTCCTAATCCTGCTCTCACTGCATCTCTCCCAGGCAGCCAGTGTCATACAGACTCATAGACTTTAAGGTCAGAAGGGACCATTATGATCATCTAGTCTGACCTCCTGCACAATGCAGGCCACAGAATCTCACCCACCCACTCCTGTAACAAACCCCTAACCTATGTCTGAGTTATGGAAGTCCTCAAATCGTGGTTTAATCCCAGTTCCCTCAGCCTCTTCTCATAAATCATGTACTCCAGCCCCCTAATCATTTTTGTTGCCCTCCGCTGGACTCTTTCCAATTTTTCCACATCCTTCTTGTAGTGTGGGGCCCAAAACTGGACACAGTACTCCAGATGAGGCCTCACCAATGCCGAATAGAGGGGAATGAACACGTCCCTCCCTTGGCAGGGACGTGCCACAAGAGCAGCAGCATCTCCAACCCTAAGTGTTCAAATTTGAGCCAGGCCCCTCCAAATTATGAGACTGACTTAAAAAACACAAGGGGTTGTTGTTGTTTTTTTGCTTTGTTGTTTTTTTAATAGTACATTTGGAGTTCTTTTTATTTGACTTCTGGTTTTCTATACTGTCACTCCTTGCAATTTTACTGTGAGTGGCACAATATTTGGTGGCTATGTTAGCATCTCAGTTATGGAATCCGATTATTTCCTGACAATTGCAGCTTTCATTTTTTAAAAAGGTAAATTTCTGGCCCTCTTGGCTGCAGAGAAGTGCTCGAAAGCATGAACCATACATGTACCAGCACCAGAAAGCAAACAAAAAGAAACCCAACTGATTTTTTAAGCCAATCTCATGATTTTAGGGGCCCTGGCTAATTTTTCTTAACACATTACTGAGTTTTGAACCTTTAGGCTGCACTCAGGTCACATTTCCAAGCTTTTCTCTTCAACAGAGGGCTAGAAACTTATTTAAAAACACTGAAAGCTGAAATTCCCAGGCAATCACGGGACCCCAGGAGCTGCGGGCTTTAAGAAACACAACAAATATAGAGACTCCAATTTGGCAATGCCGGGAAAGTGATTTCAGAGCACACCAAAATCTTCCCTGTTTGCCCACTTCACTAAGGTTGGACTACAACTCCCAGAATCCCTTAGCAGTGTCGGAGGAGGAGGAAGGAAATTCCTCCCAGGCAGCAATGGCTGAAGAGGTGGAGAGGAAGCCGGTGCTTGAGATGGTGAGCGTCTGGAAGGCCAGGGCTCCCTGGGTTTCCCGGTCTTGCTGTGCTCCCTAGCTGGATGCTAAGAGCACTAGGGAGGCAGGCTGGGGGGCTCAGGCTTGTGGCAGAAGAGCCACGTGGTGACCCACTGCTTCCCCTATGCAGCCCCCAGGCCACAGGGTGTGCTGTTCCCAAATCCCTCAGCTTCCGTGGGCCTGGGACTGCTTTCATGGGTGGCCCTGTTTTCTGCCTAGCTCGATCTTTATCTGGCTCCCATGGCTGGAGTATCTGAGAGCCCACCTACGTTCCTGGATTCAGAGAGAAAAGGCGCGTTGTCTCTGTTCTGCAGATGGGGGCTGGGTCTGAGGCACTGGGGTGAGTGATGATTGCCCCAGGGAGCCTGCGGCAGAACTGGGACTTACACCCAGATCTGTGCTAAAATGCTGTTTTATTTGTGTCCCCCCCAGCCTCCATACCCCAATACTGCCACCCCCAACCCTTCAAACATAATGAGTTGAGCTTCTCCCCAAAATCATGAGATTTTAAAATCTAGTAAATGTGGGTTCTTTTTATTTTCTTTCTGGGTTTTGAACCTTTTTTGAGGCTCATGTTTTCAAGTTTTCTCTACCGCCATGAGCACTAGAAACTTCACTTTTCTTTGAAAATGAAAACAGGTTCTCACAAAATCATGTGAATCTAGAAGCTGGGGCTTTAAGAAAAACACTTGTGATTCTAGACAGTTGGAAACGCTGTTCCCCCTCCCTTCCCCACCTACTTAGTTGTCTCATCACCTGTTGTCTTTTCTTCTAGTCTGTAAGGCGCAGATCCCCAAAGCTATTTAGGCACCTAACTCCCATTGATTTCCCATTGGCAGTTAGGTGCCTAAATCCCTTTGAGCAGGAACCGGATTGTCAGTCACACTATATTTGTGCAGTACCTAGCACAATGGATCCCAGCTTGGTCAAAGCTAGGCACTACTGCAATATAAATGTTCAGTAGTAATACGATTTTGAGTCTCCTTAAGTGTAAGACCACACTTCTGGTTTTGCTAGAACCTTTTGCCTCCACAGCCCACCGCTCTGTTAAAAATGAGCTAAATGCACCCTGCAACTGAGGCCAGACAGCAAGTGTATCCTTCAGAAGAAGAAGATAAGATGTGGCATAGCTACAGAGCAGTAGAGGAGCCACCAACCTGTTACTGATCTTCAGCCAATCCCATTCAGAGTTTTCATCTCCCTACATTCTAAGTATTGGCTGTTGGTAACAGCAGATGTGTTGTTTATAATTAAGAACATTTTATGCTTGATTTGCAGTGTGGTTTGGAGCAAGGGAGTCAAGAAGGATGTTGATAAATTGGAGAGGGTTCAGAGAAGAGCCATGTGAATGATTAAAGGATTAGAAAACCTGCCTTACAGTGATAGACAGAAGGTGCTTGATCTTAACAAAGAGAAGGTTATTTAATAATGGGCTCTCCCATCTATCCGAGGGTAGGTCTACACTTAAAACGCTGAAGCAGCACCAATGCAGCTGTGCCACTGTAGCGCTTCAGTGAAGACACTACTATCTGACAGGAGACCTTCTCCCACCAGCGTAGTTAAGCCACCTCTGTAAGAGGCAGTAGCTAGCTATGTCGGTCGACAGGAGAAGCCCTCCTGTTGACATAGTGCTGTCTGCACCAGGGGTTAAGTCAGTATAACTGCGTCGCTCTGGGGTGTGGATTTTTCACAACCCTGAGTGATGTAGTCACACTGATGTAAGTTTGTAGTATAGACCTGGCCAGAGAAAGGTATAGCATGATATAATGCCTGGATGTTAAAAATAGACAATTTCAGACTGGAAATAAAGCATACATTTTTAACAGTGAGAATAATTAACCATTGGAACAACCAAGGGTTGTGATGGGTTCTTCATCACTGACAATTTTGATTGGATGTTTTTCTAAAAGCTCTGCTCTAGGGATTATTGTGGTGCAGTTCTCTGGCCTGGGTTATACAGGAGATGAGACTAGGTGATCTGGCCTTGGAATCTAATGACACTGAAAAGAATGGGGAGTTTTGGCATTGATATCAGTGGGAGTTGGGACCAGGATTAGGGGCATAGGCCTTCATAGGGAGGGTTCATTTGACCGTAACCCCATACATTAAATTAAACGGTTCTCTAAAAATGGGATATTGTGCCAGAACTGAAAGTTGTATGTGAAACCACAGGTGCATGGCATATGGCATATTATTTTATAATCAGTCTAGCCCAGCAGTGGAACAGCTGAGTGATTAGTTTGTTTAGCAGACAAAATCGTGTCCCTGGCATAGCAGTGAATTACTATGGGCTCAGTGTTTTCCTGCAAGGGTTAATCACACATCGGGGAAGAAATCTTTCTATCAGGGATTCACCGAAGTGGCAGGAGGTCTCCATCTCCAAAAATCCATAGGTCCTTGATGAATGTATAGGTCATAGGAGAGCTGCTGGAGACAGCTGGCATCCCCTCTTCTGCCATCTCCACAGCCCTGTTTCATGGCAGTGTGGCTTCTTCGGGAGTTGTGATGCCAGAGGTCCCCTGCTGCTCTCATTGTTTCACAGAACAGGCAGGGAACCAGGTCAGGCTGAACAGAGAGATGGTCAGTATGAAGTTGTATACTGGATGAGGCCCTGGATTGGTTTTATTTGGGGTTGGGTAGTGCTATGGCAAGCAGCCATTATTTGCCCTTTCACTTGCCCTCTCTTGAGATACAGAGCTTGAATCCAGTGGACCATCTACATGGCAGGTGGGCTATGCAGTCTAAGGGATGTCTGAGGAGGGATGGTGGTTAGGGCACCTGCCTAGGACTTGGGTGAACCAGGTTCAGTTCCCTGCTCTTTTACAGACTCCCTGTATAACCTTGGGCCAGTTGCTTAGTCTCTCTCGACCACAATTCCCCATCTGTACAATAAGGATAATAGCACTGCCTTACTTCCCAGGGCGTTGGGAGCATAACTATATTAAAGACTGTAAGGTGCTCAGATGCTGCAGTGAGAGGTCTGTATAGTGCCTGAGATAGATAGAAGGGGTAAGTACTAGGGCTGTCAAGCGATTAAAAAAATTAATTGTGATTAATTGCGCAATTAAAAAAATTAATAGAATACTATTTATTTAAATATTTTTGGATGTTTTCTACATTTTCAAATATATTGATTTCAATTACAACACAGACTACAAAGTGTACAGTGCTCACTTTATATTTATTTTTTATTACGAGTATTTGCACTGTAAAAAAACAAAAGAAAGTTATTTTTCAATTCGCCTAATACAAGTACTGTAGTGCAATTGCTTTATCATGAAAGTTGAACTTACAAATATAGAATTATGTACAAAAAAAACTGCATTCAAAAATAAAACAAGGTAAAATGTTAGAGGCTGCAAGTCCACTCAGTCATACTTCTTGTTCAGCCAATTGCTCAGACGAACAAGTTTGTTTACATTTGCAGGAGATAATGCCCATTTCTTGTAGTGAGAACAGGCGTTCGCATGGCACTGTTGTAGCCGGCGTTGCAAGATATTTACGTGCAGATACACTAATGATTCATATGTCCCTTCATGCTTCAACCACCATTCCAGGGGACATGGATCTGTGCTGATGATGGGTTCTGCTCGATAACAATCCAAAACAGTATGAACCGATGAATGTTCATTTTCTTTATCTGAGTCAGATGCCACCAGCAAAAGGTTGTTTTTGTTTTTGGTGGTTTAGGTTCTGTAGTTTCCTCATCAGTGTGTTACTCTTTTAAGACTTCTGTTTAGCATATCTGGCACGTAAATACCTTGCAATGCCGGCTACAAAAGTGCCAAGCAAATGCCTGTTCTCACTTTCTGGTGACTGTAAATAAGAAGAGGGCAGCATTATCTCCTGTAAATGTAAACAAACTTGTTTGTCTGCTTGTGATTGGCTGAAAAAGAAGTAGGATTGAGTGGACTTGTAGGCTCTGAAGTTTTACATTGTTTTGTTTTTGAGTGCAGTTATGTAACAAAAAAAGTACATTTGTAAGTTGCATTTTCACGACAGAGATTGCACTACAGTACTTGCATGAGGTGATTTGAAAAATACTGTTTCTTTTGTTTATCATTTTTACAGTGCAGATATTTATAATCAAAAATATACACTTTGATTTCAGTTACACAGAATGCAATATATATGAAAATGTACAAAAATCAAAATCTTTAATAAATTTCAATTGGTATTTTGTTGTTTAACAGTGCAGTTAAAACTGCTATTAATTGCAATTAATTTTTTATCGCGAATAATTTTTTTGAGTTAATTGCATGCGTTAACTGTGATTAATCAACAGCCCTAGTAAGTACTGATTCTGTAGTGGGCTTCCCTCCTGCCCAGGCAGCAGTGTGGGATGTTTGCACAGAGAATTCTCGAACCTAGGAACGTAGCTGTTTTAGGGTGTTTGTCACAAGGTAATGGAGGATGTTTTTGAGTTCAGATTTCACCCCTGATCTTTAGAGAAACATCAGTAGCCCTATCTAATGCTTGTCAGCACCACAGGATGTGACGCCACCTTATTTTGTATAATATATTTCATGGAGCTAAATGACACAGGTATGAAGTTAAAACCCAAGCCAACAGCGGAGGGAGGGAGAAATTGAGAGGAGACAAAAGTGGCATTTTCAGAAAGGACATAAGAGTGAGATCCGAGAAGGTGCCTGCTGCTTTAATTTCTTGAAGCATTTCATTGTGTTGCCCTGTGTTTTGATCTCACCAAGATTGTCCTACAGGGAAGAGGAACAGCAAAGTCTGTGCTATGTTAGATGGAGCTAGGTTAGAAGCTAGGGTCAATATTTTCTAAAACTGGCCCTATTTTTCAAGGGGAGTTTTTGGAATGAGGCCCAAGGAGTCTCAGATAATCAATTTGATAGCTGCAAGATCTTTCTTTGGTAGAGATTTGCCCCACCCTCTAAACTGACACATTGGCAAGATTATTCAGTTCTGTAGTGAGAGTTTCAGACTGGCCTTTCTATCCATGAACCCAAACTTTTTTCTTATGTCTGCCTTTCCTTCATCAGTTGGTTAAGTGCTGTTGTAGCTGTTTTGATCCCGTTATTAGCAAGACAAAGTGGGTGAGGTAATATCTTTTATTGGACCAACTTCTGTTGGTGAAAGAGACAAGTTTTTGAGCTTATACAGAGCTCTTCTTCAGGTTTTCAACTGATGGAGAGCTCTGTGTTAGCTTGAAAGCTTGTATCTTTCACCAACAGAAGTTGGTCCAATAAACGATATTACCTCACCATCTTATGTTTCCTTCACCAGGTCCCTTGTACTTTTTTTCTCTCTTAGCCAATGCACTAGATGGCACCACAGTTCACCATAGCTGGATTCGTATCACTTACTAGCTTGAAAGGAACTTGTTTGTCCAGCAGCCCAAGACATTGTAAATTATTACTCTCTGGACAGCTCCTCCAGAGTCTCCAGTTGCCAACCAATCAATGGGGAAGGGGCTATTGAGAATGGAGGTGGCTGCACAGGGGAAACAAATGGATTGTTGTTAGTAGTATCTATTATTTATTGCCTGTTTTAAAAAGGAATCATGTTAATATGGTCAGTTATTGTTCCAACCAAATGCTGAATCATGCAGATCTCCTAATGAGTAACCATGAGTACTTCCATTGACACAGATGTGGGAAAGGGTAGAAGGATCAGGCCCCTAGACAGCAAACCAGACACTTTGATCTAGAAATGTCCCATAGTATACAGACCCATACACAGTGAAAGAGAAAGGGGACTGAGATGGGTTGCTTGATTATAAGAGATGTCAGGGAATTTAGGGACAGACTTGCACCATGGTCCCTAACCAGTTACCACCTGCACTTGCATACAAGACAATTTGTGTATAAACTGACCCTCCTGATTGCCCATTGAACATGAATAAAAACCAGTGTCCCAAATATAAACTAGCCACCACCCTGTCTAGCTAATCTAGTCCCTCTATGTGCAGTGATAATGCAGCCATCACTGCAGTATGTGGGTACCACTTACAAGGTTAAATAATTCACAATCGTAAATCACAGTCCCTCTAAGCAGGAAGATCTTTTATATGATGTGGGATTACAGCTATTAGGATTGCTTAGCTGGGAGAGGCAAATAAATATTTGAGATATGGTCTGTCAGGACCAGGGTCTACAGCCTGCCCTTGGTGTGTATACCCTGGATAATCTTGTGGGTCTTTCCCATCTCTAAGGGGTTGTCTATGCAGGAAAATTGACCAGCATAGCTTTAGCAGAATAACTGTTCTTTTATAGCCATGCCAGCATAACTGCCCTGTGTAGATACTCTTCTGGAATAAAAGCGACTTTTTTCTGGAATAATTACTCCACTTCCAAACATCTTTGGGGATCTAGAGGCAATTTGTGTATTTCAGATTAGGAAAGCTGCCATGAAAACAGATCAGTTCTTCTCTTTTCCTGTTGTTCCATAATTTGAGAACAAGGGTCCAGCGGATGAAATGAATGGCAAGTAAATGTAGAAAAATAAAATATTGCTGCACACACCAGGTAGAATTCCCTACACCGGGTAGAATTCCCTACACCAGGAAGGGGATCGGGCTTTCAGGTCAGATAATGGAGAACAATTTTCAAATGGGATGGATAATTTGACACCTACATACCACAGTGATGGACACATTAGAAATATGTAGAGACATCCAACTTCATGCCTCTGGGCACAAACTGATTACAGGTCTGTCGCATCTTAGGCGCATTTAACATGCGCAATTTCAGCTTTACGCGGTCGGCAAAAACAAAACAAAAACAAAAAAAAAGAGAAAAATTACTATTTAAATACTGTTTCTGTAGTGCGGGCGATTCCGCCCGCCATTACACTCAATGTCATTTTGACTATATGCGATTTTCGCTTTAGGCGCTGACTGCGGAATGTAACCCCAGCGTAAGATGAGACAGACCTGTATGAAATTTCAGTTTGTACTGACTTTGCTAGTGCTTTTTATGTAGCCTGTTGTAAAAGTTAAAAGTCCAGTAAGCGGCGCAGCAGGGCCTGGGGCTAAGGCAGGCTCCCTGGCTCTGCGCAGTCCCAGAAGTGGCCGCCAGCTCTCCCGCCGCCATAGCTACTGCTGCTCATTGTTGATGGGAGAGGTCTCTCCCGTCGGCATAACGTGGCTACACGAGCGCTCTGACAGCGGCACGGCTGTATTGGTGCAGCTGTGCTGCTGTACGCTTGTAAGTGTAGACTTGGCCTGACTCCTCACAACAAACTTTCTCCTTTAGGAAGCTTTTCCTGCTGTCTCACCTCATTGCTTATTTCTTTTTATTTCATCCCATTATTCCTAGATATTCTCCTTTTTCTCCCCACAATGGATCCCAGCTGGTATCCCTATGACAATAGATGCTGGGACTATTTCCCCCCTCTCTTGAGTGAAAAAAAGCAGAGTCTTGTTACACTCTAGGTGCCAGTTTCCACAGACTCACAGTTATTTAATCTTTTTATTACTGACCTTGGCACAAAAAGTGGGAATGTGCTAATAAAGTTTGCGGATGACAGGAAGCTGGGAGGTATTGCCAATACAGAGAAGGACCGGGATATCCTACAGGAAGATCTGGATGACCTTGTAAATTGGAGTAATAGTAATTGGATGAAATTTAATAGTGAAAAGTGCAAGGTCATGCTTTTAGGGATTAATAACAAGAATTTTTGTTATAAACTGGGGACGCATCACTTGGAAGTAACAGAGGAGGAGAAGGACCTCGGAGTATTGGTTGATCACAGGATGACTATGAGCTGCCAATGTGATATGGCTGTGAAAAAAGCTAATGCAGTCTTAGGATGCATCAGGCGAGGTATTTCCAGTAGAGATAAGGAGGTGTTAGTACCATTATACAAGGCACTGGTTAGACCTCATCTGGAATATTGTGTGCAGTTCTGGTCTCCTATGTTTAAGAAGGATGAATTCAAACTGGAACAGGTACAGAGAAGGGCTACTAGGATGATCCGAGGAATGGAAAACCTGTCTTATGAAAGGAGACTCAAAGAGCTTGGCTTGTTTAACCTAACCAAAAGAAGGCTGAGGGGAGATATGATTGCTCTCTATAAATATATCAGAGGGAGAGGAATTATTTAAGCTCAGTACCAATGTGGATACAAGACCAAATGGATATAAACTGGCCATCAGGAAGTTTAGACTTGAAATTAGACGAAGGTTTCTAACCATCAGAGGAGTGAAGTTCTGGAATAGCCTTCCAAGGGGAGTAGTGGGGGCAAAAGACATATCTGGCATCAAGACTAAGCTTGATAAGTTTATGGAGGGGATGGTATGATGGGATAGCCTAATTTTGGCAATTAATTGATCTTTGACTATTAGCGGTAAATATGCCCAATGGCCTGTGATGGGATGCTAGATGGGGTGGGATCTGAGTTACTACAGTGAATTCTTTCCTGGGTGTCTGGCTGGTGAGTCTTGCCCACATGCTCAAGGTTTAGCTGATTGCCATAGTTGGGGTTGGGAAGGAATTTCCCTCCAGGTGAGATTGGCAGAAGCCCTGGGGGTTTTTCGCCTTCCTCTGCAGCGTGGGGCACAGGTCACTTGCTGGAGGATTCTCTGCACCTTGAAGTCTTTAAACCACAAGTTGAGGACTTCAGTAGCTCAGACATAGGTCAGGGGTTTGTTACAGGAGTGGGTTGGTGAGATTCTGTGGCCTGCGTTATGCAGGAGGTCAGACTAGAAGATCATAATGGTCCCTTCTGACCTTAAAGTCTATGAGTCTATTGTTGGGTCTGGAACATGACTCCCGGTGAATGAGATCCAAGAATGGCTTGGTATTAAAGGTTGTTGAGGGTGGGATCTTGTACTCATGCTCCCAAAATTCCCTTTGAAGGCTGGGACCTTTGGGTGTGCAAGGAATGGAAGGATCAGAACCTAGGATAACACTAACCCTTTGACTGTGTATATAATAATAATTCCTAGCTTTTCTATCATGCGGTATATCTAGCCTTCATCTATCTGGCAGCCTAGAAATCCCTGGGTTCTAAGAGGAAGGCTCTGGCTTTATATTTTTTTCCCCTCCAGATTTATGTGGTTGGCCCATACTCCAGCTGTGGCGTTTCTCCAAAAACAAGCTCTTGGCAAATCTCAACCACTGTTTTCTAACACAATGATGAACATAGATCAACAATGATGAACCTAGTTGTCCAGGTCTATGCTTACAGTCGTACCATGGGTGGGTGAACCTGTTGCTGACACCAGTCATCAGAAGTGAGTCATTTTTCTAGTGTAGGCCTGGCCTTAGTTACTTCAGGAGGAGTTTAAATCATCTGGAGATATAACCGTATTCTTGTGCTCTTCTTGCTTTCCTGTCTCTGGCAGGTCCAGGCAGATGGGACGGATGGAAACTGCGTCACATTTGTGTTACATGATGAGGACCACACATTTGGCAACTCCCTCCGTTACATGATCATGAAAAAGTAAGTGGAGTCCCTGTGATAACTGGTACCACCTCAGGGCTATGTTTGCTCTCCCTAGACTTCTGATCTAGCACCTCTGGCACTGCTGAAGCCGGATGAATATTGCAAATCTCCCTACTTGGGTTCTTTAAACAAATGCACTTTGACTGCATCTCTGCCCCTTTGGGAACAAGTTTACTGTCGGGCCTGGGAGTGGAAACAGCCAGTGTTCAAGTGAGTATTAGAGAATCTTATTTTGAACTTGCAAACACAAATATTCGCACTGGGAGCCTGATTCGTATGCTCATGCAGTCAAAAGAATAGTATCTCATGACTTACATGACCCTATCCAAACTATCCAGTAGTGAATATTTATGAGGAACTTCTTGTCATGAGTTCCAGCTCTAGAAGTATTCAGGAAGGGGGGTTTTCATTTGATAATTTCAAAGGACAAATTGTGATAGTCTTGTAAGCTGCTCATGATAAATCACCATCAGCAAACCAGTGCTGTAACCTTTAGGCCATGCTTTCTTTCAGCTGCTAAAGCCAGGGCAACCACTCGACTGGTCTCAAGTTTGGGTCTGGGCAGGCGTGAAATCCATCCACAACATAGAAAAGGCAGGGGATGTTTATCTTGTTCCATACCCCACCCACTTTAGGATCCAGCCCACCCCACAGAAGCACACCTTTTCCTCTGCACGCCTGTCTCAGGGAGCTGTGGGTGATGGGAAGTGATTGCTTTTGAAACACGTGGGACCAAGATGCAGTGCAGGTCTGCTTGCTTCAGAGGCTTCCTAAACATGAGTGTCTCTGCAGTTGGCTTGCTGCTGATTCTGAGAGCCCACTTGTGCTTCCTGCTTCTGTCTTTCCTGTAGCTCTGAAGTGGAGTTTTGTGGTTACAGCATCACCCACCCATCTGAAAGCAAAATCAACTTCCGGATCCAGACCAGAGGTAGGAATGCAGCTGGGCTTCCCTGGACAGCTGTCCCTTGCCATGTCAGGCCCTGAAACCGTGGATCTGCCAGCCTGTGAAGTCTTTCCCCCTCCCTCTGCGTGTCGTTGGTTGCAGCATTCTACAGGGCAGTTGCAATCACCATCCATGATCAGTGCAGCTTGAGTAGCAATGATAGAGCTGGTCTCCGTCATCCCCCACTGCAGAGCCCAGATGTGGCCTCTGAAGTAATCAGCAAGCCTGGGGAGTTGTGGTCCCAAAGCCTCACTCAGCGCTGGGCATCCCACCTGGCATCACCCCCTAGTTAGCTCCCGGGTGCCCCCTCCAAGTTAGATCTTCACACAATGCTTGTTACATCACACACTAAACAACAGATCCAGTCTGTTACACAGCTCGATGGGCAGATATTGCTAATTCCTGGGGTGAATAGCACCGCTAGTGCTCTATGCAGCAGGGTGCCCTCCGGGTGCCGTACTCTGTGTTCCCCTCATCCTATCCTGATGTCCACACCAAAGGGCAGGACTCGCCTGGGACTGTATCTGCCATTGCAAGAGCGAGGCTGATGAGCGGCTCCATTTCCATACCTACCTCACAATTGTCCTTCTGAATAGTTTGTAAAACCCAGCCAGAGCCTCTAACTTGGTTCCCAGCTCACAGGTCCCCTCTCCTGTGGCCTTGAGTGTCGGTTGCGTAGAAGAGCAGAGCCACTGGAAATGGCCAAGTTGTGCTATATGGCTTCTTAATTTTTTGAAGAATTTAGCAGTACTGCAAAGTGCTGGATTGCTGGCCCAGGAGAGCGGAGTCCTATGTCTGTCCACAGCACAAACTGCAGGGCAAGCTTCCCCTACGCTGTCCCCTGCCAAAGGGCTTCAGCCTGGACTTGGGGCTCTGAGACACCAGTTCAAGTCTCCATGGTCCATTCAGTCCTTGTATGATCTCAGACTGCTGATGGGAGTGGGAGGGAGCATGACATGGATGCTGGCCTAAGATCCTCACCTCATCACAGGGGTTGCCAAAGAGGTGTATGATGGTTGGTCACTACTGAGCTGGGTTAGGAGGGGACAGGCCCCATGTCCAATACTGGAGCCAGCCACACTTTCTGTGAATGCTTCTCCTTTTCTGAAGGGGGGATCCTGGCCATTGAGCCATTCCGGAGAGGACTGACAGAACTGGTGGACGTCTGCCAGCACGTGCTCAGCAAGTTTGAGGTGAGGTCACTGCTTCATGGTAGAATGACTCTGGGCTCCTCCTCTCTGTGGTCTGCGAAGGAGAGAAATAGCTGGCTGCATTGATTCACTGACAGAGGCACTAACATGTCCATGGCTGCAGATGTTATCTAACTGATTCACTCCTCTTGCAAGATCTGCACATATCTGGAGGCAGCCAGTTGTAGTAGTTAGAGAAGTGGAACTGGGAGTCAGCAGACTTGGGCCCTCTGGCCAGCTCTGACACTGAATTACTGTGTGACCTTGGGGAAGTCACTTCACCCCTGTGTGACTCAGTTTCCCCATCTCTAAAATGACACTTCGCCTGCCTCTGAAAGGGGGGTTCTGAGAAGCAAGCAGTGTTTGTAGAGTGCTTTGGGATCCTCAGATGAAAGTTGCTGTACAAGTTAAATGCAAAATATTGCTATTTCACCCTGTTGGTTACATTTTACTGCAGTGTAAAGTGAAGCGCAGAGAATGCACAAATCTGCATTCCACATCCAAGGGGTTTCCCCATCATCTTGGAAGAGGTGTTTTTTCTACCATACCGGGGGGATAGGATTTGGAAAGCCACCTGAGGCTCAGTAATCCTGCTTGTGGCAGAGAGCAGCTAGTGCATCATAGAGACAATTTGGTGTGGTAGGGGCGTAAGAGTGCCAGTGTGAAGGGTGGCTTGGGTTTAAGTGGTGCATATGGAACCTGGATGCAGCAGGGCTACGAGAATAAGTTTGGGATCAATCAGCAATAAGCTGGTGCAATAATCTGCTCCCCCCAACCCTAACGAATGTCGACCTGTGCTCTTTGAAGGAAGGGCCTGATGCAGTGGCAGCGACCTCTGGGGGCAAAAATGGGCCCTGAATTTGTTCTCTTTCAAACATGCTGCTGTAATCCATAAAGCATCTGTGTCAATAGGCAGGCTGATCTCGAGGCTAATCCTGGGGGCGCTGCCTCACCTCCCTTACAGTGATCCAAGACTGTGATCAGAAATAAAATGCAACCATTTCTCAGAGCACCTAAAGCTCATCGGTTTCCTTCCCCACCCTTCGGTCCTCCTAGACCCTCCAGCCTTTTCAAGCAGGAGCCTCAGCCACATTAAAATGTTGCTCTTTTTTTGTCTTACTCTGCCCGGGACAGTATGTTCAGAACCAGAGAGCCTCTCAGAGCTCCTCAGGTGTGGGCATGGGCCTGGCTGTGTTTTAATTCATCAAACATACAGCATTGACATTGGTCATTTGATCTCATTTGCAGGCAAGCGTAAAGGAATACAAGGCCCAAAGAGAGGCGGAAATGGACTAGCCCCTGCAGCTGCTGGAGTACGGAATGGACATGTATATATTCATTTATGTTTAATGCCCCTGTTGAAAGAGGTTTTATTTTTTTATGACAAACCTGAAGCAAACTGTGTAATTTCTCTAATAAATGCTGTAAGGTTCAGTCCTGCTTGCATTTCACTCCATTTAGACCTGCCACGGATCCAGAAAAAGAAAGGGGTTTCCTGAAATTTTTTCAGGTTGTCCCTGCCAGCAGGTATATGGGATCTTGGGGAGCAATTACCACACAGGTGGGGTGCCAAATAAACTTTATTAAGAAAATGCAAAAACAGGGAAAATTCAATAGTGAGGGGTATGGGGTTTGTTAAGGTAGTCAATTGGGGAGGGGTTTCTTTTAGTAAATAGGATAGGGGGTTTCAATAGTGGGGTACAATACAGTGGGGCACAATACAGTTGGTAACCAATTAACACTGAAGTATAAATGTAACAGGTAGCTAACAATTTCTATGTAAAGGGTGTGTCACAGCAGCATATAACCAACTAACAAATGTGTTAGATAACCAACAACTCTAGGTAAAAATGTGTCACAGTGGTGTAAATATAAAATGTGAGGTGTGTTAGAGAGAAAAAAGGGTAACCAATGGGGTTTTATGCTAGACTTCAGTAATACAATAGAGGTTTGGCAGCAGCAGCAGTGAGGAGGGGCTTGGGAAGTTACACAGGGAGAAGCAGCAGCAGCAGGAGCGTGGTGAGCACGTGGGGGAGCAGAGACCAAAGGCAGAGGGAGATTTAAACTCAGGGAGACACAGAGAGCAGCAGCTGTAAGTTTAGCCAGCAGAGAGAGAGAGAGAGAGAGAGAGGGAGAGAGCAAAGTGGCAGAGGAATGAGGTTGGAGGATGGGGGAAGACAGACTTAATCACAATTATACAGAACACAGCAAAATCTTATCTATGATCTAACTTAACCAAGACTACACAAATTAGCAAGTAACAAAACACAATGCAACAATTCTTTAAGCCTAACTTACAGAGTACAATGCAAGCAGTTTTCTAAACCTAACTTAACCACAGCTATGCAAAATGAAATTACAAGTTATCTAGACTAAAGGCTGAACTTAACCTAATGGGTGCACCTTATACTGGTAGTTCCAGAGGGCAGAGTGGTGTGTGCCCAGGATGCAGCTCCAAAGGGGGGGGGGGGGGTTAACTAGTGGTGGCTGCAAGCAGGCTTATTTCTAGCAGCAAAGACGCTGCAGAGCTAGAAGCAGATTACAGATACAGACCAAGGAGTTAGCTTGGGTCTGCCCGCTGGGAAAAGAAAAGCCAGCAGTTAGAACAAGGGTGTTTGCAAGAGGTTTTTCTTACCAATCCCCAAAGCAGCAGCAGGAACAGCAGTTTCAGCATCAGAGGACGCAGAGAAGACTCAATTAGCTTACAATAATCAGGAGATCTTCAGGCACAAATTCGTTGTTCGTGGGAGGGGAGTTCAAAAACGGGGGTACGCTCAAAAACAAACGAGAGCGGGAAGAGGGCCCCCCAAAGACCCCTAGCTGATCAGACCAGGTGGCAAAGCAAGGACCTTCTTCAAGGGTCTGATCAGAAAATGTCTGGTTTTAAAGGCAAACTTAGGCAGTTTCCCACCAGTACTTTTGATTGGCTCCTCTTGATACAGGGGAGGAGAAAAGGCAGGGAAAACTGCAGGTGAGCACAGGCATGTCTGGGCAAGTTCTAAGTCACAGGTATGACTCATATGCTCAGCTATGTGGCCACTTTAGGTCTTGCATATCTGGGCAGCGCCCCCTACACCGAGCCTGGGTCTGAACAAAGGAACCAAAGGAAGAAGCAAGAAGCCTCCTCCCCAGGCAGAGCCAATGGCCCCAATCAGTCTGCACAAGCCATTTCCATGAGCAGGGCCAGGCTGTGACTCTAGTTAGCACAATGGCTGGGAGGGGCGGCCACTCAGCACAAACAGAAAGGAGGGGGCGGAAAAAGGAATGCAGCAGGGGGACAGCTGTAACAGACACAGGTCAGCAGTCCCCACTACACTTCCATTCTCACCCTTAGAAATCTCCACAGCCTCAAATTCACTTCAAGATCTGAGTCTGCACAAATCCCCCAGATCAAAGCACCTCCAACCCTCTACAGTGTTTGAAATCTGATGCTAATTTTTCAGCTTTCATCCCTTTTCTCTAAACTTCTTACATTTCCATACTTCTTCCACTTTTGGGGTGCCTTGATGACTTCCACCTAACCCTTTACCCACCCCTTGGGAAAAACTGAATATGATTTTGTAGTGTTGGAAGGGTAGCTGCAAAGACCAGAGTAATAAGAGCATTAAGATTTCATCAGTCCAATGAATGTGCAGTTCCCACCCTCCTTGTGTCTGTTTGCGCCTTTCTTGTGAGCATGTGCGTGTTTTTTAAAAAGCATCAGTTCAGAAAGCAAGGGGGGAGTTGTGTCCGATTCCCTTGATTGAGCTCTTGGTGCACAAGGAAAATCCACCATCAGCAGTTGTGGGTTTATCATGATTCCATTTGTTTAATTATCAAACGGGCACTCTGCTCATTCATTACAACAGCAGAGAACGTATCATTAGGCTTCACTTGGGCGTGGCTTATCCCGAGCAGCATAAATTACGTGTAATGTACAAGGAGAACAGATGTGATTCCTTTACAATAAATCAATTCAGTTTGGATCCCAAATCAGTAACAGGATCCATATGGAGACTGAACCATTTACCAGTCTGTTCGCCTGACTCCGATCTCTTTTGCACTGTTTGAAATCCTCATTTTCACCTATGGTAAAGGTGAGAAGAATCAAGCTCCATGTATTTTAAAACAGAAGATCCTTCTTTTACCCACCAAGAGCCTGCCTCCCAGTCTCTGTCTCATCCCCCAGGAGAGTTAATGTCCTTTGCCCCTAAAGGCAGTGTGGCCTAGGGGAGAGCACACTGGACTGTGACTCAGCAGACCTGGGTTCTTTCCTGCCACTTACCTACTGGATGACCTTGGCCAAGTCCCTTCCCCTCTCTGTGCCTCAGTTTACCTAACTGTAAAATGGGGATGATAATGCTGACGTCCTTTGGAAAGTGCTTTGAGATCTACCAATGGATAAGAGCTAGATAAGAACATAACATGCACACAGCCATACTGGGTCAGACTAATGGTCCATCTAGCCCTATCTTCTGACAGAGGCCACTGCCAGGCCCTTCAGAGGGAATGAAGAGAACAGGGCAATTGTCAAGTGATCCCTCCCCTGTGGTCTACTTCTGGCAGGCAGAGGTTTTAGGGACAACCAGAGCATGGGGTTGTGTCCCTGCCCATCTGTCATGGATTTGCAGGCTCAGTGCTCTGGAACGGCTCTGAACGAAGTTCACACTGGACCCTCTTGTAGTGCAACAACCCCTCAGGCCACACACTCACTAGTGCAAGCCTCCTTGGGTCTGACCTTGGAGCATTTAGCAGCCTTGTTCACATTGTGAGCTCCCTGCAGTGAGTCCACCTGAATAGGACACCTGGAGAAGCCTTACACGCCCCCCCAAAAGGGGCCATGCACCCCAACTCCACAATCAGCAGTGACTCTCAGCCAGCAAGGTAAAATAGAAGGTTTATTAGCTCTCTGGAACTCAGTGTAGAAACAGATCTTGTTNAGGGGGGGGGGGGGGGGGGGGGGGGGGGGGGGGGGGATCCAGAGCCCTGGGCTCTCCCCACTCAGTCCCAAACTAGGAGACTGACTAGCTTCAAGCAGCCCACCCTCAGCCATGCCTGGATGCCCCTCCTCTGTCCTTTGTCTCTTTCCCAGGCAAACTGATCACCTGGCCTCCACCTCTTGCTTTGTTAGAATCATAGAATATTAGGGTTGGAAGAGACCTCAGAAGGTCATCTAGTCCAATCCCATGCTCAAAGCAGGACCAATCCTCAATTAAATCATCCCAGCCTGGGCTTTGTCAAGCCTGACCTTAAAAACCTCTAAGGATGGAGATTCCACCACCTCCCTAGGTAACCCATTCCAGTGCTTCACCACCCTCCTAGTGAAATAGTTTTTCCTAATATCCAACCTAGACCTCCCGCACTGCAACTTGAGACCATTGCTTCTTGTTCTGTCATCTGCCACCACTGAGAACAGCCTAGTTCCATCCTCTTTGGAACCCCTTTTCAGGTAGTTGAAGGCTGCTATCAAATCCCCCCTCACTCTTCTCTTCTGCAGATTAAATAACCCCAGTTCCCTCAGCCTCTCCTTGTAAGACATGTGCCCCAGCCCCCTAATCATTTTCATTGCCCTCCGCTGGACTCTCCAATTTGTCCACATCCCTTCTGTAGTGGGGGGCCCAAAACTGGATGCAATACTCCAGGTGTGGCCTCACCAGTGTCGAATAGAGGGGAATAATCACTTCCCTCGATCTGCTGGCAATGCTCCTACTAATACAGCCAATATGCTGTTGGCCTTCTTGGCAATGAGGGCACACTGCTGACTCATATCCAGCTTCTCGTCCTCTATAATCCCCAGGTCCTTTTCTGCAGAACTGCTGCTTAGCCAGTCGGTCCCCAGCCTGTAGCGGTGCATGGGATTCTTCCTTCCTAAGTGTGGGACTCTGCACTTGTCCTTGTTGAACCTCATCAGATTTATTTTGGCCCTATCCTCCAATTTGTCTAGGTCACTCTGGACCCTATCCCTACCCTCCAGCATATTTACGTCTCCCCCAAAGGTTAGTGTCATCTGTGAACTTGCTGAGGGTGCAATTAATCCCATCATCCAGATCATTAATAAAGATGTTGAACAAAACCGGCCCCAGGACTGACCCCTGGGGCACTCCGCTTGATACCGGCTGCCAACTAGACATGGAGCCATTGATCGCTACCCATTGAGCCCGACAATCTAGCCAGCTTTCTATCCATCTTATAGTCCAGGGGTTGGCAACCTTTCAGAAGTGGTGTGCCAAGTCTTCATTTATTCACTCTAATTTAAGGTTTGGCGTGCCAGTAATACATTTTAATGTTTTTAGAAGGTCTTTTTCTATAAGTCTATAATATATAACTAAACTATTGTTGTATGTAAAGTAAATAAGGTTTTTAAAATGTTTAAGAAGCTTCATTTAAAATTAAATTAAAATGCAGAGCCCCCCGGACCGGTGGCCAGGATCCAGGCAGTGTGAGTGCCACTGAAAATCAGCTCGCGTGCCGCCTTCGGCACGCATGCCATAGGTTGCCTACCCCTGTTATAGTCCATTCATCCAATCCATACTTTTTTAACTTGCTGGCAATAATACTGTGGGAGACCGTATCAAAAGCTTTGCTAAAGTCAAGATATATCACATCCACCGCTTTCCCCATATCCACAGAGCCAGTTATTTCATCATAGAAGGCAGTCAGGTTGGTCAGGTATGACTTGCCCTTGGTGAATCCATGTTGTCTGTTCCTGATCACCTTCCTCTCCTCCAAGTGCTTCACTCAAGAAAGAGATCTTGGAGTTATTGTGGATACTTCTCTGAAATCATCCACTCAATGTGCAGCAGCAGTCAAAAAAGCGAACAGAATGTTGGGAATCATCAAGAAAGGGATAGATAATATGACAGAAAATATCATATTGCCTCCATATAAATCCATGGTATGCCCACACCTTGAATACTGTGTGCAGATGTGGTCGCCCCATCTCAAAAAAGTTATATTGGAATTGGAAAATGTTTGGAAAAGGGCAACAAAAATGATTAGGGATATAGAACGGCTTCCATATGAGGAGAGATTAATAAGACTGGGACTTTTCAGCTTGGAAAAGAGGTGACTAAGGGGGGATATGATAGAGGTCTATAAAATTATGAGTGGTATAGAGAAAGTAAATAAGGAAGTGTTATTTACTCCTTCTTATAATACAAGAACAAGGGGCCACCAAATTAATAGGTAGCAGGTTTAAAACAAACACAAGAAAGTATTTTTTCACGCAAAGCACTGTCAACCTCTAGAACTCCTTGCCAGATGGTGTTGTGAAGGCCAATACTATAATGGAGTTCAAAAGGGAGCTAGATAGATTCATAGAAGATAGGTCCATCAATGAGTATTAGCCAGGATGGGCAGGAATCGTGTCCCTAGCCTCTGTTTGCCAGAAGCTGGGATTGGGTGACAGGGCATGGATCACTTGATGATAACCTGTCTGTTCACTCCCTTTGGGGCACCTGCCATTGGCCACTGTCAGAGGACAGGATACTAGGCTTGATGGACCTTTGGTCTGACCCAGTATGGCCGTTCTTATTCTTTTTTTAACTCAGTTTTAGCCTCTACAACATCCCCTGGCAATGAGTTCTATAGGGTGTGTGACGGGTTGGATCACAGAAACCCCCTTGGGAGCTGCCAACTGATGTGCAAAGGCTACCTCTGTTCCTGTTCTCCCTGCCAGCTCAGTGGCTTCAGCTCCCTGTCTTGGTGAAGCCAGACACACCCGTCTGCTCCAGCACAGACTCGGGTCTGAATTACCTGCCCCAAAGCTGCAAGTTTACCTGAAAACAGCTCACAGAAGTGTGCTTGTCTTTAGCACTCAGATGCCCAATTCCCAATGGGGTCTAAACCCAAATAAATCCGTTTTACCCTGTATAAAGCTTATACAGGGTAAACTCATAAATTGTTCGCCCTCTATAACATTGATAGAGAGATATGCACAGCTGTTTGCTCCCCCAGGTATTAATACATACTCTGAGTTAATTAATAAGTAGAAAGTGATTTTATTAAATACAGAAAGTAGGATTTAAGTGATTCCAAGTAGTAACAGACAGAACAAAGTAAGTTACCCAGCAAAATAAAATAAAATGCGCAAATCTATGTCTAATCAAACACTGAATACAGATAATCTCACCCTCAGAGATGCTTCAGTAAGTTTTTTCTCAGACTGGACACCTTCCAGGCCTGGGCACAATTCTTTCCCCTGGTACAGCTCTTGTTCCAGCTCAGGTGATAGCTAGGGGATTCTTCATGATGGCT
>QXTE01000149.1:718318-770957 GCA_003942145.1 Platysternon megacephalum | reverse complement strand
CCCCCCCCCCCAAAGCTTTATGGGGTATGCTGTCACAGGGTGACTGTATGTTGTGTGACAAAGTACTTCCTTCTGTTTGTTTTAAACCTGCTAACTATTAATTTCATTGGGTGACCCATAGTTCTGTGAAGGAGTAAATAACTTCCTTATTCACTTTCTCCACACCATTCATAATTTTATAGACCTCTATCATATCCCCCGTAAGTCATCTCTTTTCTAAGCTGAGCAGTCCCAGTCTTTTTAATCTCTCCACACTCCTAAGCATTTTTGTTGCTCTTCTCTGTACTTTTTTTCAATTCCAATATATCTTTTTTGAGATGGGTGACCAAAACTTCACGCAGTATTCAAAGTGTGTGCAGACCATGGATTTATGTAGTGGCATTATGGTATTTTCTGTCTTTGTCTTTCCTAATGATTCCCAACATTCTGTTAGCTTTTTTAACTGCTGCTGCGCATTGAGCAGATGTTTTCAGAGAACTATCCACCGTGACACTAAGATCATCTGCAAACTATTTTCCTCTTGTTCCAGATCATTTGTGAGTATGTTGAACAGAACTGGTGCCAGTACAGATCCTTCAGGGAACCCACTATTTACCTCTCTCCACTGTGAAAACTGACATTCATTCCTACCCTTTGTTCCCTATCTTGTAATCACTTACTGCTCCATGGGAGGACCTTTCCTCTTATGCCATGACTGTTTTACTTTGCTTAAGAGCCTTTGGTGAGGGATCTTGTCAAAGGCTTTTTGGAAGTCTGAATACACTATATCCACTAGATCATCCTTTTCCACGTTTGTGGCCCCCCTCAAAGAAATCGAGTAGATCGGTGAGACATGATTTCCCTTTCAAAAGCCATGCTGACTCTTTCCCAACATAGTGTGGTCTTGAATTACAACTTGGAGGTGTGTCTCAGAGATGACCAGGCTCGAGGACAGCAAGCTGCCATTGATTGCCTCCACCAAGTTGTGGATAAGCTTCCTTTGCACCAGCAGGTGGTTTGTTTAGCAAATTTAGTGTCCATGAAATTACTAGAGGCTCCAGAATCTATCAGTGCGAGCTGTGTGCAGCTTGCTTTGGGTGTAGACAGGCCTCAAAGTTGGAGCTTGATCAGAAAGTGAGATTGGTCATTGTCTGCGGCCGTTAGGATAGGTAGCAGAGAGGGTCTGTCGTTATGGCCAGCCACGTCCCCTCGCATGAGGCTGGACCTGCCTGTTTTGCCAGACTACCCATGGGACAGGACTTCAGGGAGCACCTGATGGCAAAGTGGCCTCATTCCCCACTGTACAGGCATAGGCCATTGAGAAAACGCTATTCCTTCTCTTGATCTGAGGTCACGTTCATTTCGTGTCTACCTGCATGGGTTCAGGTCCAGTGATTGCAGGGGGGAGGAGGAGGGGGACAGGAATAGGGCAGGGCCAGGTGGGGCTGAGCACACACCTTCCTTCTTTCCTGGCATCGAACAGTCGATTGTCAATTTGGATACACAACACAAGTCAATGAAGGGGAACAATGCAGTGGTGGGGGGTCGACCTGGGCCAGTTCATTTTTAATAAAAACAACGAGGAGTCCTTGTGGCACCTTAGAGACTAACAAATTTATTTGGGCATAAGCTTTTGTGGGCTAAAACCCACTTCATCAGATGCATGGAGTGGAAAATACAGTAGGGAGGTATAAATACACAGCATATGAAAAGATGGGAGTTGACTTACCAAGTGGGGGGTCACTGCTAACGAGCCAATTCAATTAAGGTGGAAGTGGGCTATTCTCAACAATCACTTTTGTAGTGCTAATGAGGCCAATGTAATTAAGGTGGCCCATTTCAAACAGTGGACAAGAAGGTGTGAGTATCAGCAGGGGGAAATTAGTTTTTGTAGTGACCCATCCGCTCCCAGTCTTTATTCAGGCCTAATTTGATGGTGTTCAGTTTGCAAATTAATTCCAGTTCTGCAGTTTCTCGTTGGAGTCTGTTTTTGAAGTTTTTTTGTTGAAGAAATGCCACTTTTAAGTTTGTTATTGAGTGTCCAGGAGGTTGAAGTGTTCTACTGGTTTTTGAATGTTATAATTCTTGATGTCAGATTTGGGTCCATGTATTCTTTTGCGTAGAGACTGTCCGTTTTGGCCAATGTATATGGCAGAGGGGCATTGCTGGCACATGATGGCATATATCACATTGGTAGATATCACATTGGCATATATCACATTTTTAATCTCATCCTTCAAGCCTAGCCAGAAGTGGTAAAGCTGCACTGCTTCATTCCAGGCTTTGTCAGCTACCTGGGGACGGAAGTGGGTGGCGTAGGCTGCAACAGGGGCCTTGTCTCAATAACTGCAGGGCAACTTCGGCAGAGCGGGTACAGTTTGGGTCATCAAACATGAGTGAAAAGACACAAATTCATCATAGTCATTGAGAATTGTGTCCGTCCGTCCCCCCCCCCCCGGGAGTGGCAATGCCCAATCCAGTGCTTCACCTCTCAATAAGCTGATGACAATCCCTACCCTGGTTTGGTTCTTTGGGTAGAACATCACCAGGAACAGTAGGTGACATTGCTTGAGAAACCCTGAAACTTCCAATGGTTCCCATCAGTTCTCTGGTAATGGGAGCTTTGGGCCTAGATCTTGGGCTCTTGTGGCTGATGGCACAAGGGGGCCCGGGACTGCTGGAATCTGTGATCCTAGGAAGATGTTTTCCCATTGTAGCTGGGCCCCTTGGTTCTGGAGACCTCGAACTAGCTCCGCCATCTCAGTGGTGGGGGAGCCTGGAAATGTCATTTTGCTTGTAGAGGGTACCAGCTGGCATTATGAAATCCACCTTGGCCACTGAGCCTGACCAGGGTCAGTCTGCTCAAACTGGCAGAAATTGTGATGGGGATGGTCCCTGAGAATCACTGGACCAGCCCCTGGCTTGAGGACTGGCTGGAACCTAGCACAGGGATGACTCCTCATCACATGCGGCTTCATCAGGCTCTAGCTCAGGGATGACTCATCACCTCACAATGGGGCTTGGTGACCTCTCCCAGCCCATGGGTCTATTATTAATAGTTGAATGTTAAGGAAGAGTGAGGAACTCATGGCATTAGAATTGCCAGCAGGAGGAGCCGACAATGCTGAACTCAGGCTCTGCCCAGCTAAAAGGCTTTCCGCACAGCTTTAAACTGTATTTTTGTAATCATTTCCATCAAAGCAGGGTTTTCAGCTCCAATCTAAGGGAGAGTCAGTGTATGGACTGAGCCTGTAGCAGGCCTGCCCGCAGGACCAGCACTTCTCTGTGCACCCAGCAGCTTCTGCCGAAATTAAGTTTTCTTTTCCATAAATAAAAAAATAAGATTCTTGCTCTTAGAGTTCTGGAGAAAACCTCCTGCATGTAACCTAATGCAGCACTGTCTGCAGAGGAACTCCACTACATGGGTCTTGTTTCATTGCAAAGAAAAACCTGCAGCACCATCTCAGAGCCTGGATCAATTGACTCAGGCTTACAGGTCTTGGGCGGCGGAGCTAAAAATAGCAGTGTAGGCATTCCTGCTCAGGCTGGAATCTGGGTTCTGAGACCTGGCGAGGGGGTGGGGTTCTCTGAGTCTGGGCCCCACCCTAGTGAGAATGCCCACACAGCTATTTCAGGCCCTGCAGCCTGAGCCCAGCAAGCCCATTGCAGTATATACCAAGTGCAATGTGACCTAATGTTGCCTAAAGTTTATCTGCTGCCCCCCAGCCTTTATTTTGTCATAAATGAAGCCATTCTTAATCCTTTCGATGGCTGACATTTGCCAAGACGCTAGCCCAGGGGAGCGTGTTTAGAGGGGTGTGTGCAATGTCTGCAGTCGCCAAATGAACCCAAGAGTCACGGGAACCAGTTGACCCTCTATTAAGTATTTAGGAGACTTCCCTGGGCTGCTGCCCAATGATAAGAGACAGCCAGAGTCTTTCCTATCAAACATGAAAATGTTTTATTAACATACAGAGAAGAAAAAGACAGGGCATAACATGTCATGATTTGCTATAGCTCTTTCCAAGACAAATTGACGGACTGGAGCCCTGTGACAGGTTAACAGTGTGTTTGCTTTCACAGACATTAGGTCAAGAAACCCACTAAACCCTGGGGTTCAGGATAAGATTCTCCTCTCTCTCCACCGCAGCTGGCCCATCTTGTCTATTTCACTGTGATCCAAGGAGCTGTCAAGCACCTGGCTTGGGAGGGTGCAAGGGCTGCTGTTGATAGTTTGCTTTTCTATAGCACTTTCCATTGGCAGGCTGCAAAGCCTTTCTCTAGTAGAGGCCTGATTTCAAAGGGGGAGTTGAGCCACAGCTGGACTGAGTTTGTGGGGCTCAGCCTGGTGAGTCTTTGACAGAGCTATGTGTAGGGGGGGCGGGTTGCACAGGGCCAGCCTGCCTCTAGATGGTGCCATCAGTTTCTCTGCACTCGTGATCACCAGATTTGCTAACCGGAATGAAAGGGGATTGTTAAAAATAAGCATCCTAGTTAGCAGGAAGGCAGTTACCCTGGGGGGACGGGAGGGACGGATCCACAAACAGGAGCTGATTCACACACACAGGCTTATCCCATGATTGCTCAGCTGAGAACAACTGACAGAGAATAAACCTCCTTGTAGTTTACATGTTCTGAAACCCAGCTGGCTTCTGGTAGCTGATGGGTGACTTTCTCTGATATCTCAGGGTGTCAGGACATAACAACTGCTGCATGAGCCCTAAATTTGGCTCTGAAGCCCTCCTTGTCCTCTTTTTCTCCCCACAATGAGAAGAGAGGAATGGCTACATACATGCTTAATTATACTATATGTCTCCCAAAGCTGGATGCATCATGTAGATATGATCTTGTTCCATGGGTGGCTATGTCATTGCATTATCATTTTTGCTGGTAGTGAAAGCTAAACTTAAGGCTGAAGAATAGTTTCCATTGTAACTCCCTGTTTTCATGTGCCCATAACTTTCAGAGATTTTTTTCCTTTCAGGCAAAATTTTTCTCGGTTTGGTCTTAGTCCAACAATGATATTTTAAGGCTGGTGAAATTACATTTAAATGCATCTATCATACAAAAGGGTTCAAAAAGGCATATACAGTTTCCTGTTGCGCCAAATAAACTTTGAGATCTGTTGCTTTTGACAAGAGAATTACAGAGGGTGCTCCAGTGAGCTGCAAGGGACCAGCTATGCTGAAAGATACTGAGGCCCTCATTAAACAAGAACATGGCTGGAGCCACCAGAATCTAGAGCTGGAATAAATTCGCAGCAGCCTATTTGTTGCAATATTTATAACATGGATCTGAGGCTGTTTTGAAAGATTTGAAAGATTTATAAAACTAAACTTTGATTTGCATGCAATGGTTAATGTGGAAATGAATAAAACTGCTCCTTTAGGATGAAAAGGAAAGGGATTTGTAGTTCTTCTATGTTTGGCTGTTCAATACAGTGATCTGCAGTCCCCCAGGGTGCCTGTAATTGACGTCTGTCTGGTCCGAGCACTGCAAAGTGCCCTGAGCTCTCCTTCCAGTGCCAATGAGCAGCTTGTGGCTATTGAAAGTATAGGATGTTGTGTATTTACCGCCACCACTCAGTGCTTATGGCTGAAAGCTTCAAAGCAGCCCTTGGGGATTTAGAGGTACATTTCTCATTGAAATTAATGGGAGGGGTGCATCTGCCACCCTCACCCCCGCCCAATATGTCAATATAGCACAAGGCAGCAAGGGGGTCCCCAAAGGTGGAATAAAATGAGTCACAGGCCCAAATTCCTTGCCAGCCTACTGAAAATTAGGAGGACTTGGCTGAGGCCCCTTTCCATGGTCTGGGTTAGTGAGGAACCCTGAGTGCTTCCTTTATGTGATGGCGTGATAAGGGATAGCATTTTTGCATTGGTACTGGCAACATTTTTGCACAGGGAAGATACTAACGGGGCAAAATTACAGCTATAAACTAATGAGCTTCCTTCTGTCCCCAGCATTTTTTATTTCTCTCCGTCTGCAAACCCCTGCTTGTGCCACTGTGGCACAGTGTTCTGCTGAGTGCTGGGGACCTGCACAATCTGTCGCTCTGCAGCTCATCCAGCAAGCAGTGCTCCAAGCACTAGGGGGATTGGACCCTCTTCCCATGCCTGTCCCTTGAAGCACAAAGCACTTTGACCCAGATCCTGAGAGATATTTAGGCACTTAACGATCATTCAAATCAATGGTAATTAGATGCCTAAATATCTCTGAGGATCTGGTCCTCTGCCATGGTCCAAAGTCTTTCTTGAACCAAGAGAAATAGCCCTAGTTACTGTCTTGATGAAGTGAGCTAATGCCCCCTTTGCCTCTCCTTCTGCATTCTGAAATGCTGCCATTCCTAAATGAGGCATCCTCTCTGCTCCTGCCACCTGCTCCCCTGACCTGTCTGCCAGGGAGACGGCCGCTGCCAGCTCTAGTTCTTGAGCGCAGCCCTCAGATCCAGGCATTGCAGGATCATGCTGAAATGAACTGCCTGAAAACCAGCAAAGGAGCCAGTGAAAGGTCAAAGACATGAAGAGCAATGGCCAGAAAGCCCTGAAGAGCAGAGGGTATCAGGAAGGAAGCTAGCCAAGCTGCCTGGGGAGTGCTAGCCCAATGGGAATTGACATGCTGGTGAGGGTCTGCTGTTCTTTCTGGGTTGGTTTCAGCTTGTTTGCTGTGTTGATTTTACCATTCGGGTTGACAGCAGTTTTTCCTGCAATGTCACCTGCCTTGCCTCAAAGTCACCTGAAAATGACCACCAGACTTGTCAAACTGGCTTGCAGCCTTTCCTCTCCCACAGGAACAAATCTCCAGGACTCCCAACTCCAATGGATCTCTCCCCCCACAAGCAGCGGCTGCCCTCTCCAACCCCAGCTGCCCCTTTTCCTGGCCCGTTAGAAATTCTATGCTGCTCCATATGCCAAAGTTTAGGGCGACTTAGCCTATTGACTCACTTGGTAACCCAATGGGGTGGAGAGATCAATTTAATCAGTCAGCTGTCTCTGGTTTTAAGATCCTCTCAGTCTCTCTGCCACTAGGTGCTCTGATTCCAGAGTGTGGGGACGGTGACCATGTTTGGGGTTAATGCAGAGTGGTATGGGGGTGCTGATGTCAGATCACATGATGAACAGGAACACAGAGACTGGGGTTTATATAAAGTATATACACACATGCTTACTCAGGTCACCTGTAAGCACATGGAAATACCAGAACCCTGACAGAAATCACAATGATTTAAAAATACTTGCTGTTGAGAAAGTGCCCTCCAGCCTGGAGCACTTCAGCCACCAATGAAACTGCAGCCACCTCTGTGGTGGTGGGTGGGGGAGAACACAGTAACAGCAGCACTGTGTAACTCTTAGAAGGTGAAGGCAAGAACAGCCCAATCAAGTATTGTGGGCATTTAGCTGGGCAGACTGTAATTACTAGAGTGGCTCAATTTTCAAACAATTTTTTCTCATTGCGAATTGGGCTTTTTTCAAAATGGAAATGTTTGCAAAGCATGTCAGTGTGTGTGTCTCTGTGTGTGTAAAGCAAAATACCAAAAGTGAAACAAAACTAGGGTTTTTATTTTAATTTTTTTCCTTTTTCCCTACTCTCCCCACCCCTTTTTTTAGTGGCAGAATGGAAAAGGGGGCAAAGAGGCAAAAAAAGAAAAGGAAAGAAAGGAGGAGGAGAAAACCTGACCCCCTCCCCCATGAAAATTCCCCATAAAATTTTTCACAACATCATTGGAATAAATGCCAGATTGTTCCTTTGTGGAAGCTCTGGGGTGAAAGCCTGTCTGAACTGGTTGACTATGTCAGTGAGGGCTCTTCACCATATTCTGAGCAGCTCTCGTAAGCCCTATGCTGGAATCTGGCCCCAGTGCATGAAGGCTCCCAGCTCTGATGCTAGCACGGAGAGCGATGGGCCTATAGACCACCACGAGTGGGCAGAATTGTGGGTTTATGGCTAGTCTGCCAAACGGCAGTGCCAGCAGCACCATGCTGGAGCATTGTTTCAGTATTGCAAGAGAGGGACCAGTACATCCTAAGGAGTCTCCAGCACCACTTCTTGCAGCACCTGGGGTTTCCTTAGAGGTCTCTGAACTGTGTCCCTGAGTTTGATGAACCACACGAACGGACTACCAAGGGAAGCGGTGGCTTTGCTATCTCTGGAAGCCTTCAGATCAAGACTGGTCTTTCTGGTAGACAGGCTTAAACCAAGCACAAGTCAATGGGCTCAAGCCAGGAGGAACTGGATGACATTTTCTAGCCTGTGATATATAGGAGATCAGACAGATGATCTAGCAGGCCTCTCTGGCCTTAGACTCTATGAATTTATGCGGTATAGTGTTCCTGTAGCTAGGTACGCAGCCAGCATTGCTCAGACCCAATGGTGATCAAGGGTTCCCTTTCACTTCTAGTTCATCTCCTAACTTAGGTGACATGTGCAGTGAGCTTGCTGGCGTCTGTTCATAGCACAACCCCAGCAGAGCTGATCTTTCCTGTTCAGAAGAGGGCCAGGACTGGAGCAACATGGGGTGCTGCAGATAGCAATTAAGGACAAGTTGGCAGAGTTGAGTGGTGGATGACAGCCAACAGTGCCTGGTTTTGGCCCACGTTGACTCTAGCCAAGGCTGCCATTCCTGTGCTTGCCTTTACAAACACCAACATGACCAGACACAGCTCTCACTGTGAAGGAGCTGCCGGAAAGGAGAGGGGAGAAGCTACAGCAGCCCATTTCTTTGTATGCTACAATTTCAAAAAAGAAACATTTTCTTAACTCCATTTCTACTAAGAATATAACATCCCCTAAGCAGCTCTATTCTCTATACACCACTGTGTTGTTACACTATAGACATGCAGGGTGAAATTCACCCCTGGGCAGAGGGCAGCACAATTCCTAGGCACCTTCTGGGCTTAAACAGGGCTTAAATGGTGCCTCGGACTTCTGCTGGCTGGCTGTCCAGGGTGAATTTCACCCCCAGTGATTGTGTCCCAGCAGCAAAGAGGGGAAGGCTATGGGCCTGTGATGCAGCTGCTTTGGTTTCACCTTAGCTTCTTAATGTATCAGCTTGGAGGATCAGAATTGACCTCCACCAGTGATGTCCCTTGTCAGTTTAAACGTGACATCACCCACAGCACCATCCCCCCCTCCTCGCTCCCCATCTGGTGGTCTTGCCGTCTGGAGACAAATAGCACCGTAGGTCACTCAGCTTCTCCAGCAGGATTTAAAACCCAAAAGGTCCTTTGAGGAAAACAAAAAAGATGATTATAAAGGAACAGATGAGAAGTGAGGTTCCAAGGCCCCCGGCAGTGGCTGGTTCAATGGTAAGTGAAGTACTGCTGCTTTTTCCAATGGATCTGGGAAAGGAAAGCAAGTGACTCAGAGCCAGCCAGGAAATGACTGTGAGCGGGATGGATGGCTCCTTTCAGCTCTTGTGGTGAGCTCTCCAATTGATTTATGGTTCTTTAGGAAGAGCTGTACTTATTACTCAGGTGGGAGCTGCTTCGGTCCAGCCCCAATTCCTGCCCGTTGGCTTTCCACTTCCCAACAGACCCCTTATCGTCCGTTGGTGCGCTGCTCAAGGCTGGTCTCTGGCACCAGCAGCACAGACAGGACTGGAAAGAGATACACAGAGAGAGGTTAGGAGCTGGGACTATGGTGAAATATTCCCTATTACTGTCGAGAGGAAGGGTGGTCTTGTGGGTAAGTAATTGGCAGGGTCTTGGCCTGGGAGAATATATACATATATTATCTAGAAATAAATTATCTGAAAACAGACTTCAATTTATCATACTTTGAAATTGTTTGGTGACCCTGTGGTCTTAGGGGCCATGCCCTTAAGGACTGAGCTTCACAGACTGAGTCTGGTCGGGGAATTGTGATGCTCTTGTTGTTATGTACAGCCATTTGGAACAAGGTACAGCATAAAGCAGAGCTCTTGCAGGCACCGTTAGCACTGAAGACCACAGCACCCTTTGTGTGAAGGGATCTCAGCCCATGCATTGTCTGGGAGCCATTTGCTTTGACTGCTGGGCCAGGGGAAGACAAAGTTTAAACTTTACTCCTGGGGGAATTTTGCATCACTGCGCATGCGCAGAATTCATGTCCCCCGCAGATTTCTTTGCTTCCCTGCAGAAAAATGACTTCTGACGGGGAAGCAAAGGGAAGCCCACAAGAGTGGTCATGCGTCCCTCCCCTGCAGCTCAGGCAGGTTGGTTTGGCCATCCAGAGCAGCTGGTAGAGAAATCACCGCTGGGGTGGGGTGGGGTGGGGTGGGGTGGAGTGGGGGGCTGTGCAGATGTGCGTGAGAGAGAGACACTCTGTCCCTCTTGCTTGCTATTGCGGCATGTTCAATATGGAGAGGCAGGGCTTTGGGGTGTTTCTGAGGAGGTAGGCATGGGGCAGAGCAGGATGTAGCAGCCTGCCTGCTTAGTGAATTGTTCCCATTATCTTTGTGAATTCCCCCAGGAATATAAAACAGGTGTAAGTTTTAAGGCTCCTTTACATTGCCAGAGTGGTGTAAAGGACAGTATGACCTTACAAATGCTTATGGTGCTTTAGTGGTTAGAATTGATCAAAATTTTTGGACTGACCTTTTTGGAGATAGTCAATAGCCAATATAAATTGTGAGTTTGATTCCCCAGCCCTCACTTACTCTTCAGTTGCCTACAATGTAACACTGAGCATATGGCTGCATATATTTGTTGACTAATAGCTAGAAATAAAGGGTCAAACCTAGCTATATTACTATTAGACAAGGGAGTTTGAGGATTTCCTCTAATGCGCCCCCACTCCCATTCTCCATCCATTGTATTGTAGTTTAAAAAAATTACCAAAATAATTGAAACTGGCATGATTATATTGCATATTTTGACAAATAAAATTTGCAGAATTTTAAAATATTGTGCTCAGAATTCCCCCAGAAATAAAACTTGACTTTGTTTCCCCATGTGCTTTAGGTCACATTTCAATGCTTCCTGCAAGTGCATGGTGCACTGCTGCTGCTCGTTTTGCAGGGAGCATCAGTTGTTGCTGGCTCCAGATCGAACCCCTCTGCTCCACTTCACAGCCCTGCTGAGTGCAGCACATGATGGGAATGAGACCATCAGTAACCAAAATGGAGACCCATCGTAAAAATAGGTCACTGTGGAGGTGCTAGGGAGAATTAGTTTGATTTTGGTCCCTCCCCAAATGGGAATTCATCCTCTAAGGACTACTAGACAGTGCACGTGAGTGGGAGTCAGGAGATCTAGGTTCTATTCCTGACTCTGCCAGTTGGTGCCATTGGCCAAGTCACTTTCCCGCTCTGTGCCTCAGTTTCTCTTTCTCTGTTTCGTTTCTTTAAACTGTAAACCCTGTCTCTTACTATGTGTATGTACCATGCCCAGCAAAATGGGTTCCCAGTCTTGCCTGGGACCTCTAGGTTCTTCTGTAATACAATGATAAACACCCCCCAAAGCTCAGCCCACACCCTGCTTCATGCTCCTGCTAGCTGAGACATCTTCAGGAGCCTCCACAGCAGGCACATGGCACATGCAGCAAGTCTGAGCAAGCTGCATTTGTCTCTCACCTGAAAGCAGTTCTTGAATTTCCGGCTGACGAAGTAGAGAGCTATGGGATTGATGCAGGAATTCAGGGAGGCCATGTTGATACCAAAGTAGTCCATCACCAGGAGGAAACTGGGGGTGGAGAGGAGAGAGAATGATGGGTGTAGTTGGAGTGGTCTGTCTAGCCCACTGTCCTGCTTTGTAAAGAAGCAGTGACTGGAACTTCAAAGGAAAGCAAAACAATCCCCTAACACACCTAGCCAATTGTGCAATGCTCTGACATGAGGGAAATATTTGCTTCCTGACCCCTGCAGTGACCAGCTCATGCCTGGAAGCATAACATCTGATTACCTCGATCATCCTGCTTTCCGTAAGCTCAAAACATGTGCACTGCTCTTTGATAACAGCAGCTCCCTGCCCACCTACCATAGCCATACTGGGACCTCACTGGAATATCTGCACCCCACACCTTTCTGTGGCTATTAAAAGGATACCTCACCTTGAAATTGAGCCAATAAAAACAAACAAACAAACAAACAAACAAACCAGTGACTGAAGTTCCAGAGACAATTACACAGTCAGCAGCAGCCTGGATTCAGAGTCCAGTATTAATATCGCTGCGATCACAAGACTGAAGCACAGTACAGAAGTGCGGGTCTTTTTCTTGTTGTCCTCACCTCAGCAATTCACATCTGTTGGGGTCGGTCTGGTCATAGATGGTCTTCTTCAGGATCCTACTCAGGTGGAGAGGCAGCCAGCAGAGAGCGAAGATCACCACCAGGCAGAACACTGTCTTGGCAACCTCCCGGCGCTAAGACGCACAAGTGAAGAAGTGTGGGTGAGTGCACACTCAGTGTGAGCCTGACCGAGGAGGGGAGCAGAGCACCACTAGCACAACCCTTGTAGAGGACCTTTAAATCCCTAGGCACATCCAGCAGCATTTAGTGCTCACTCAGAATGATCATTGCACAGCCCTAATAAGGGCTGGAGACCCCCTTAAATCCTTACATACCTCCAGCAGCACAGAAATTTACATGACTGCATGATCAGAGGGGTTGTGAGGGCTCGGGTGGCACAGTACAAGCAATACAATACTGGTGGGGACTAGGGACTCTATGGTCAGCCAGAGTCAGCAATGTTTGCATTAGTGAACACTGAAAGGACCTGACCCAAGCATGCTGAATTCAGTGAAAAGACTCCCATTGACTTCAGTGGGCTTTGGATCAGGCCTGCAGTGAGCTTGAACCAGCAGGGGAGGTGAGGCCTACAAGAGCCTTCACTGCTGAGGCATGAGGTCTCCCTTACTCACCTACGCATAGCCAAAGACAGAGGAGTTTACATCAGAAGCAAGCCAGGAGGCTGAGCACCAGCCTCTCCTAGTGCAGTGAGTCTGCTGTGCTGCCTCATGGGGTAGCTATTAGGAGATGTGAGCACACAACGAGGCTACCAGAGCCGGCCCTTCTGCCCACTAACATAGTGACATCTCCACTGGCAATGTGCGGCTGCTGCGGTAATAAGGGAGTCCTCAACTTTACGACGTTCGACTTACGATGAACAGCACTTACGACGTTTCTGAATTGACCCCCTGATTCGACTTATGGCAATTGGTTTCGATTTTACGATGCTCGGTCCCGCAATGGAGTGTATTGCAGTTCCAAGTTACAACATTTCGACTTACAACACAATTTTCAGGAACCAATTGTGTCGTAAGTCCGAGGACTGCCTGTACAACATTTCTTTAAACAACAGGCAAACAGGACTATTTATAACCCAGGTATAATAAATACACAGGGAGGCCTGGGCTTCCCCAAGACAGTCAGATTGGGCCAGACTGGACTGGAGACCTAACCTAACACCGCATGATTGCTCTTGTACTGGTATTTGTAGCTATTGGCTGGGTGGCCCTGGAATGTAACAGGGGAGCCACTGTGGCATAAGGAGGTGGAGATCAAGACATCTTAGACCAAAGGACTAAGGCCCAGCTCCTCAATGAGCGTTAGGTGCATTAAACCCCTGTGAAGCTCTGGGCCTCCCTGCCTCTTCTGTCCAATGGAGATAATAATCCACCCTTTCTGCCCCCCTTGCCTGGTTTGTTTATTTAGACTGTAAACTCTTCAGGGCAGGGACTGGCACTTGTGGGTATGTGCCACGCCTAGCACAAAGGGACCCTGATTGCCATTGGCCTTTACCCACTACTGGAATATAACTAAGCATAATGCATTAAAAGTCAAACTGTTTTGCAGCCTTAATGCTAGTGCTTGGAGTTGTACCAGATGAACTCTGGCGACACTCACCACTGGGCGTTTCCCCCAGCTCAGACTGGCAGGGACCCTGAAGGGAGGGGTTCATCTTCCTTTGCAACATGGGGCATGGTTTGCCTGCTGGATCATCTGGGCATGTCTCACCTAGTCAATGCCCTGCCATCACACGGGGTCTTGGGCACTGATGGCACCTTGGTCCCTC
Source organism: Platysternon megacephalum (assembly GCA_003942145.1). Lineage (NCBI taxonomy): Eukaryota > Metazoa > Chordata > Testudines > Platysternidae > Platysternon > Platysternon megacephalum. The sequence goes on along the minus strand of QXTE01000149.1, from coordinate 756,984 downwards.
CGGTTCCCTGCCCGTGGCACACAACAGTTTAGTCACCTGAGGAAATCCTTTAGTCTAACTAAAGTCTATGGGCTTAGCATAGGGATATCTGGGTGCAATGTGGTGGCCTGTCATACACAGGAGGCCAGACTAGATGAGCTGATGAACTTTCTGGCCTTAAACTCTATGAAACTGAGAGATGAGCTGTACAGAGCTAGAGGCCCCAGGCCTCACTGGTGTCAATTTCCATAACTCCACTGACTTGTCCTTCTCCATGGACTTCACACCCACTGTGGACTAGGGCCAATACATGGTCTCTTGTGCTGCAGCTCTATCCTCTCTCTGTGGGGTGCCTGGCAGAAGGCTGGATCCCCTCACCCGCTTCATGTGGTCATTGAAGGCAATTCTCATGCCGTTCCTCTTGCTCAGCATCTCGCAGGACATGAGGGTATAGAAGACACCGGTGCATGCCAGAGGCAGGCAGAAATAGAAGCCAAAAAGCCACCAGTCCTTCACATCCCTGTAGAACTACACACAAAACAGAAAGGACATGAATAGGAAACAGGAATAACCAGCCAGGGGCAGAACCAGGCTCCATCTAACCCAGTGTCCTGGCTTTTACAAGGTCCCCTGGCAGATGCTTCAGGGGAAGGTACAAGAATCCTTGCATTAGGCAGATGTCAGATTATGTTTACATTAGGTCTCCTAATCCAAAATAGTTAGAGAATGGCTTATATCTGTTTAATATGCCTTTCCAATAGCACCTCTTTCTTATTCCTGCAGATCATATACAGCACCCAGAGTCAGGAAGCAATCACAAGTCAAAATATCATGCAGAGCTCTATCCTGTCCTGGAAGGGGATACATTTTGATGCTTCATTAGGGATTTTTTCCATCCCCAGATACTATGATGTCAGCTCTGTAAAGCCATAGTAAAAAGTAAGTGGAGGGTCAGCTCAGTTCTACACTTCTTGTCTCTGCAGGTAAACATCCATAATGTTAGTCATGGTAAAGCAATGCAAAAGTCTTTGGTGCACTGACCATTCTGAAATGGCCAAAACAATGCATGTTGGGGGGAACAAAATGTTTCTATTTGGTTTTGAGGTTTTCTTAACATGTAATTTTTTTAAAATAAAATTGAAGGACATTTTGAAATGAAGTAATTATGAAGAGAAAATCAAAACATTTTGAAAATAACAAAACAAATTGTTTTGATTAGGGTTTTATTTGAGGGTTTGTCTGTGGGTTTTTTGACAGAAACAATTTGGTGAAATCCGCACAGATTTGCAAAATGTTTCAGTGTCACTGAATTTTGCCCAGCTCTGAGTCCTGGTGAGTGTCACAGGCCCTATACTGAATGCTTGGGGCATAGTCCAGTCCAGTTCCCTTCACTTTTAGTTTGCTTTAAGATGTTTACACTCGTCTGCGCTCCCCACTCGTCTGGTTTCATCCAGAAGCAAAAGGATCCCAAAATCATTAGGGATGTTGCTCTCAGGGCCGGCTCCAGGCACCAGCTTAGCAAGCAGGTGCTTGGGGCGGCCACTCCCGAGAGGGGCGGCACGTCCAGCTATTCGGCGGCAATTCAGCGGAGGGTCCCTCAATCCCGCTCGGAGCGAAGGACCTCCCGACGAATTGCCGCAGCAGATCGCGATCGCGGCTTTTTTTTTTTTTTTGGCTGCCTGGGGGGCAAAAACCCTGGAGCCGGCCCTGGTTGCTCTTATAGCATTTCAAACCCAGGAGAAATCACTGTTTCACTGGATGATGGGATGAATTGCACCCTCAGCAAGTTCGCAGATGACACTAAGCTGGGGGGAGAGGTAGATACGCTGGAGGGTAGGGATAGGGTCCAGAGTGACCTAGACAAATTGGAGGATTGGGCCAAAAGAAATCTGATGAGGTTCAACAAGGACAAGTGCAGAGTCCTGCACTGCGGAAGGAAGAATCCCATACACCGCTACAGACTGGGGACCCACTTGCTAAGCAGGAGTTCTGCAGAAAAGGACCTGGAGATTACAGTGGACGAGAAGCTGGAGATGAGTCAGCAGTGTGCCCTTGTTGCCAAGAAGGCTAACGGCATATTGGGCTGTATTAGTAGGGCTGTATTAGTAGGAGCATTGCCAGCAGATCGAGGGAAGTGAGTATTGCGTCCAATTTTGGTCCCCCCACTACAGAAGGGATGTGGACAAATTGGAGAGCGTCCAGCAGAGGGCAATGAAAATGATTAGGGGGCTGGGGCACATGACTTAACGAGGAGAGGCTGAGGGAACTGGGTTATTTAGTCTGCAGAAGAGAAGAGTGAGGGGGGACTTGATAGCAGCTTTCAACTACCTGAAGGGGGGTTCCAAAGAGGATGGAACAAGGCTGTTCTCAGCAGTGGCAGATGACAGAACAAGAAGCAATGGTCTCAAGTTGCAGTGGGGGAGATCTAGGTTGGATATTAGGAAAAACTATTTCACTAGGGGGGTGGTGAAGCACTGGAATGGGTTACCTAGGGAGGTGGTGGAATCTCCATCCTTAGGGGTTTTTAAGGCCCAGCTTGACAAAGCCCAGGCTGGGATGATTTAGTTGGTGTTGGTCCTGCTTTGAGCAGGGGGTTGGACTAGATGACCTCCTGAGGTCTCTTCCAACCCTAATATTCTATGATTCTATGAGTACAAGGAACCTCAAAAAACAGCCTGATTTCTACATAGGGTTCCAGATTGAGAGTCTGGGGTTCGAGAAGGGTCTGAATCCAAACCCTTGATCTGAGCACCATCAGACTTCAGAAAAATGTGGTTCTAGATCGAGATCCCACCTGGCTTCTGGCTCCACAATGGGCTGAACCAAAGCTCCATATCCAACCTCCATCCTGCGATTTGCAGCTCGGATACACATGTGAGCCCACTCCCTTTGGAGCTTTGCCCAGTACTGTTATCGCCTTGCTGGCATTGAGGGGCTGTGCACCATCCATTCCCATCTGCATGCTGGGAGTGAGCACCAGAGTGGGAGTGCCTCCTCCTCCTCCTCACTAAAACAGCGGTGGAGTACGCACCAGGGTGAATCTGGAGTTCTGTTCCGAGGACAGCATGCAGACCCACAGCATCTGCTCGCGATAGTTCAGCTCCACCATGTCGAAGGCAATGGCTTCAGGGACGGCCAGGACGATAGCCACAGCCCAGATCAGCATCACCTCGACTGCCTTCCACATGGGTATCCCTATGCCCTGGATCCGGCTCCAGGAGGCCACCGCCCTGTACCTGCCGGACACAACAGGATGTTACTGCCTTCATTTCACACACTGCAACTCACTGTCACAGGGTGAGAGCCCCATCCCCTGCTGGAAAGAGCCAAGGCAAGCCTTGGTCTCAGGAAGCCACCCCCTCTGGACCGGTGCTGGGTTTGATCTGAAAGAGGGGGAAATCCAGTTGGGGCCTGGAAAGAGTGCAGACAGGCAGCTCCTTCCAGATGTTCAGCTGGGGCCTGACTGGCAAGAATGGGTTGCTGGCAGGAAGGACTGAGCCAAGAAGACAGTGGCTGAATCTGAACTATGTGTCTGAGAGGTGCAGAGCCACTGTGCATGGCTGGTCATTACTTACAGGAGCAGGGCCTGGAGGTGCAGCCTGGCTGGTGAAAGAGTTTGTCGTCTTGTACCTTTTGAGCTTTGTTTTGCAGAACTCCTTTCCCCAATGGGTCAGGTGCTTTGGCTCAGGTGACTGGAGGGCAAGGCTGCTATTACAGCTGGGTAGGTCACAGGGCACTGCGGGGAAGCTGAGGCAGAACACACACAGGACCATGCTGTGCTGTAAGGGGGCAAGTGCAGGCCATGCACTGTCACGCTCACACACGGAAGGGTCCAGGGAGCAGAGTCGCAAGAAAAGCAACTGGCTGGAGGGCTGAGAAGCCCCAACCCTGCCTTAGACATAGAGCATCTTCCATCTCCCCTGCATGTCAGTTACCCCACTGCCTTGGGCATCAGTGGGCGTCAGAGGGTCTGAGTGAGTCTCACAGCAGGTTAAGCATCTTCTCTGAATTTGGCTCAAGGGGAAGCAGGGACCACGTGGGACCAGTGGGCTGCACTGTGGCTATGTGAGGGGGTATGTCCCCCCCAGTAATGAAAGAGTTAACTGGAAACCAAGAGCAAATAGCGCCCCTGGTTGCACCAGGAGGGTGGGAGGTGAAGCCCAGCTGGGGGCGGAGCTGGGTGGTGGGCATCCAGGGGGAAGCCCAGTCTGTAGGGAGAGGGGTGAACAGCTCTGCAGTCTGTCTCTGCATGCTGGAGAGCGGAGGAGAGGCCTGGAGAGAGGCAGGTGCACAGGCAGCCCAGGGAGGGGCTGTGGGAAGGGCCAAGGTAGGAAGAAGTCCAGGGAGGCAGCGTGGAGTCTGAGGGAGCAGAGCTCAGCTGCTCACCACAGGGTGCCTGGCCTGGAACCTGGAGCAGAGGGCAGGCCTGAGTTCCCCTGCCCTCCAGGACCAGTGGGGCAGGAACCCCCTGCCACAAGGGGGAGAAGGACAATTGAGTTTGGAGCCAGGGAGAAAGCACTAGGAGGTGTCGCTCTGCCCGAGAGCCCAAGGACAGCCCTGCAGAGCCCAGGTCAGGGCGAAGCGTTTGTTGATTTGAGTTTAGTTTATTGGATTCTTTGTTTACCCCCCAAGCGCGGGGGGGGGGGAGGGGGAGGGCACTAAACGTGACCTGGCTGGCCAACCACGGCAGGGCTGGAGCAGCGGTCTGCAGGGGGAGCTAGAGGAGAGCCAGCCATGCCATCCCCAACCACGAGGGAGCACACCAGCAGTGAGTCCACTCTTCAGTCGGCTGCCTCAAGGACAGCAAAGGGCTGCGCTGTGATTAAATTGACCTGGTTGCAGAACATGGTGGTGACAACAGGTTCATTACCTGTCTATGCTGAGTGCACAGAGGCTGAGGACGGTGATACCCACAGATGCCTTCTGAATGAATGGAACCAGCTTGCACACCTGGACACCAAATGGCCAGTCTTCTGCCAATAGCTGAGAAAGAGGACGAAGACGCACATGATTAACAGGCCTAGTCAGGCTTTTTAGATCAGGTTGTTCCCTTCATGGAAAGGGGAGGAAGCTATGAAACACTTGGATGTTACGTCCGCTGGGATTTGGGGTGACCTTTCTTGGGCTGTGTGAGCATGGAGTTGTAAAATGGCTTGTCACACTGGGAATGAGTCCTCTCCCACGGGCACACTTTTAGGAGGAGGGTTTATTGTGCTGAGGGGTGGTCCAAAAGCCAATATGTGAACCCAAACACTGGCATTTTTGAGAGGTACAGAATTCAACTTTGACCCCTTTGGGCCTGAAGCCCCCCTGGCAGTTGGGTTCTGGGCTGGGCTCACATTTGCAAGGGGCTCATCTTTAGCTGCTGCTGAAATCTCACAAGAACAGCTGCTGAATTTCAGTGCCATCAGATTCCAGCCCAGCCCGGATTCAGCCTTGTATCCAAACTTGAACTTACTGCTCATCTAAATGTAGATCTCAACACCAACTCCTCTGTGCAGCATTAGCTGCTTTGGCCAGTAGTTTATTGCATGAGACTGAGGCCCAGATCCTCACAGGCATATAGGTCCCTGACTCCCACTGGAATCAATGGGAGTTTAGGTGTCTAAATACTTTTGAGGATCCAGGCCTAAAAGCATAAAAATGGCCAGCTTGCTGAGGGCTCTGGTTGACAGAGCACCCTTCAGCATTTCAGACGTCACTAAACAGACTCCGACAAGGAACAGGAAGGAAACATTTAGGATCAGATCCTAATTAAACTTGACTGAGATCAGGATTTGGTCATTAGAGAATAAACTAATCTTGTATTTGCTAGGGGTCAAATTCTGTTCCACTTGACTTCAGTGGAAACCCTTACTTGAGTAAGGCAACCCAGGTTGGCCCTAGGTAGCCACCCATAAAGGTTTAAAAATAATAAGTTGTTCTACGATTAGAGAGGACTCATTTTACTCTAACATACTGGCTCAAATTCATCCCATTGAACCCAATGACATTATACCAGGGCTTAATTTGTCCCATTGAGTTTACTAAGGACACCGTCTCTAATTGGGCAGGACAGTGTACTCATGCTAAGTTGTTAAGTTAATTTATAATTGAACATCACCATTTGAAATCCAGATATGGGGCTTGTTGACTCAGGATTATACTGGAACAATTGTATTGCTGTATATTAGGATAATTGAATTATACGCACATGTGCAAAAAAGGAACAATGCAACATTACATTAGACACTACAGAGTTAGGTTGACATAAGGCAGCTTATGTTGACATAACTATGTCAGTGTCCACACTACAGCCTTGCTCCCGCCGATATAAGTGCCTAGGGGTTGAGGTAGGCTTGAGAGCCTGAGCTCCAGCCTGAACCGAAACATCTCTGCAGTTGTTTTTAATGTGCCAGCCCAATCTCCACCAGCAAACGTCTATGGCGTCAGGCTAGGAGGCTCGCTCGGAGGCCTTGTAACACTAGTGCTTATGTCGGTATAACTGATGTCGCTCAGGGGTGTGACAAAGCAATCCCCCTGAGCAATGTAAGTTATTCTGATCTAAGCACTGGTGTGGACAGTGCTATGTCAGCAGGAGAAAGCTTCTCCCACTGTCATAGGTACTGCCTTTTGCACAGGTGGATTTATTTTGCCCATGGGAGAGCTCTCTCCTATCGGCATAGAGCGTCTGCACTAGCAGCACGACAGCCGTGCTGCTGTAGTGATTCTAGTGTAGTCTAGCCCTCAGATGCAGCATAGACATACCCTTAGGGCCTGATCCATTGTCTTCAATGGGGTTTGGAGCAGCCACTTAATCTATCAGTTCCCCACCCATAAAAAGGGTATTGTGAAGATTGACATGCATTATGATTATGTGATGCTTGGATACTATGGAGATGAAGGCGAGATACGCACCTAAAGAGATGTCAGTGGAGTTAATAATCTGGTAGGAGGGTCCGTATTATAAACTGACGCCTCCGCTCCTCAGGCATATTGGAACATAAAGCTCATCTGTGCAAGAGTCAGAGTTTTCCTGGGGGCCAGTCCAAGCCTATGCAATGAGCTCCTCCAGGAACTAAGAGCCATCCCCAAACCTCCCCTCACCCTTCTGCTGCAAGTGCCAGGTGCACTCTGACCTGCTGTCTAATACGAATGCAGAGCAGCATGGACATTTTAAAATGCAAAACCAAAACCATATCAACACAAACCACTTCATGGCACACACAATGACAGCAGGAGAGAAAGGAGTTTGTTAGGCTGCTTAATGGGCTCCTGGAAGTGCTCAGCTATTGCAATGATGAGGGTGGTATAAGAATCTGAATAGAACAGAATGGAAGGCATGATGCTCAGCAAACTGGGATAACTTTATCAAGTATTGTAACACCTGTGATTTCCCTTTGTCTCCCATTGGGGTCTTGTATGCTGCTCCTTTCCCCCTACCCCTTTGGCAGTCCCTTTTCTGGAAGCCTAGCTACTGTGATGGGGCAAGGCCAGATGGCTATAGGAAAGTAGTGAGAAACAGGTATGTTAGCCCCAGGCTAAAGAAAGCCCTGTTACCATGGTAACCAAATGCCAGTTGCTCCAGGTTAATCAAGACACCTGGGGCCAATTAAGATCCTTCCAGAAAGCAGTGGAGACAGCTAGGTTGATTGGGACACCTGAAGCCAATCAGGGGCTGGCTGAAACTAGTTAAAAGCCTCCCAGTTAGTCAGGGAGGTGCGCATGTCAGGAGCTGTGGGAGGAAGTTGTGCTGTTGGAGAGACTGAGCAGTACACACCATATCAGGCACAAGGAAGGAGGCCCTGAGGTAAGGGTGAAGGGGAGCTTGAGGAAGTGGGGGCTGCTGTGGGGAAGTAGCCCAGGGAATTGTACGCATCCTGTTTCTAAAAGGTCAACTACCATAGATGATACTATTAGGGTCCCTGGGCTGGAGCCCAGAGTAGAGGGTGGGTCCGGGCTTCCCCCTTTGCCCCCCTGATTAATCACTGAGACTGAGAGACAACTGAGACTGTGCACTCACTGGCTTATGATGAAAATGGCTCAGTAGGCTGTGACCCCTGCCTCTAGAGAGAGAAGGGCTATGTGGAGGGTCACAGTGAACCTCTGAGGCTAGCAAAATCTGCCAGGAAACGCGGGACCCACGGAGACAAGGACAGAGCTTTGTCACAACTGGTGTCAGGGATGGGATCATTGTTCACAGCGTGGCGGAAGAAAGAGGTTTAAAAAAAAAAGTGCTCTTGGGGTTTGGATTTTTTTGGTTTGGTTTGTTTGTTTGCTTTGTACCACAATAGAGGAGGTGGTAAGAGCTCTGGTACAAGCCATGGCAGCCCAGCAGAAGGCCACCCGGGCTTAGACAATGGCACAACAGGAGTCTATGCGGCTACCGCAGGAAACCAATCAATTATTGATGGGCCAGGCAACCCAAGATCATGCCCTCTTGCGAGAGGTAGTGGACCAGCTGAAGATCCGGGATGCAAACCCTGAGTGCCACTGGTTGTCTGCCAAAGATGACATCAGAAGATGACATAGAGGCATATCTCCTCTCATTCGAGAGGACTGCTCAGCGTGAGACGTGGCCCCAGGAGCAGTGGGCCAGCATTCTCGCCCCTTTTTTGTGCGGAGAGGCCCAGAAGACCTACTTTGACCTGCCTGCCACAGACGCCACTGACTATACCCGGCTGAAGGCAGAGATCCTAGCACGGTCATGGGTGATGGCAGCGGTACGGGCCCAGAGGTTCCATGAGTGGAAGTACCAGGAGAACAAACCCCCGAGGTCCCAGCTATTCGACCTCATACATCTCATGCGGAAGTGTTACAGCCCAAGGCGTGCAGCCCGGTCAAGATTTTGGAGACCCTAGTCATGGACCATTACATGCGTGGACTGCCACCAGATCTCCGCAAATGGGTCTGCCAGAATGATTCGTCCACCTACGATGAGATGATCACGCTGGTAGAAAGATGGATGACAGCCAGGGAATTGACCCAACTACCCAAGGAAAGCCCCTTTCGGAGCAAGCACCCGAACCCAACCCTGGAAGGTTGGGCAACCAAACCCCCGGGAGTCCTAGGTGGAAGGGGGGGGGGGGGCGGCGAAAACCTGCAAGGACCCCAGAAGGAAGGGATTGGCCTGAGTGGGGGGGACCCTGGGAGAAAACCCCCTAACTCCCATGATAGGGGAGTGCTTAGAAGCAATTATAGATGTTATGCATGTGGGGAATGGGGACACATAGCAGCACAGTGTCCCAGCACCGAGGATTCTATGCAATGTAACTTGGGGGGATTAGGAGGTCTTGTGCTCTCTTATCCACCTTGCGGGCATCGCATTAGCCCCGCATAACTACACCAGGCCGGTGAAGATAAACAGAGCAGAGACTACAGTGCTTGTGGACTCTGGGAGTGCTATCACCCTCATATCTGGTAAGCTGGTAAATAGTAGCCAGCTGCTACAAGCCAAACGCGTAGCAGTGACATGTGTGCATGGGGCCGTGAGCCATTACCCCACCATCCTGGTGGAAATAGAGGTTCAGGGGAACCCCATGGTGGTGACAGTGGGCGTAGTTCCTAAACTCCCATATCCTGTAGTCATTGGGAGGGACTATCCAGGGTTTGATAATTTACTCCCCGCGGAGAGGCTGGAGGGAGGTGGGGACCCTGAGGGCAGCGACTTGTCGCCGGGGGAATGTCAACCCCCGATGTTCACTGAGATTTCTCAGGATCTGTTCTCAGCCCCCCAAAGGACCTGAAAGACCAAAAAAGAGAGGAAGGCTGCGAAAGCTTTGGGAACCCAGATCCTGACCGAGGGCCAGAAGACCGCCCTAGTAGGCAGATGGACACGAGCAGTCAACAGAGAAACTACCACCACAGAAGGTGAGCCAGAGGCCAACCCCAGCCGTGACAGTGGCGAGCCATTGGAAAAAGCAGAAGCGGGCTCCTGGGAGCTCAGGCAAGTTAGTCCTGGGAAAGAGACTTTCGGGCGGGACCAGGCGGAGGACTCCAGATATGATAACACCAGTAAAGAGGTGGCCAAGATAGATGGGATACCCGTGGATGGGAAGGTCTGGGGTCCAGGACCTTACTTTATAGTGAAGAAAGATCTCCTATACCGGGTGGTGCAAATGCAGGAGCAAGAGATACAGCAACTTCTGGTGCCACGAAAACATCAAAAAGCCCTATTGAGCCTCGCCCACAGTCACCTATTTGGAGGACACCTAGGGGTAGAGAAAACCCAGGCACGGATCCTGCGGCGGTTCTTCTGGCCAGGAGTACACGAAGATGTCTGGCGATACTGCACCTCTTGTCCAGAGTGTCAGCTACATAGCCCTCGTCCACACTTGCAGGCCCCTTTGATACCTCTTCCAATAATAGAGGTACCATTTGAACGCATAACCAAGGATCTGGTAGGGCCCCTAGAGAAAACAGCTCGGGGCAACCAACATGTGCTTGTTGTACTGGACTATGCAACCAGATACCCGGAAGCTGTCCCCCTACGCAACACAGCTTCCAAGACAATAGCTAAGGAGCTAGTACAGATCTTTGCCTGGGTTGGGCTACCCAAGGAGATATTGATGGATCAAGGGACACCTTTCGTGTCCAAGTTAATGAAAGATCTCTGTTCATTGCTCCACGTCCAAGCCCTACGGACCTCTGTATAACACCTGCAAACAGATGGCCTTGTGGAAAGGTTCAATAGGACCCTCAAAGCCATGATCAGGAAAGTTGTGAGCCAGGATGGGAAAGATTGGGATACCCTATTGCTGTACCTCATGTTCGCCATCTGGGAGGTCCCGCAAGCCTCCACGGGTTTCTCTGAGTTCGAACTACTATATGGGCGCCACCCCTGGGGCATATTGGATATAGCCAGAGAAGCCTGGGAAGAGGAGCCAAATCGAACATAGTCGAGCATGTACTGCAGATGAGGGATCGGATAGCCCGAGTTATGCCCATTGTACGGGAACACTTGGAGAAAGGAGACCCAATGAACCCATTATAACCACTAAGCAAAGCTTCAACGGTTCCAACCAGGGGATCGAGTGATGGTCCTGGTGCCCACAGCAGAAAGTAAACTGTTGGCCCAGTGGCAGGGACCCTACGAAGTGATCGAAGCTGTGGGAGAGGTGAACTATAAGGTGTGGCAGCCAGGCCGCAAGAAACCGGAGCAAATTTACCACATCACTCTTCTAAAACCTTGGCACGATCGAGAGGCATGCTTAGTCACACAGGAGACCCTTCCCCAGGAGGATAACTTACACGAGCAAGTGAGGATATCACCCGACTTGACGCCGATCCAAAAGATTGAGGCAGCCGACATGATTAATCGCAACCGAGATGTGTTCTCTACAAAACTGGGGTGGACAACTGAGACCTATCATCATCTCCGCACGATCCCTGAAGCCAAGGTAACATTGAGACCCTACCGAATGCCAGCAGCCAAAAGAGAAGAAATCAAGGCCGAAGTAAAGAAAATGTTAGAATTAGGGGTTATTGAAGAATCTTATAGTCAGTGGTCCAGTCCAATCGTTCTAGTGCCTAAATCTGACGGTACCATGAGATTCTGTAATGACTTTCGCTGACTGAATGAAGTATCCCAATTTGATGCATACCCCATACCATGCATCGATGAACTGGTTGATCGACTGGGTAGTGCCCGATTCTTGTCTACACTGGATCTGACAAAAGTGTATTGGCAGATTCCCCTGATTGGCAGATTCCCCTGACTAAAGAAGCTAAAGAAAAGACAGCGTTCTCCACCCCGGACGGGCTATTCCAGTACACTGTCCTCCCTTTCGGGTTACATGGGGCCCCAGCCACATTCCAGCGCCTCATGGATAAACTGCTGCGCCCCCATACTAGTTATGCAGCCACGTACCTAGATGATGTCATAATCCATATGCCAGACTGGGGAACCCACTTGGAGAAAGTTGAGGCAGTACGGAGTTGGGAACAAATCTCAGGTTTTGTGACTCTCCCTCTGCAGCAGGACACATAGGATCTTTACTTCATCCCATAGACCTTCAGGAAACCTGAGGCTTTGTCACCTCTTGCTAATTATTATTAACCATGTTTATTATGGCAGTGCCTAGGTGCTGTGCAAACACTGAGTAGCAGACATTCCCTGCCCCAAAGAGCTCACAGTCTAAACAGAGCAGGTAGACATGGGGTGAGGGAAGGGGTAGAACATGCCAGCAAGAGTGATTGAGATGGACTACCTTGCCATTTGCTGCCTACTGTTTTGTTTTGAGGTACTTTTCCATAGGTGGGAATCAGCTAAATGGAAAGAGAAGTGAAGGAGAGGGGCCATTGAAGAGAAGGGGGTGAGGGGACAGGGCAGAGAAGAGGTAAGAGGGGCATGTGTGGAGAGAAGCTGACGTGCAGAGATTGTGAGGGACGGGAAGGAGAGGGCTGGAGCCAAGAGCCGATTAGCACAGGGCAGAGACAGTCCAGGCAGAAGAGCAGAAAGTTCTCTCAATGTCTAGAGGTCCCTGCTTTGGATGTGTCTGCTCCTTCCCCTCCCTATTTCTTTACCTCAGCTTCTCTCCACCTGCCACCTGGTGGGTGAGTGTGTGTGCCCTAGTGCCCCAAGAGCATTTCTGGGACTGGGGGAAGGCCCCATTTGACCCCATCTCCCCCCAATACAGCAGTCTTTGCTTTGGCTAGTAGGCTAGTCTGCCTCCTGGTCAGTACAGAATTGTTCTCCAGTCTGGTGCTGAGTAATTTTTACCTCTTCCCTGGAGAGATTGTTCATTGGTCCAATCAACCTCCCATCTGATACGTGGCCTAACTGTTTGTTTCTTCAAATAATTTCATTTTCCTAATTGTGTCCCCCTTCACCACCCTAGAATCCATCTCTGCACCAGATGGCACTCATTGCTCTAATAGCATTTCCAGGTCTTGGCCATGACTGTATTGTTCTAAGCCCTGTCTGTAGGGAGAGACAGTCCCCGCCAAAGAATTTACTCCCAAGATAGATAAGGACAACGGAGGCTCAGAGACTGTAGTGACTTGCCCATAGTAGGTCAGTGGCAGACCTCAGAAGAGAACCCAAGTTTATTGGGTCCCCACCCAATGCCTTCTCCACTGGCACAGTGGTTCTCTGACAGTTGCTTCAGATACTTGTATACAGTTATCATACCTCTTGGTGTGCATTGGCCACCCAAACCAGTGTTATCTGTCCAGGTATTCATCATGGTAGGATCTGAGCACTGTAATGTGAGAGGGTGAAATCCCCCTTGCCACCTCCCCAGATGGCAAGATTATTAGTGCCCCATGGTGCCTACCTTGTACACATTGATGGGAAGAGCTATGAGGATGTAGAGAAGGTCCCCAAGAGCCAAGCTAGCAATGAGGACATTGGGCCCATTCCTCATGCATTTGTTCTTGTAAATGATCCTCAGCAGGGTGGAGTTGCCGATGATGCCCACCATGAAGATGGTGCAGGACACGATGGTATTGATGTACTTGAAGATGTGTCTGATTTCAGCAGGCTTTATGCACATAGTGGGCAGGGGTAGCTCTGACTGGGCGTTCCCAGGGGTGTCATTCGACTGGTTGGAGGAGGCTCTGACATCCTGGAACAAGCTCGATTGGACAAGACTGTAAACCTGCTCCTGGTGTAGAACCTTAAATGGAATCGTGCTCTCCTTGACGTTCCTCGGGGTCTGACTGCAGACGCTTGAGAAGAGGCAAGTCAGGCAAATAGCTAGTGCTACAGAAGTTGGGATTCTAGCCATTGAGGACGGAACACTAAACCCCAGCCAGATTCCTATGTGCATTTGCTTGCAGCAGTATGAATGTCTGTTTGAGTCTTGGCTTCTCCTGTAGAGAAGGAATGGGGGGAAAACAGTTATGGGGGAAGGGGAAGCATGATGAAATTGAGGAATTGAATGATGAATCAGCAAAGAAACCCCACTGTCATTATTCTCATAAGGCCTGACCAAAAGTCCAGTGTAGTCAGTGGAAGTCTTTCCACTGACTTCGATGGCTTTGGATCCAGTCCATCCTCAGAGCAGTAGACACCCTTGAATCGGAGTCACTGAATCTAACATGGACTAACCTCTTTAAATAGCTTAAATACAAAAAATGCTGCTGTGTTTGAAATCCTTTAATTCAGTATTTCAGCAAAAAGTCTTTGCCGCTCAGGCACTGCCCAGTCCTTATTCCCCTTCTAAAATGATTTATTTTGTGTATTGCAGCTATATCACCTTAAGCTGAGATCTCAAGCGAGCCAAGCTAACCAGGGCCAGTTTGCTCAGTACAATAGAAGTCCTATCTTCCCAAAGACTTAGGGAGACAATACATGATGCACATTGATTCATGGATCATGAGTAGTCCAGAGACTGGTTAAATGGAGCTATATTGTACTTTGAGGTCTGCTGTCAACAACAAACGTTGGTTTTATTTCAAGTGGTGGTGTTGATTCAGTACTGCAGTTGGCATTCTTCACTTCAGACCAGGAATGGGCTAACAGCTCAGTGTGCTGCACTGTGCCAGAGGCGGTGCAATATATCAGATGAAGTATGAACCAGTGATGTGGTCAGTGAAAATCCCATGGCACTTGTCACAGGTGTAAGGGTGTGAACCCCAGGTCTGGGCTCACTTCCAAACCAGGTAATTACTGCAGTTGATTAAAAATGTTATGTCAAAATACTTTTCTGAAGAAAAGTGGCTTTTTAATTGCACTGTAAATTTTCCCAGAAAATTCCCTCTCGAGGTTGCTGCATTGAAGTGGTGGGCAGAGTGCTTCATATACTCTGTAGAGCACTTTGGGATGTGTTTGATACAAAGCATCTTCAGTGTGTGAAATACAAACAGATGTTTCTTCTCAGCCTGGCCTGGTGAAGGCTTAACAGTCAGGCTCAGCCACTGATTGGCTGTCTGACCTCAGTCAAGTCACTTCACCCATCAGTGACTCAGTTTCCCTGTCTGTAAAATGTAGCTAATGCCCTCACTTATAAGGTACTCTGAGATCTGTGGTTGAAATGTGCTAGCTAAGAGCTATCATTGTTACAAAAACCAATGCAGAATAGGCTAGTCTCCTGTTAAGAATTCTATGTCCTATTGCTCTCAGAACAAAACCAGATTGAATGCTGTGAGTCTGAGGTTTGCCAACAAGCACTGATCTCAGGCCTGCCTTTTATATCTTGCTGGCTGTCATCCCATGCCCCCACACTCCTTCCAACTATAATTTGGTATAATTACATCTGAGTTATCTTTAAACAATCTTCTCCGATTCCAAAACCCAGAAGAAATGCTAGTCGGTAAGAGAGCAGCAGTAATATCCATCTAGCTTAGGCATCACCATAGTATCTGAGTGCCTTACAATCTTTAATATATACTTATCTTCACAACTCCCCTGTGTAGCAGGGCAGTGTTGTTATTTCCATGGTACAGAGGGAAAACTGAGGCCAGTGAGATGACATGACTTGCCCCAAGTCACACAGGAAGTGCCTGGGAGAGCAGGGAGTTGAACCTGGGTTTTCCACGTCCCAGGCTAACACCCTAACCAATGGATCTTCCTTCCTCTTTGATAGCCTTGGTAACACCCGATGTAAACCCCTTCTCCACACCCCACACAACAGCACTGCATTATGACAGTCTCTGAAGTGCCCACTGTCCCATTGGAACTGGACCTGAGGCTAATGGAGATATTCCCATTGTCTTCAGTAGGCATTGGAGCCAGCCAGTAGAGATTTGTCCAACATCCCAGCCATGTGAGGCAGTCGTGAAGCAGCTAAAGATCCATTTTCAACATGCTCCATGCACAGTTTAATCACTCCCTGGCTCCCTGTAGTACTAAAAGAAACCATGTGGCTGAATCCATCCCTGAATAGACCACATTTGCTGGGAATAGACCACAAGATTTTCTCCCACTACGGTGTGTTTAAACCAAACATCTAATACCAATTAATATGGTGGGGGAATATTTTCCCCCTCTATTGGTATAGTTCTTTAATTGCAATACTTAATTTCAGAATCTCCCACAATATTCATGTTAAATATTAGCGGACACATGTAACTCTCCCAAAGCAATATGCTGCTTTGATGAATGATGCTCGCCTCCCAGTTGAGACCTCTAGGTGCTCCCATAAAGCAAATAATGCACATTAGTGCTTATTCCACTTCCCAGCTCATGGCCACTGTTTTAAAATAGCAGTGCGCACATCTCAGGATTTCAAAACACTAAGCCATTTAACCTCACAATGTCCCAGGCAGTAGGTTAATATTACAGAGGAGAAAAATGGCACAGATAGCACGTGACTTCTCCAAACTCACACAACAAAACCATGGTGGAGCCAGGAATACAGTTCAGGTCTCCTGACTCCTACACAATTGCCATAATTACATGACCATCCTTCCTCCTGCTTTAGCTAGTTGCAATTATAAAATAAGTTTTAGATAACTACAGTCCACCATATAACAGACTGAGCCAAATATAACAGAATTAACACCTGTGATGTACCAGGGCAATACCTTGCTGATTAGATAAATAGATATGAACTTGGCCTTCTGTATTTAACATTGTACAAAGTGGTATAGGGCTTGATCTCTCCTCCAGTAAAGTCAAGGGGAGCTTTGACTTCAGTAGGAGTCACAGTAAGACTATAACCTCCAGCAAATTGCTTGTTAAATTATGGGGACCATTTGTGACAGGGATATTCAGAGTACCGGTAAGGGATGGGGTGAAAGGAGAAATGTGTCAGGCCAAGATTCTAGGAAAGGGGTATGGAGTGGGGGCATGGAGATGAGGGCCAGGGACTGGGAGGGATGTAAAGGGTAGTGACAAGGTGCGCTGCTTGGTCTCAGAATAGGGAAGGCCCAGGAGAGGTAGAAGGAGGGGGTGTTTTTTCCCCTTTCTATCTTGAATTGGGACAAAAAGGCTAAAAACTAGAGCATTTTTATAGAACTGAAATCCCACAAAGTCTAGTGTTTCTGAAATGAAATATGCTCCTGGATTCCCTGCTGCCCACCTGCAGTCACTGCTGACTGAAATGGATTGATTCTTGTCGGTTTCACAACTGCCCACCATTGAACAGCTGCAGTGAAACTAACCCGACTTTTGTTGGGAGGCAGGGAGCCTAGATAGCCAGCTGACCTAGAGTTGCAGACCTTAGAAGCCCCAGGCTCACAAGTTCTGAGGCAGTCTGCACTCTGCTTATGTTCTGCTGGAAGTTCACTGAAATTGAACCATTCCACAAAGTGTTTCTCCTGCCTTTTAACACCCTAATCCTAAAGGCAATTGAGTCCTTGGTAGTTTAAATAGTAAACAAACAACTTTGGGAGGGAGATTATAGCATTTGTTTCTGATTATATGCCAAATATGGATAATAAAAAAATAATCAAATATTTTAATCACAGAATGGATCTTCTAAGTAATGCTGGAGAATTCAAATTGCTGTAGAGTTTATTAAAGGGATTAGTAATAAAAGATACTTTTCAAAGACAATTTCTTTGTATTATAACTGCTTATGATAGAGGAGAAGTCAAAGTGCCCATCAATTTTTTCACCAGCTGATAACTGGGATGCTTCTGTGTGCTAAAATATTCATGCTAATGATTGCACATGTGCATAGTGACTTTCATCTAGAAGGGGCCCAAACAGCTTTATAAATATAATGAGTGGATAAACTATATGCCTGCATCACTCCATCCACCACTGTGGTGAAGAGCAGCAACTGAAAAACTGCACAACAGTTTAGGACAGGAAGTGAAGAAGATCATATTCAGTTGCAAGGGCAAGGGAGTTGGGATTTTAGGCAGAATATAATATATCCCAGTTGGGAATTCAGTCAGGACATCAATCCATCTATTGATCATCATAGTATATAAGGTCCTATGGCTAATACCCCATCTCATGCAAAAAGTGACGTAAGATCTTTAATGACCTCAAGTGGTCATGACCTTGGTTTTATGTCACATCCAGAAAATGGCAGCATTTAGCCAGACAAAATTATATATTTGAAAATTCTATCTGCCAATATTATGTAATTGTTTGCAGCACTTTGTGCCAGGCTAGTGTAAGATACTGACTAGATGCTCTGTGTCCCGCTCTAGGGGCTAGTCCATCTATAGGCTAATAGATGCTGCCAGCCAATAGAGTTGCTCATTAAGCTCGAGCAGTAGAAGTCTGTGCTTTGACACTAAGGGTCCAGGATTCCAACATGGCTGATAGTGGGGGATCCATACATATGCAACTCAGTGGAGTGAAAGACATTTATCAGCTGTTAACCAGATAGCAGAGGGACACCCACCAAACACAGCTACACACTTCCTTAATTACATTAGCACTAGAGCTGAGTGAAATCTTGTTTGGAAAACAATGCCGATTCGGTGTCACTGAAACATTTTGCAAATTTGTGTCACTTTTGCCAAATTGCTTCATTAGAAAAAAAATTCAAAAAAAAAAAATGCAGATGTTTCATTTTGACAATTTTGAAACAAAATGTTTCAATTTTTCAATTCAAAATGACTATCCTTTAGTTTTATTGTTTAAATTAAAATCAAAATGAAATGTTTTATTTAACCTGAAACTTTTAAAATGTTTTTTCAGAATTGCCAACAAACCAAAAAATCTGTTATCATACAGCTGTAATTAGCACAAGAGCTGCCTGCTACCGAATTCTGCCCCCTTTTGCTCTGCCAGCCTTTGGTCCTACAATTCTTATGCAAGAGTGCAGCCCCATTTACTTCAATGGGACAGCTCATGTGAGTAAGGGGAGCGTGATCAGGCAGTTCCAATCCCTTTCCCACAAGATGCTTGTAAAACAATTAACTGAAAGCAGTGACTGTTCCTGCTTGGTCTTAAAAGTCTGAAAGTCCAAAAGTTAATGAAAAAGTGTCTTTGTTGATTCATATTTCCAGGCTCTTGTGAGTGCCTGAAATGTTAGCATGCTGGTCTGAAGCAATACAATCTCTTTTAAAGGGAGACCATCCAGATAAGTAATCATTGTAACATCTCTTTATAGGACTAATAGGTGCAGGATATGGTCCATCCTTCATCATCCTAATTTTACAGATGGGGTAATTGAGGCACAGATGGGAAGAAACTTTTTCTGAGGACACCCAGCAAGTCAACTAAAAAGCCAAGGGTAAAATCCCTGGACCATGCTATACTCCTCATAATAAAAAAATAATCATCCTGGTTTTACTAACAACTCCATTAACTACCATACTGACAGAATCATTTACATTCTTTTTTTTGGAAAAGTAATAGGAATTAAACCAATACGGTTCTCTAGAAATTCAACAGTGGTATACAGAAATTTCTGTAGAAAGCTAGAGAAGTGAATGGAGAGTGAGATCCTCTCTGTAGAATCTTTAAACCATTTTGTAGATGGTAACAGAAAATTATATCCCTGCGCTAGAAATCTGTGGGTTGGTTAAAAATGTTATTCAAAGGTTAGCAGCATTTCCTACTAAATCCTAATGGGCTTTCTCCTAATGGTTCCTTTCTGATTTTGTGTTTTTTCCAATGTAATTCTTGCGTTTCACTCAGCTCCAACAATGAAAATAGACTGGTCAGTGTCACTTTCTGTGTTTCATGCACTAGTGCATTGCTGCAATGTTTGCATTGTCAACACTGCAGGGAAACATTTAAATGCAAACAAAAACTGTTTGGACTAAAACAATTGATGAAAACACTTCTATTACTATCTGGTTGTGTAACCCTCCCCCCAACACAGTTGGGCCAGATTCTGAGTGTTGTGGAGCTGTGCCGATTTAAACTAGCTGCCGGTGTAGAACCTTTGTGCCTAAACTACCAGTCCATTTGCTTCTAAATAGCATGAAACATATCAGATCAGAATTATACCTGTACCAAGATGGAACTAGACTCCTCAAAGGAGTCACCTGATATTCTTGAATGTTAGAATTTTTTGCAATAAGACCCTCACATTAGTATATACACCATATGTGTAAAAATATCAGCATCCATCTCCAGACAACTCTCTAATTGCTGCGCTTGGGATGAGGCTACAGAGCACAAAGGAATCCACATAAGGTTGTGGTCTGTTTACACTCCTGAGGTAGCCTTCATTGAAACAGTTTTCAGATGGGAGGCTAGCCACAAATGGAGCAAAAATCACCACAGCCCCACCCCATACAGAATGCTGGCATCCCAGAGGTGGCATAAGCCTGGGAATTAAGACCTCTCTTGAGGTAAGGATGAATCCACTAGAGCCTTAGTTAGCCATTCACTTTGATGCAGCCTCTCCCTTATCTACCTGCTGTGTGATGGCATGCTGATTTCAGGGGGACAGCCGTATGTACCTGCTTTACCCAGCAGCACTGCCGGTGTGTGCTCTTCCTGGACAAACCGGACATATTATGCAGCAGACAACAGGGTAAGAACCTTTCTGGAGATAAACACCTATTGGCATGAAAGATAACTGAAATAAAGGGCAGAGTATTAACATCACATGCCCAGCTGTCTATTGGGTCTGAACACAATCAGGTTCCTACACAAATAAGGGACAAATGCAGGGTTTGCCCTATAAACTGCTGAACTTCCTTTCTTGCTTTCCAAAAGACTTATTGCTCACACCCTCTTTCTCATACACATCTCAGGAACATCTTGAGCAGTTCTCAACCTCCTTTTTAGCTTGTCACCCAGAGGAGGGATGGGGGAGAGAGAGGGAAAATGACATTCAAACATGCAAAAGTTCTTATTAGGAGGTTCAGTTGTTGGATTGGCTTGTTTGCAAAACACAGCATGGAACTACATAGCCATCATCAGGATTAAGTTACCTTCCTTGTCCTTAGGAACTCAGAGGCTCCTTGGGTTAATTTCGTTCACTCTAATGGCTCCTTCTCTCTGGATAGGCAGCTGGGCTTGGTCTGGAGGCCCCAAAGATGTTAGATCCCAGAATTTTCTTTAATGTGCATGAGCTGGGAAAGGATGCTGTCGCCGAGACTGACTGCTCATTACCTGCTGAAGTGGCTTTGAATGGGGTGGTTAGTTATATAGCGGTCCCTCGGTGCCCCCCGGACACCAGCACTACAGCCAATGGTTGAAGGCCAGGGTGAGGTTGGAGGAGGAGGGGGAAGTGGGAAAAATACAGGATGGCTCTCATAAGGGAGATGAAAATAATAAACAAATAGTGTGCTGCAGGCAGGAAGGAGGAGGGGGAGGGATCCACAGGCGGGGGGTGGGGGGGAGGGAAGGTTGGATTGGACGCCTCATTATTGCAAGAAACATAGCTGGCCTGATACTGCACTGGAGCATTTTTGTAATGGGGCCCGAATTCCTGCGCTGTATAACCGTCTTTCAGAGTGCAGGTTGCAGCCAGAGCTGAACGTGTTTGGGGAAAGGGTGCTGAAGAGATACACGCCCTGCTGCCGAGGGCTGGACAAAACCAGTTGCTCCCATAAGAAGCTGATAGCCTGCTCCCTCTGCACCAGGAATGTGTCACCAGAGTGTGCTCCAGCCCAGGTGTGACGTGTCCATTAGCACCTGAGCCCAGCAAGGGGTGAGTAAGGCAGGATCCAGACGTTCCATCCAGGCCGGCACTCCTGATGGAGGAGTGTGACAGAGGGGCAGATGGCAGCTCAGCTGATTGCCTCCCACTGGAGACAGCCTCGGCTGCCCCACTTAGGAAGAAAGTCAAGCACTCGTGAGTGGGAAGAGTCCATCTAGAGGGGCTGAGAGGGCGAATGCTAATGTCCCTTGCAGCTGGGAAGAGACAGGACTCAGCTGTAATGAATATAAAGGGGATTCTTGATTGAGGCTGCTGCAGACAGACAGACCTGTGATTTTCTCTGGATCACAGACTGACCTACCTAACATCTCCCTTTGTCCTGGCCTGGAGTCAGCAGTCATGGAATGGATCACTGACTACACTCCAAGAGTCTGTCTAGCAACCTCAGCTATGGGGGAGTCGCACACACTGTGCTCTCCCATGTAGCTTCTGCTTTTGTTGGGTCTTGTTTTGTTATTTTCCCAAAATAGATTGGACTGGAAGTTTATGGCTGCTTTCAGTGTATGGAAACCCCAGCTAGTAAGTAACTCCAGCCAAGCATGTCTGCAGCAGAAATGCCCAGCATCATCTGCCTTCTGCTTCCTACAGACCACATTTTTTGACAATAACTAGTGCCATTAAAGCTCATGCCTTGGAGGATGGTGAAGAGAGGGTTACTCATAATGGAGCCAATCATTGGTCTATCTAGTCCAGCACCTTGGCAAACCAAATAACTATGAACTGCCACTTCTTCAAGGTTACAACATCCAAAAATATAAGAAAGAAAAAACGTCCCCAAAGTCCCACCAAAATCCTCTTTGCCAGTAATGCAACAGAGAGCCTGTTCCTGTGATTGGCCTGCTTCCACCAGCCTTCCCTATGGAGGCTAACATTTGTGTGCTTCTGGTGAAGACGGCAAGGTTGTTTCATGAAATTCCTTCTCCTCATGCCCAGAGGTAAGGGTGATCTCAAACTAAATGTTTCCATTGAGGGATTGGCAGCTTGACCAAACCTGTTTCTGGACTGCAGGATTTCAATATTCCCCCTTTAGATCAACACTCTCCTTGGCTCACCTACTTCTAAGGGAAAATGTCCTTCTTAAGCCAGACAGGCAATCAACTTATGCCCAGAAGTATGAAATTTGACTGAGGTATGAAACTTGTACTACAAAATCCACAAATCATGGAAAAATCACTTGGCTTGTGGTGTCCTTACGACTTGAAACTCAAGACAGGGACCAAAGGTTTTGCTAAAGTTCATGAGTTGAACCTTCTGAGTAAACCAGGAATGATTCATGTTTTCATGGCTTTTTATGTTGACAGCACACACACAGAGAAGTTAGATAAAAACATAAAATAGATAGAGAACTCTTTAATGTTTTTAAAGAGGTCAATACTGGTAGGAACTGTATGATCATGGGAGACTTTAACTTCCCGGATATAGATTGGGGAATAAACGCTAGTAATAATCATAGGGCTCAGCTTTTCCTAGATGTGATAGCTGATGAATTCCTTCATCAAATGGTTGCTGAACCGACGAGGGGGGATGCCATTTTAGATTTGGTTTTGGTGAGTAGTGAGGACCTCGTTGAGGAAATGGTTGTAGGGGACAACCTTGGCTCGAGTGATCATGAGCTAATCCGGTTCAAACTAAATGGAAAGATAAATAAAAATGCATCTGAGACTAAGGTTTATGATTTCAAGAGGGCTAACTTTACTAAATTAAGGCAGCTAGTTAAAAAAGTGGATTGGGCAAACATATTTAGAGATCTAAAGGCGGAAGAGGCGTGGGATTATTTTAGGTGGAGGTTGCAGGACCTCTCTGAGGCCTGTATCCCGAGAAAGGGAAAAAGGGTTGTAGGTAGCGGTTTTAGACCGGACTGGATGAGCAAGCGTCTCAGAGGGGTGATTAGGAAAAAACAGAAGGCGTATAAACAGTGGAAGATGGGAGGGATCAGCAAAGAAACCTACCTTATGGAGGTAAGAGGGTGTCGGGATGCGGTTAGAAAGGCCAAAAGCCAAGTGGAGATAGATCTCGCGAAGGGAATTAAAAACAATAGTAAAAGGTTTTTTAGCCATATAAATAGGAAGAAATCCAAGAAAGAAGAAGTGGGACCGCTTAAGAATGGAGACGGGGTGGAGATTAAAGATCATCTAGGCATGGCACAATATCTGAACGAATATTTTGCCTCGGTATTTAATGAGGCTACTGAAGGGCTTGGGAATAGTGGCGGCGTGAATGATGGGAATGAAGGAGGGGGGGTAGACATTACGGTATCCGAGGTACGAGCCAAACTTGAAAAGCTTAACGGCAGTAAATCGGGCGGTCCGGATGACCTTCATCCGAGAATATTAAAAGAATTGGCGAGTGAAATTGCGAGCCCGTTAGCGAAAATTTTTAATGAATCCCTAAACTCGGGGGTTGTACCGCTGGACTGGAGATTAGCTAATGTAGTTCCTATATTCAAGAAGGGGAAAAAAAGTGACCCGGGTAACTACAGGCCTGTTAGTTTAACGTCTGTAGTGTGCAAAGTCATGGAAAAAATATTGAAGGAGAGAGTACTTACGGACCTTGAGGTCGATGGCGTCTGGGACAAATTACAACATGGTTTTACGAAAGGTAGATCGTGCCAAACCAACCTGATCTCCTTCTTTGAGAAAGTAACAGATTTTTTAGATAAGGGCAATGCGGTGGATCTGATATATCTTGATTTCAGTAAGGCGTTTGATACGGTACCGCATGAAGAATTACTGCGTAAATTGGAAAGGATGGGGATCGAAATGAAATTCCGGAGGTGGATAAAGAACTGGTTAAAGGGGAGACTGCAGAGGGTCGCACTGAAAGGGGAGCTGTCGGGTTGGAGGGAGGTTACCAGTGGGGTTCCTCAGGGTTCGGTTTTGGGTCCGATGTTATTCAATCTATTCGTCGCTGACCTCGGAACCGAAAGTAGGAGTGGGCTGATAAAGTTTGCGGATGACACGAAGTTGGGAGGTATTGCCAATTCGGAGAAGGATAGGGATATCCTCCAGGGGGATTTGGATGACCTGGTAAACTGGAGTATTAGTAATAGGATGAAATTTAATAGTGAGAAGTGTAAGGTTATGCATCTAGGGATGACTAATAAGAATTATAGTTATAGGCTGGGGACGCACCTGTTGGAAGTAACGGACGAGGAGAAGGACCTCGGAGTCCTGGTCGATCGCAAGATGACTATGAGTCGGCAATGTGATGTGGCCGTCAAAAAGGCTAATGCGGTCTTGGGTTGCGTTAGGCGAGGTATTTCTAGTAGAGATAAGGAGGTGCTAGTCCCGTTATACAAGGCGCTGGTGAGACCTCATTTGGAGTACTGTGTGCAGTTCTGGTCTCCCATGTTTAAGAAGGATGAACTTAAACTGGAAAGGGTACAGAGAAGGGCCACTAGGATGATTCGAGGAATGGAAAGCCTGTCGTATGAAAGGCGACTTGAGGAGCTCGGATTGTTTTCCTTAACCAAAAGAAGGTTGAGGGGAGATATGATTGCTCTCTTTAAATATATCAGAGGGATCAATATCGGGGAGGGAGAGGAATTATTTCGGCTCAGTGCTAATGTGGATACGAGAACAAATGGATATAAATTGGCAGTTGGGAAGTTTAGGCTTGAAATTAGGCGAAGGTTTCTGACCGTCAGAGGAGTGAAATACTGGAATGGCCTGCCGAGGGACATAGTGGGGGCGAAAGACCTCTCCGGCTTTAAGACTAAGCTTGATAAGTTTATGGAAGGGATGATCTGATAGGATAACTTGATTTACTCAATAGGTCAATAATGTGCCACCTGGGAGTTAGTACCGATTTTAAATGTTGGGATATTGGGAGTCTTTTCCTAAGTGTCAGGATGGAGAATATTGGCCACATGCTCGGGGTTCAGCTGATCGCCATATTTGGGGTCGGGAAGGAATTTTCCTCCGGGGTAGATTGGCAGAGGCCCTGGAGGTTTTTCGCCTTCCTCCGAGCATGGGGCAGGGGTCGTTTGCTAGAGGATTATCTGCTGCTTGAAGTCGCCAAATCAGGATTTGGGGACTTCAACAGCTGAGTCAGGGGTGAGAGTTATTTCAGGGGTGGGTGGGTCAACTTTTGTGGCCTGCATCATGCAGGAGGTCAGACTAGATGATCATAATGGTCCCTTCTGATCTCAAGTTCTATGATTCTATGATAAAAGACTCTTGCTGCAAGGTTGCAGCATGACACTACTTTCTTAGAATTCAGAGTGATAACACACAAGACACACAGAGAAAAATCAGGCTGCTCACTAAATCAAAGGCACAACTCACCTCACCTCACTCTAGGCTTGCAGCAAACTGACTGATGCTAGACCCATGCATCCCTGAAATTTAAGTGAGAGTCTACAATTTCAACATGGGTTTTAAATACACCACAATGGTGAGATCAGGTATAAGGCAATGAAACTTCTCTTGGGGACTTCGGAGTCATTCATCTCAGAAGCTCAGGCTGAGAAAATGCACGGACACTGGAGCCAAGGATCACTTGAAGCAGTGCTGTCCAAACCCACGGAGCTGTGCCCAGCTCTCACTGGATTTCCTAATTGTTACTTCAGCTTGTGAACACCTCCTACGTGTTCGTTAGTCCACTAGCAAAGGCTGCAGGTGTGGCCAAAATCACTGCTAGCGCATGCCGCAAATGCCAGCTGGAGGCTCAGTTCATGTGATATTGGCATGAATCTCCTTGAGAGGGGCAGGAGCGCTTCATTTTTCTGTTTGCAAATCAATCTGTGACTGATTCTAACACAGAGAACTAAAAAAATCCAGCTGAAACTAGCTCTTGAATGAAAGGGCCAGTGGGAGAAAATTTGGAGCCAGGAAAGAACATCACAGAACCATGGAGAAATGAAGGCACAGAGAAATTATCTGAAACCAATGTCATTTACTCTCCACTTTGATTGAAAATGTTTGTTAGAGCTGAAGCGCGAAGACAGGAAGCAAACACTTCTGAGTGGGAAAGGGATGTGGGACTGTTAGCTCAGTCTCCAAAGGCTGCTTGAGGACAGAGGGAATGTGTTTAGCAGCGCAGCGAGGGAGCAGAGAAGTGGGCACTGGCCTTATGGCTGTCAGGCTAGCATGCAGGTTTCTGACACCCAAGATTAAAAAAGTCTGTTGTGCCAAGCCAGCCAGCCACCTGGAGACCTGGGGTTTTCTAGAGAGCCCCAGCTCCCAACTGCCTGTATCTTGGGGAGCCAAGCAGCCTGGGAGTCCAGTGCACCAGGGAGCTGGACAGCCAGGCAGGGAACTAGTTTCTGTTTAAAGTTTTGACAAATCAACACATGCCCCCAGAATGTTTAGATTCCATCAAATCAGCATTTTCTGACTGAAAACTGCCCCACCTGAAATCTTTTATCTCTACTAGTCAGCACGTAGATTGGGGACGTCCTAGTAGTGGTAGGAAGCTGTGTTGGTGGTGGTCTTCTAACTCAGTACTGAGCCAATAGTGACAGGGGATGGAGGCTTTCTTTTGGATGAGACAAAAAACTGAGGTTCTAGTAATCTTTAGAGCCCTATTTGGGCTATCTGTAAAAGTAGCAATGCTCACTGTGGTATTCTGGCCAACTGACAAAATCAGTAATTAGCTCTTTCCTCCCAATATTCTTGCTGTAATTTTAATTGGACACATGTTCTATTTCATGCCCTGCCCTCAGCGATTGTGTAATGGTGCTGTTCACTATTAAACACTGCCATGGTTCACAGTAGAGTGATGGAAGTACAAGGCCAGATTCTTTCCTACATTAGGGCCTTACTATGTGATTCTGCATGGTAGATATACCCAGCCATGGGAAGATTATCCCAGCATAGGGGGATCCTGTGTATCACAGAACCAGCATACCAACTGCTAAGCCACCCCCCTCCCTGTTGCTGAAATGGGGGCACGGCAAGCCAGGGGAAAAGGGCTATGCCCAGAGTTCCCTTAAGTCTGTCTGATACCTGGCTGCCATTATGGTTTCTTGGGACCATAAGCAGCTGGCAAAAGAGTAGTCACCAGGCTGCAGCAAAAAGCAAACAGCAGCTGCAGGATCAGGGGACCCAAAAGGTGGCTCAACATACCCGCTTACTCTTGAGTTGCACAGTGTGCTCCTTATCTGCAGGCAAAGATTTGGGGCACAGTTAATAAAGCACTTTGGAGGGAAAGGTACAATATGCATGTAAGAATACCATATGAGTCAGAGAGAGAAGGAAAGTCCTACTAACTACTTCCTATTGTGCATTTCCTGGTGGTTTGTCAAGGCATTTTGGAAAAGCAAAAAGCCTCTCATGTTTCTAACTCCCATTTGCGTTATAACCTCAGGATCAAGCTACAAGATTTATTAACCTGAAATCTGATTGTCCTCTGGCAGAAAGACACACCTGAGAAATTTCAGCAGATTGGTTTGTTTGGGAATCTGGTGAGATGTTTCCAAATCTAGCTTAGAATGGAAAGCTAGTTATAATCGGAGCTGGCATGGACATCTTTCCCTGGAGAACATTTTTGACAAAAATGAAAATTTCCTTTGAATTTTTTTGGGTTTTCATCAAACAAATATTTGCTTTTTGGTCACTGAAAATCAAAACATTTGGAGGCTTTTGAATAAGACGTTTTGACAAAATAGGAAATTCACTGCCTCCCACTCACCCAAACATTTAATGTAATTAGAAAGCCATTCTGTGTTTCAAAAATAACAATCCCCAAAAGATCATTTTGGTGAAAATTTTTTGCTCAGCCTTAGTTACAACCTTCACCAAGGAATGTCTGTACATAATAATGGCTAGTGCTGTGCAGCAGAAAAGCATGAACTTAATTTTCCATCGCTTGGCTCACAGCTTGGATGGTGCCAGTGTTAATTTCATAGCTTCTGGATTTCCCCCCCCCTTAATTACATTTATTTCTTCAGCAACAATTCTGTGTCCTATATCTGAAAGAATGTCTGTTTGCTTTGCATTGGTTTCTGGCCATGGCCTTGCTTTTTGATTAGCATGGCTTCCCAATTGCATAAGTCTATATCTCTAGTTTCTCCCATAATTAGGATATCTTCGTACAGCTTAAGCAGATAAGGATATTATATTATTTAGCTATCCAATTAGCTTGGTTATCCTGTTAGCTAACTTACCATCCAGATATCCTGTTAGGGCTTAGTTATCATTTTAGCTCTTGCAATGTACGGCTCATGTTCTAACACATTGGAAATCAATGGGGCAACAGTCCTGCCACTGGGTAACTTGGTCTATTGCAATACATCTTTTAAGATGGATTAATAACAAGGCACTGTTTACTATTTTATTTACTGGTTTGCCTTTGTCGTATCTAATTTGGTGCCTCTCCTCTTTCTAATAGTGAATACTAGTCCTGAATTTTAGCTTTGATCTACAGGAGAAATTCTCACTTAATAGGAGAGTGGCAGACATCACCAATTTGATCAACTCAATGTACCCTGTCTACATGTGTGCACATCATACATCATTTGAAAGCCTATTATATCATCTGTAAGATGAGGTATGTGGAGCTGTCAAGTGGTGCTATTTCCACAGAAATGGGGCTAAACAATAATACCATCAACATGTTAAAATGACCACTTTGAAATATTTGCCTTCGTTTCTGAACATAAGACCATGAAAATGGCCATACTGGGTCAGACCAAAGGTCCGTCTAGCCCAGTATCCTGTCTTCGGACAGTGGCCAAAGCCAGGTGCTTCTGATGGAATGAACAGAACAGGCAATCGAGTGATCCATCCCCTGTCATCCACTCACAACTTCTGGCAAACAGAGATTAGGGACACTCAGAGGATGGGGTTGCTTTACCATCCTGGTTAATAGCAATTGAAGGACCTATCTTCCATCATATCCCCTTTTAGTTGTCACTTTTCCAAGCTGACAAGTCCCAATCTTTTAAATCTCTCCTCAAAAAGACCTGTTCCAGACCCTTTATAATTTGTTTTGCTCTTCTCGGTTCGTTTTCCAATTAAAATATATGTTTTTTGAGATTGGGTGATCAGAACTGCCTGGAGTATTCAATGTGTGGGCTTACTATGGATTTATATAGTGTCATTATGATATTTTCTGTCTTATTATCTATCTCTTTCCTAATGGTTCCTAACATTCTGTTAGCTTTTTTGACAGCCGCTGTACATTGAGTGGATGTTTTCAGAGAACTATCCAAAATGTCTCCAAGATCTCCTTCTTGGGAGGCAAGAGCTAATTTAGACCCCATCATTTTGTATGTATAGTTGGGATTATGTTTTCCAATGTTCATTACTTTGCATTTGTCCACACTGAATTTTATCTGCCACTTGGTTGCCCAGTCACCCATTTTTGTGAGATATCTTTGTAACTCTTTGCAGTCTGCTTTGGACTTAACTATCTTGAGTAATTTTGTATTGTATGCAAATTTTGCCTCCTCAGTGTTTACCCCTTTTTTCAAATCATTTATGAATATGTTGAACAGCACTGGTCCCAGTACAGACTCCTGGGGGACACCACTATTTACCTCTCTCCATTCTGAAAACTGACCATTTATTCCTACCCTTTGTTTCCTATATTTTAATCAGTTACTGATCCATGAGAGGACCTTCCCTCTATCCCATGACAGCTTACTTTACTTAAGAGCCTTTGGTGAGGGACCTTGTCAAAGGCTTTCTGAAAATCTAAGTACACTATATCCACTGGATCACCCTTGTCCACATGTTTGTTGACTCCATCAAAGAATTCTAATAGATTGGTGATGCATGATTTCCCTTTACACAAAGTCATGCTGGCTCTTCCCCAGCAAACCGTTTTCATCTATTTGTCTGATAATTCTGTTCTTTACTATAGTTTCAACCAATTTGCCTGGTACTGAAATCAGGCTCACCAGCCTGTTATTGCCAGGATGACCTCTAAAGCCTTTTTAAAAATTGGCCTCACATTAGCTATCCTCCTGTCACAGAAGCTGATTTAAATGATAGGTTACATACCACCGTTTCTGTTAGTTTAATGACTCTATTTCAAGACATAAGATTGGTTTTCTTTGTGACTTCAAAGCATCACAACAACAGTCTAAAGGGTAAAACAAAATTTAATAATAAATGTGTACAGGTAGTCAACATTATCATCATCTTGTTCCTCATTATGATCTTTGTCAAGAGTGTTACCACAGTCTTCACTGTGTCACCACAGTCTTCACTGTGTCAAAGTTAGAATCAGGACTCACAATTTGTCAGACCACTCTGTTTTATTAGCACAGCGCTCTGCTAATACAACCAGATAATGTGAGCACCATGCAAGACCCACACTACCTTATTTATACAGATAAAACAAGAAAACAAAGGAAGCAAAACTGATAAGTTTACCTGGGGCCAGACACACATATCTTATTTCCTTACTAACTCTTACCAATCTTCTGTTAATGTCCCACCATTAGCATAAGTGGACTCATTGTGTTATATCTTAATGTTTCTCTTCCTGACAACTATATTTCAACATTCTTCATTCCTGCTTAAAGGAACATACAGTATTTCTTTAATCCATTCTATTTTTACAATATAATTCATTCTACTTTCACAACTGTCTTGGCATGGACATAGTTCTATGCAGGGAAGACTGTTTCGACTACAGACTCAGTTGATTGTGCAGCGACCCCTTCTGGTACAGGCACAGATAAGGCCTTGTAGAAACTCAGATGCCACTGGGCCCTTGAAGAATCCAGGAAGTATTTCATCATCCACATTTTTCCTTCCAGGTTGAAATGGTGATCCAATATCTGACTGACCTATGTGCAAAGACATCCAAATCTGTTTTGTCAAGATGCTCTTCTGACATGCTCCTCACATGCTGGCAGTTTGGCTAGTGACTTGATGTCTAGATTGAGGCACAAGCAATTCAGGTCTCTGTGGGTTTCCTTTTCTTTTTCGCTCTGGTCAGACAGCACTGCTACCAACTTCCATGATGCAGAAATTGCGACTTGTCCATCACCCTCTCCCAATTTGGCAAGATCTGTGAGGTGGTAAATTCCCTTTGTTTTGACAACATTAAACCCAGATTTTTCCCAATACCAAATAGGGATGACACAGAATCACACCCTGTTAATGCATGTACAGCAGGAAGTATGTTGCAGAAGTAAGGAGTGAGTGCATCATAAATTGCATGCACGGGTATGAAGTGACGCTTGTCAGTTGTGCTGGTAATGGTGCCTGTTTCAATGCACATGTTATCGACGTGTTCCATTTTTGGAAAGTAGTGAACAGCAAGGACCAAAACATCTGTATCAGGTGACCTAATTTGACATCAAGAGTCCCAAAAGCCATACTGGTATATACACCATGCAGATATATCTTTGTGTACGCTTCCTCCTGAGTATGGTACAAGTCTTGGGTTTCTTCAATAGCTCTACTGGTGATAGACGTTGCTACTTCACTATTGGAAAAGCCTGCAGTAAGAAGGAGTGTTTGTGTTGGGTGTGCTCCTACACTCTCAGGTGCATTTTGAACCACATAGTCGGAGGAATTTTACCAGTGACTGCTTGTTGGATGCCAGGTTTAGAAACTTTTTCCATGCACGCACAGGGCAAGCACTAATCACCTGGTATTTCTTGCACCTAACCTTAGATCCTGTCCTGTGCTGTCTTTTTGCAGTTTTCATAGAGTTATTGTTGTCATATCTGTCAAAGACTTTGATTACAGAATTAGCTTTTGGAGAATTTCAACAGGACTACTTGTGAAGTTACATTCTACTCAGAGTGCCTGAACCTAGCCCAATTATCTTTCATTAAATAAAGTCCCATATCAGTATTTTCAGTCTCTGTAATTCCCATTTTGAGATTGTGGGGCTTTTAATGTTCTCTCACTAGTTTGAAATCCTTTCCTCAGATCTTGCATTGTGGCAGTGCGGGGATGTCTTCTTTGGTGCCCACTAATTTCATAGTTTCATAGCATTTAAGGCCAGAAGGGGCTATTAGATTATACAATCTGAACTCCTGTATATCACAGGCCATTAAATTTCATCCAAATACCCCTACATTGAGCCCAATGGCTTCCTTTAAGCCAAAGCATTTTAGTCCTTAGGAGGCTAAACTATTGTGTACCACAGGCAGAGACCAGTGCAGACTCAGGGTATGTCTGCATTGCAGTCCGAGGTGTGATTGCAGATCAGATAGACATACTCTTGCTAGCAGGTCTAGACTTCAGCATGGGCTGTAGATGCATGCTGGGGAACCTGGGTATGTACTCAAGTTGCTAGTCTGTGCTGGGGTCCATGCTGCTATGTCTACATGGCTATTTTAGCTGTGCTAGTGCTACCTGTGCTGCTATTACACCTTGGATTGCAGCATAGACATAACCTGAGGCGTCACTAATGCCTGAGGACCTCCAATGGTAGTGAAATGATCAGCTGAAATATGCCCAGATGATCCCGGCAGGCAATCCAAGCCCCATGCAACAGAGGAAGGCAAAAAACTCCTGAAGTTCCTGACAATCAGAATGGGGGGGTGGGGGCGATGGGTGGGAATTCCTTGCCAACCCCAAGTCTGGTGATCAATTAGAACCTGAGCATGTGAGCAAGACCCACCAGCCAGGCATCTAAGCCAGAGAATTTTCTGTACTACCTTGGAGCACCGATTTACTCCAGCAGGTGCCCCGTCTCTAATGCAACTTTCTCACTGGAATGGCACAGAGGCTACCCTAATCTTATTGGTTGATGATCCCCCTTCCTGGGATGGAAAATCACACTGACCTTCTAGATTAATCAGCAGCCTTTGATACCATTTACCACAGTTCTTAGATGGATAAACATTATCACTTGTGAGTTGATCCATCCTTTCTACAAAGGCCTGGTCGGCACTATGGAATGTGACCATGCCAGAACATGGTTGTTATCAATCTTGTCAGCGGAACCAGGGCTAAACATAGTTTAGCTGTAAATGTAGACTAGGACAAACCATGTTTAACACTGTTGCAGCTAACCACGTCCTTGGCACTGAGACATCACAGTGGATAGCTTGGGGTAATTGCTCATCCTTTCCAAAATTCTCTCTTTAGGGTTTTTGCAAGTTTCTATTTTGGCTCTTTGGAAACTGTTCTCCTCAGAATGTAAACTAATTATTTTCTGTTGCTCCATTGAATGATGTCCCTGGCTCCCTGAAGCTTTGATCAACCAGAGCTGCGGATAATCCAGAGATAAGTAGTGTTTTCATTTACTGTATGCTCTTGTTTATGAGAACAGTCTTTTAATTCAGAGGAGCTGAGAAGAAACCCCCCATTCAGACTCTCTCTTTTCACCACATTAAGCATCCCAAATCTGTGGAACCTAATGAGGGACTCTCACCTCTCCCTTGCCTTATCCTCTCTTACGCTACATCTACACTTGGAGCTGGGTGTTTGACTCCCAGCTGGCGCAGAAATAACCATGATAGTGCTGCTTGAGCTAACATGCTTAAAACCAGCAGTGTAGCTGAGCTAGCATGGGCGGCGGCTTGGGCTGGCAACTGACGTATGTACCTGAGAATCTCGGGGGATAAAGAGTTGGGTGGCTCAAAATCAAAATGAAACATTTTGTTTGACACAAAATTTTTCTTTTTTTTTACTTTTTGCTTCACAAATTTAATTTTCCATTTGAACCAAAATGCTTCTTTCTTCCATACGGAATTGCCAGCAAACTGAAAAATCCATTATTTACCTCATTCTAGTGCCAGCAGGAGATCAAATGGGACAAACCAGCATCTGCCCTTGGACATTGTTTTCTTTTGAATAGGGCCGAATTGTACATGGACCATGCGACTTCTGTGCATGTCTCTGTGCTGTTCTCCAGCAGTGTTTGTGGTGCAGGGCTCTCAAGCCAGAGGGCAAGCTGGCTCTAAGGGAACTGGAAGCAAAGATACGTGTGCAGTCCTCTGATTAGATGGCAATGGGAAACAACACTTAGGAAGGGTATCCTTGAAATCATCGATACAGTCAGACAGTGAAAAACTTTGGTCCCAATCCTTCCATCTGGAAGTGACGTCAATGGGAGTTTTGTCTCCATCAGCTCTGCAAGGAAGCTTGTTGCTAATTATGGCTGAAATTTTCAAACAGGCCTAACTGCTTAGATGCCCAATTCCCATTGAAAGGCAGTGGGAGTTGATAGCCAGATTTGCCAAGCTATTTAGGTGCCTAATGATGCAGCTAGGCATCTAGTGGGATTTTCCAAAGCCCCTAAGCAGGTCAGACACCTAGGCCAAGGTTCTCAAAGGTATTTA
This sequence comes from Platysternon megacephalum, assembly GCA_003942145.1. Lineage (NCBI taxonomy): Eukaryota > Metazoa > Chordata > Testudines > Platysternidae > Platysternon > Platysternon megacephalum. The sequence continues at coordinate 722,352 of QXTE01000149.1, read as the reverse complement.
GGCATCTAACTCCCATTGACTTCAGTGATAAGTCAGGGCTTCTCCCCAGCTGCCAAATGACTCCCTGCCACACTCAAAGTCTTTCTGAGGCAATTTTATTGTCCAGCTTAACTAACAAAACAGGTCCTCGCTCACCCTTCATATCTCAGACTCCCCCTGCCACTTTTTCCAGGCAACTCTGGCAGTCCTGCTTCCTAGCTCTGTCAGCCAGTTCCCTTCCAGCTCTATTCTGTTTTCACTGCACTGCCCTCTGGCCCTTTATAGCTCAGGAGCAGACCTGCCCCTTTAATTGGTCCAATGGGAGCACTTGATCTGGCACAGCGGTGCTGGACTTATTTCAAATACAGGAGCTAGCCACCCTGTGACAATGCCTAAATATCTTTGACCATGTGGGCTCAGATTCCTATTGATTTAAATGGCAGGTAGGCGTCTCACTGGCTGAAGTGTTTTTAGTGGGGTTTTCCACTAGGTGCCTGCATGTAGCCTTACATATGTAAGTAGCTGTGCAGATCTGGACCTCGTGCTTATCTGTGTTAGGCCCTTTGAAAATTGCTGCCTCTCTCTCTCTGTTTCACATTTTCTGCCTTCAAAGGTGAACACAGCAAATTTCTGACTTGAACAGACCTCTGGCCCATCTAAATCAGTGTCCTTCAAGTAGTGGCCTGCATTTGATGCTAAACAGGAAGCAAAACTCCTTATCCTCTAAAATAATATTTAGTGGACCTAGCCAACTGTGCAATACTGTTTGTGACCCACGTGCCTGTCTCCTCGGGGGCTAGTAGACAACTGAGGCTGATGTGTATATGGTAAAAATATTCTTTGCTAACCATAAGAGAGATCAGTTTATCCCCTAAAGCATGCGCTTAAATTACCCTTTTCATTACCTTAGGAAGCATGGCTGCAGATGTGGGCTCATTTTGATTGTAATCTCAATGGGATGATGTGATAAATGTGTGTGTGTGTGGGGGGAGGGCGGGCTGCTTGCAACCCCAGCACCAAAGGGCGCCACAGAGCCTGCACCTGCAGCAGCAGCTAAACTGGTGCAAGAAGCTCAACTGGAGCCTGAAATACAATCTAGTGCACCAGGAGAGAGCGGTTCACAATCGACGGAGACACCCCCATCACCTGCATTGCTTCCAGTGGGACCAAGCCCAAGTCCACAACCCAGCAAGGAACTAATGTCTCCAGCATCAAGGGAGCAGTTCCAGGCAGAACAGGAAGCGAATGAAAGCCTCAAGGGAGCTTGGACAGCGGCACGGAGCAATCACCACCTCTTAGCTCTTCCAATAGATCCAGGTTTGTTGTAGAAGAAGGACTCTTATACAAGGACACCTTTTCTGGTGGGCACAAGGAGGACTGGCATCCTCAGAGACAGTTGGTAGTTCCAACTAAGTATAGGGAAAAGCTCTTGAGCTTATCCCACGATCACCCTAGTGGCCATGCTGGGGTGAACAGGACCAAAGACTGTTTGGGGAAGTCATTTCACTGGGAGGGGATGGGCAAGGATGTTTCTACCTATATCCGGTCTTGTGAGGTGTGCCAGAGGGTGGGAAAGCCCCAAGACCAGGTCAAGGCCCCTCTCCAACCACTCCCCATAATTGAGGTTCCATTTCAGCGTGTAGCTGTGAATATTCTGGGTCCTTTTCCTAAGAAGACACCCAGAGGAAAGCTGTACATACTGACTTTCATGGATTTTGCCACCCGATGGCCGGAAGCAATAGCTCTAAGCAACACCAGGGCTAAAAGCATAAGCCAGGCATTGGCAGACATTTTTGCCAGGGTAGGTTGGTCCTTCGACATCCTTACAGATTCGGGAACTAACTTCCTGGCAGGGACCATGAAACGTCTTTTGGAAGCTCATGGAGTAAACCACTTGGTTGCCACCTCTTACCACCATCAAATGAATGGCGTAGTGGAGAAGTTTAATGGAACTTTGGGGGCCATGATATATAAATTCATGAATGAGCACTGCATGATTGGGACCTAGTGTTGCAGCAGTTGCTCTTTGCCTACAGGGCTGTACCACATCCCAGTTTGGGATTTTCACACTTTGAACTCGTTTATGGCCACGAAGTTAAGGGGCCATTACAGTTGGTGAAGCAGCAATGGAGGGGGTTACATCTTCTCCAGGAACTAACATTTTGGACTTTGTAACCAACCTGCAAAACACCCTCAAGGACTCTCTAGCTCTTGCTTGAGAAAACCTACAGAATGCTCAACAAGAGCAAAAGGCCTGGTATGATAAACATGCCAGAGAGCATTCCTTCAGAGTAGGTGACCAAGTCATGGTCCTGAAAGCGTTCCAGGCCAATAAGATGGAAGCGTCATGGGAGGGGCCATTTATGGTCCGAGAGCGCCTGGGAGCTGTTAATTACCTCATAGCGTTCCCAGACTCTACCCTAAAACCTAAAGTATACCATGTTAATTATCTAAACCCCTTTTATTCCCGAGAAATCAAGGTTCTCCAGTTTACAGCCCAGGAGAGAGACGACTCTGAGTGGCCTGAAGGAGTCTACTATGAAGAAAAAAGCAACGGTGGCGTAGAATACATAAGCCTTTCCATCACCCTTGGGCGTAAGCAGCAACAGCAAATCCAAGAGCTGTGCATCAGCTTCGCACCAATGTTTTCAGCCACTCCAGGATGGACAGAACAGGCGTACCACGCCATGACACAGGTGATGCTCGCCCCATTAGAGCCCAATCCTACTGGATGGCTCCTCAAGCAAAAACTGCAATAGAAATGGCGATCAAGGACATGTTATGGATGGGTGTAATCCGCACCTCTGAGAGGGCATGGGCCTCTCCAGTGGTTCTGGTTCCCAAACCAGATGGGGAAATCCGCTTTTGTGCGGACTATCGTAAGCTAAATGCTGTAACTTGCCAAAAAAACTATCCAATGCCACGCACAGATGAGCTATTGGAGAAACTGGGACGTGCCCAGTTCATCTCCACCTTACACTTAACTAAGGGGTACTGGCAAGTGCTCCTAGATGACCCCACCAAGGAAAGGTCAGCCTTCATCACCCAGATAGGGCTGTATGAATTTAATGTGCTCCCTTTCGGACTGTGAAATGCACCCGCCACCTTCCAGAGACTGATAGATAACCTTCTGGCTGGATTTGGGGAATTTGCAGTCACCTACCTCGATGATGTGGCTATATTCTCAGATTCATGGGCAGAACACCTGGAACACTTCCAAGCTGTCTTCTAGCGTATAAGGGAGGCAGGATAAGAACAGAAGAATGGCTGTACTGGGTCAGACCAAAGGTCCATCCAGCCCAGTATCCTGTCTACCAACAGTGACCAATGCCAGGTGCCCCAGAGGGAGTGAACCTAACAGGTAATGATCAAGTGATCTCTCTCCTGCCGTCCATCTCCACCCTCTGACAAACAGAGGCTAGGGACACCATTCCTTACCCATCCTGGCTAATAGCCATTAATGGACTTAACCTCCATGAATTTATCTAGTTCTCTTTTAAACCCTGTTATAGTCCTAGCCTTCACAACCTCCTCAGNACAGTGGCCAATGCCAGGTGCCCCAGAGGGAGTGAACCTAACAGGTAATGATCAAGTGATCTCTCTCCTGCCATCCATCTCCACCCTCTGACAAACAGAGGCTAGGGACACCATTCCTTACCCATCCTGGCTAATAGCCATTAATGGACTTAACCTCCATGAATTTATCTAGTTCTCTTTTAAACCCTGTTATAGTCCTAGCCTTCACAACCTCCTCAGGCAAGGAGTTCCACAAGTTGACTGTGCGCTGTGTGAAGAAGAACTTCCTTTTATTCGTTTTAAACCTGCTGCCCATTAATTTCATTTGGTGGCCCCTATTCTTATATTATGGGAACAAGTAAATAACTTTTCCTTATTCACTTTCTCCACATCACTCATGATTTTATATACCTCTATCATATCCCCCCTTAGTCTCCTCTTTTCCAAGCTGAAAAGTCCTAGCCTCTTTAATCTCTCCTCATGTGGGACCTGTTCCAAAACCCTAATCATTTTAGTTGCCCTTCTCTGAACCTTTTCTA
>QXTE01000149.1:691627-717862 GCA_003942145.1 Platysternon megacephalum | reverse complement strand
ATTAGACATAGATTTGCGCATTTTATTTTATTTTGCTGGGTAACTTACTTTGTTCTGTCTGTTACTACTTGGAATCACTTAAATACTACTTTCTGTATTTAATAAAATCACTTTCTACTTATTAATTAACTCAGAGTATGTATTAATACCTGGGAGAGCAAACAACTGTGCATATCTCTCTATCAGTGTTATAGAGGGCGAACAATTTATGAGTTTACCCTCTATAAGCTTTATACAGGGTAAAACGGATTTATCTGGGTTTAGACCCCATTGGGGGTTGGGCATCTGAGTGCTAAAGACAAGCACACTTCTGTGAGCTGTTTTCAGGTAAACCTGCAGCTTTGGGGCAGGTAATTCAGACCCTGGGTCTGTGTTGGAGCAGACGGGTGTGTCTGACTTCAGCAAGACAGGGTGCTGGAGCCACTGAGCTGGCAGGGAAAACAGGAATAGAAGTAGTCTTGGTACATAGGGTGGCAGCTCCCAAGGGGGTTTCTGTGATCCAACACGTCACACCCTTCTCTGAACCTTTTCTAATGCCAGTATATCTTTTTTGAGATGAGGAGACCATATCTGTATGCAGTATTCAAGATGTGGGTGTACCATGGAGGGCAATAAGATATTCTCTGTCTTATTCTCTATCCCCTTTTTAATGATTCCTAACATCCTGTTTGCTTTTTAGACTGCTGCTGCACACTGCGTGGACATCTTCAGAGAACTATCCACGATGACTCCAAGATCTTTTTCCTGATTAGTTGTAGCTACATTAGCCCCCGTCATATTGTATGTATAGTTGGGGTTATTTTTCCCAATGTGCATTACTTTACATTTATCCACATTAAATTTCATTTTCCATTTTGTTGCCCAATCACATAGTTTTGTGAGATCTTTTTGAAGTTCTTCACAGTCTGCTTTGGTCTTAACTATCTTGAGCAGTTTAGTATCATCTACAAACTTTGCCACCTCACTTTTTACCCTTTCTCCAGATCATGTATGAATAAGTTTAATAGGATTGGTCCTAGGACTGACCCTTGGGGAACACCACTAGTTACTCCTCTCCATTCTGAAAATTTACCATTTATTCCTACCCTATGTTCTCTGTCTTTTAACCAGTTCTCAATCCATGAAAGGATCTTCCCTCTTACCCCATGACAACTTAATTTACGTAAGAGCCTTTGGTGAGGGACCTTGTCAAAGGCTTTCTGGAAATCTAAGTACACTATGTCCACTGGATCCCCCTTGTCCACATGTTTGTTGACCCCTTCAAAGAACTCTAATAGATTAGTAAGACACGATTTCCCTTTACAGAAACCATGTTGACTTTTGCCCAACAATTTATGTTCTTCTACGTGTCTGACAATTTTATTCTTTATGATTGTTTCAACTAATTTGCGTTTTAAATATTGGCGTTACATTAGCTATCTTCCAGTCATTGGGTACAGAAGCCGATTTAAAGGACAGGTTACAAACCTTAGTTAGTAGTTCCGCAACTTCACATTTGAGTTCTTTCAGAACTCTTGGGTGAATGCCATCTGGTCCCGGTGACTTGTTACTGTTAAGTTTACCAATTAATTCCAAAACCTCCTCTAGTGACACCTCAATCTGTGACAATTCCTCAGATTTGTCACCTACTGTAACTTGACCTTTAAGGCCAAAAAATGTCAAATAGGCCTAAACAGGGTAACGTACCTTGGACACCAGGTGGGTCAAGGAACTATCTGTGATTTGGGGAGTGTGTGATAAATGAAGGGGGGGGGGAATAGCTCCTTTATGGATACCCAGACAGCCACTTAGCTATAAAATTCCTCTTAGTAGCTGTTCTCTACTTGCTTTACCTGTAAAGGGTTAAAAAAGTCCATGTAAAAGGAAGGGAGTGGGCACCTGACCAAAAGAGCCAATGGGAAGGCTAGAACTTTTTAAAATTGGGAAAAAAGCTTTCCCTTTGTGTGCTGTTGTTGTTCTTCAGAAAAGAGGGGAACAGGGAGCAGTTATGCTGTGAGAAGCTGAAGGCCAGATATGAAAATCATCAGATCATATCTAGAACTACTTATTTAACAACCCGATATGTAAGTAGATCAGGAATGTTTAGAAAGACACGATTAGGTTTATTTCTGTTTATTTCTGTTTATTTCTTATTGGCTTGTGGACTCCTCTGTGCTAACCCCAAATGCTTTTTGTTTTGTGTGTAACCTTTAAGCTGGACCTCAAGAAGGTTATTCTTGATGTTTAATTTTTGTAAGTGAGTTTTTTAAATCTAGCAAAAGCCTAAGTTCCAGATGTATTTTCTTCCTTTTTGTTTTTAATAAAATTTACCTTTTTTAAGAACAGGATTGGATTTTTGGTGTCCTAAGAGGTTTGTGCATGTTGTTTAATTAGCTGGGGCAACAGCTAATTTCCTTTGTTTTCTTTCTCAGCTCTTCCCCGGAGGGTGGGTGAAAGGGCTTGAGGGTACCCCACAGGGAGGAATTCCCAAGTGCGCCTTCATGGGTTCAAGGGTTTTTTTTGCACTTGGGTGGTGGCAGCATCTACACATCCAAGGTCAGAGAGAAGCTGTGACCTTGGGAGTTTAATACCAGCCTGGAGTGGCCAGTATTAATTTTTAGAATCCTTGCAGGCCCCCGCCTTCTGCACTCGAAGTGTCAGAGTGGGGAATCAGCCTTGACAGATGTCACGTCATTAGTATTAGTACCATTATTCATCCTTTTTAAAAGACCCAGCTACTGTATTTGTTCCAGTGATTCCCCTTCAGTACTGAATTCCACAGACTGGCTGTACAGAGGCAAGGTCAGATTCTCAACAGGTGTCAACCAGCATAACTACATTGACGTCAGTGATGCTGTGGTGGTTTACACCGGTGAAGGATCTGGATCGTATATGGGAGAGAGGCTGGGGACAGGTATTTGTACCTGATGGTATGGGCCCCTTTTGAGGGCCTGAAATACCAATTGCACCTCCTCGTCCTCTTTCTCTACTGTGGAATATCAGAGCTAATTTTAATTCCATTAGGAGTCTAGTTACAGGCTGCTCAGCTGGATTCACTTTGGGCCAATGGTGCACCAGCACTGAGGCTCCCCTACTACAAGCTGAAATCACTAAAGAGCTAAAATCACTGAGTGCTCTGGCGGGGGCCTGAAACTATGTTGCTGAGCGGCTGTTGGCATGGAGCAGTTTGCGGGACAACTAAGGGAGGGGAGGGATACCTCAGTGGTTTGAGCATTGGCCTACTAAACCCAGGGTTGTGAGTTTAGTCCTTGAGGGGGCCATTTAGGGATCTGGGGCAAAAATCTGTCTGGGGATTGCCCTGCTTTGAGCAGGGGGTTGGACTAGATGATCTCCTGAGGTTCCTTCCAACCTTGATATTCTATGTCATGGGGCCTGACATGCAAGAGGCAGGGAAGGGCTTTATGGGTATGAATCAGTAAAAAGAATAAAGACCAGATTTCTAAAGGTTTGTAGGTGCCTAAAGGTGCAGAAACACATCTAGAGGAATTTTCTAAAACACATAGACACCTAACTCCCATTGGTTTTTATGGGAATTAGGCACCTAGAGGCTTCTGAAATCCTCATAGGCACCCCTCTGCATCTTTACGCACCTAAATACCTTTGAAAAACTGACCCAAAGTGCTTTTAAAATTCCCCCTCCCCGATCTACAAGTCTGATCTCCTGACTTTCCTTGATCCAACTGGACATTCCGTTTGGGACAAGAGGATTTCCCCTCTGGTCAACCCTGGAGCAGGGGAGGCGTCTGCTTATGGGGAGATACAGATTTCTTCTTGATTGCTTCATCAGTGTTCTAGAGTTCTGTCTGAAAAGCTCTTATTTCATAAGAGCAGATTGTGTCGCTAGTTCAACCTTTCACTACCCTTCTCCTAAGCACTACAACTTCAGCCCAGATTAATAAACACAAGTACACCCTTCACAAATATACTGTAAAAATTGTACAACAAAGGGGTGCTCCCTACCCCACTCCACTTTGGCCAGCATAGAGGATTTTGACATCTTGGATTATTTCCCAGAATTCACTAGTTTGCATGGCTTCTCCACTGCCTATCCTCATGAGAGAGGAATCCTGGAGCCCTATTCAGGGTCAGTCATGTTTCTGCATGTGACCCAGAAATGAATGGCTTTTCTGTTCTGGCAAAAACAAAGGATGGCTTCCGACCCTTCAGAGACCCCAGATGATCACAGCAGGCGATCCATCCCCCAGGCTGCAGAGGAAGGCAAAAAAGTCTCAGGGTCCCTGCCAATCTGAGCTAGGGAAAATTCCTTCCTGACCTCAAATCTGGTGATCAGTTTGACTCTGAACACGTGAGCACAACACACCAGCCAGGCATCTAGGAAGAGGATTCTCTGTACCACCTCAGCACTGGTCCATCCCATCCAGGGTCCCATCTCCAGCTGTAGTCAAGCTCTGATGTTTCAGAGGGAGGCCAAACAAACAGACAAACAAACAAAATGCTACCCCAACAAACCAAGAACAATTGTGCATTGGGGGGGGGAAATCCTTCCTGACCTCTGTAGATGACAGGTTGAAGCCCTGAAGCATGAGATTTGAGTATATGTCTGTGCGTTCGCAAATGTGTATGCATGTGCATGTGTTTGTAGTCACATCCCTTCCTAACAATTGGGGGGGGGGGGGAGAAGAGTCTTGTTTAAAACTCTCCAACGCCAGTTTGCTTACATGAACCAGAGCTCTTCCTTCTCACTGAGGGATGGCGGTGCTGCAGAAGGGAGATCTATAATTCTGAGCCAGTTTTTTTCTGTTCCCATGAGCCCATGACAACCCTGCTCTTGATGTGTTTTGCCAGCAGCGTGATCTACGAGGGGCAAGCAGAGTTGAGCGGCTAGGGATGACAGAATGTTTGCTGTTCTGACTTCTAAGCCATAGGGAGTTTCACAGCAGCAACTGCAGCAAAAGGAACGATTGTCAGCTTCTTGTCTTTAAAGGTTGATTACTGTGGCCTGGTGTCGGGGGATGGATGCACGTATGTGTACGTGTCCGACTTCCTGCTCAGATTTGGTAAATCATGACCTGCACCAGCCAGGGTCCTCCTCATTCCTCAGTCATGTTAAGACAATGAGGCCCCAATCATGAGCTGTGTCTAAGCAGCTCTCAGAACAGTTCTGAAATGGGGTGTGTGCCGGGGAGGGCTTTAGAGCATCTTTCAACCGTCCCCTACACCACTGACTGGGCCAGTCTCCTGTGGGAGTTAGAGGCCTAGGTCTAGGGCCCTGAGGGGTTGTTCTAGTAGCTGGGGTGCTGGGGTGTAGACACCCTGGACACCCCATGTACTGCAGGAAGGTTGCTTACACCAAAGCAAGGAGATGGTGTAGGAGTTGGCCCAGCAGCTCCATGCAACCTAGGGCATCTCACTGTCCTGGGGGAATCCTGCTTCAGCTGGTAAAGCCAGCATTTAGATGGCTTTGCCCCACCAGAGGGTTGCAAAGCCGCCGTGGTGGGAGGGAGGAGGATCTGGCCCTCAGTGTTGCCTTGTGCACTAGGACCTGGGAGGGTCCTGCTTTACTGCTGAGGGGCTATCGCCTGATGGAAACTCCGTGATACCAGGACTGGTTTCTGCACATGCTTTCTCTCTGCACACTCTCTCTCCATCCCCAAGAACCATCCAGCCCACTCCGTGTGTTAAAAGCGGCCCTTGCTGGCAGGCAGCTCGGAGGGCAAGGGCTGACTGAATTTCTCTGTCACCTAACAGGCATCCCTCCAGGTCAGAGGTGAGTGGGTAGAAGGCAGTGTGGAGGAAACTGCCTGGTCTGACCAGCAGAGCACCATTGACTGGCACTCAGAATTGGCTGTGCTCAGTGAACCCTTGGCTTCTGTGTACAGTCTCACTTTTGGTGTGGTGCCAGAGGCTCTCAGCTGCTTTGAGGTTCTCCTCCTACAAAATGTTGTTGCTTTCAAAATAGGTCAACCCCTCAGGCATGGGTTTATTTATCTAATACAGTGAGACAGAGAAAAGGCAGCGCCATTGCTTCTGGTCTAGGGTTGAAAAGGTTGGCTGTGATGAAGCTAGAGTCAGGGGAGGAACAAATTGGACTCAGTCTTTGAAGAGAATGATACCTCAATCTGAGCATGTTTATTATTAATTTATTATTACGGCAGTGCCTAAGGACCAGCGAAGAATGGGCCCCAGTGTGCTAGGTGCTGTACAAATCCTGAGTAGCAGACGATGCCTGTCCCAAAGTGCTCGGAGTCTAAATAGCCTTAACAGACCCAGGGCAGAGGCAGGGGCAGAGCGTGCCAATAGAGTGAACAATGTGATGGCGGCACAGGGCATAATAATGCCACATTTTTCTCTTTGGGGGGGGGGTTAGTTAGGAGGGGATCAGCTAACTAGAAAGCAAAGTGAAGGGAGACGGGATACTGAAGGGCAGGGGCTGGGGACAGGGAAAGGGTAAGGGGGCAGGTGCAGAGTGCTGCTGAGGTGAAGGGAGGGAGGGCTGGAGCAAATAGACAATCAGCACAGGACAGTGACAGCCCAGTCAGAATTCTAGAAAGTTCTCTCAGTGTTACCATTAATGCTGGTAAACACTCAGAAGGTCACAGGAAATTCCAACATTTCACAAACATTTCCCTTGCAAATCGGAACAAACCTAGAAATGCTGAAATTTCCCATGGATTGGAAATTATAAAAAAAATTCATTTCAGAAAAATGGAATGAGCAGCTGGACACCCCGCCCACCAGGGACGACTGGCGCCGTCCCACCTCCTGGGAATGCCCGGCACTTCCCCACCTCCTGGCTCTGTGGCAGGGATCCTGGAAGCAGCTTTGATGTCCCTGACCTTGGGGCAGTCAGCATGGCAGGGCTGCCCAGAATGGCAGACCATGGAAGCTCAGGCTCCTAGCAGCCTGCCACAGGAAAGCAGGCAGGTTTCCAAAGAAACCCACCCAGGCAGGGTCCGGGCATAACCCTGCCTCCATTTTGGTGGAAGTGCATCAAAATGAAACATTTCTGTGAAACTGTTTTGTCAAAACCAATCAGTATTTCCAGGCGAAAAATGGTTTAGCTGGAAAATTCTTGACCAGCTCTTGTTACCGAGAAGCTCAGTCGTGGTCCAGGCTGCCATTGTGCTAGGTGCTGCATGCACAGACACAGACTAGACAGACAGTCCCTGCCCTAAGATCTCCCAACTGGGGCGTAGCCATGGGTGGGCCTGGGTGGGCTGTGGCCCACTCACTTAGCATCCAGGCCCACTCCTGAGTCCCGGTTCTGCTCCGACCCCAGTGCTTGCCCCATTCTACCATCCTGGCACTCCAGCCGGGGAACAGGGTCGGGGCACAGGGGCTTGCCCCACTCTGGTGCCTGCCCACAAGCCCCCGCGTTCCGACCCTGCCAGGCAGAGTGGGTCGGGGCATGGAGGTGCCCATTTTTTCAGGGCCCTCCAATTGGCTGGGGCCCCTGGGCATGGCCCTGTTGGCCCAGTGGCTAATCCGCCACTGGGAGGAGGGCAGGCGAGTGAGCAGGTGGCCAAGCAGCGGCAGAGGAAATCCTCAAAAAAAGTAGGCTCCTCAGGGAGCCGGGCCTGGTGTGGGGTGGTGGGACAGGGACAGGTGCCGAGAGCCGTGCATGCTAGAGAGTGGTGTGTGCCCAGGGCCCCCGGGGGCCCCTGGACAGAGCGTCCATTGCCCCACACAAGGCCAACTGGAAGGGGGAGGAAGAGGGAGGCAGGCCCCCTGATCCCTCCTGCCCACCCATCCCCCCGTCATTGCCTACCCACACGAAGTTGGGGCCCACCCAAATGTTCCATCCTGGCTATGCCACTGGCTCCCAACATAAGTATAACACGAGAGACAACTGGTGGATACAGGCGAATGGGGCCTACAAGGCAACGAGACAATTGTAACATTCTGTACCTTGGGGGAGCACCCTGTAATCCCCATATTCCTCCTTTTTATATAATCGTGATCTTACGTATAAAGCATGCCTTGTAAGCTATCAGGGGAAAGGGTATGATCTGCTGAAAGTCATTTCTCTATCCATATATGTATATCATTAATGCATGTGAAGTTATGAAAATTGTGTTGTATGGTTGTTATTAAACATGCCAGTTGGGGAATCAGCCAGATCTTAGCTCCCCAGAGGCAACAGCAAAGAAAGTAACCAACACCCCTAGCACAACCACCAAGAACCATTGTCCAGCAAGGGAGCTACAATTCAATGACTCATCCACATGAGGCCACACCAGGGGAATTGCTCAACCTTGCCAGGAAACTCAGCAATGCCCACCCAGCCTGGACTTGTGCTCCCCAAGCACATGGGACTGAGGATATAAAACAGAACACAGGGGCCCCATGTTGGGCCTTTTTCCTTCAGCCACCTACGGTGCAAGCAACAAGGACACTCAAAAGACTCCAACTGAAGAGACTGGCCCAGATTTCAAGGGTGAAATCTGTATACTAAGGACTGCAATATCCAGTGGGGTGAGAAAAACTGCTTAATCTAGATGTTGCCCAGTCTAATAAGGTTGAGCATTTAGACTGCGTGTTTATATTTTATTTTATTTTGGTAACTAACTATGACTTTTTGCCTGTCACTTATAATCACTTAAAATCTATCTTTTGTAATCAATAAACTTCTTTAACTGTTTATCTTTACCAGTGAGTTTGCTTGAAGTGTGTGGTAAATCTGCTTAGGTTTTGCAAAGGCTGGTGTGTATATCTACTTTCCATTGATGAAGTGGTGAACCAATTAATAAATCTGCATTGGTTGTCTTGAGCAGTGCAAGATGGTATATTCTGAGGTACAGTGCTGGGAGCTGGGGGTATCTGGCTGGTGCCTTTCCCTGTGTGATTCATGAGTGGCTCTGGGAGCATTCATGCAATCTAGCTGGATGTGGGGCTCCATATGCGGTTGTGCTGAGTGATAACAGCACCTGGAGGGGTTTGCTGCTGGTCACTAGCAAGGCATTGTGAGAGACAGCCCAGGCTGGAGAAGGTTCAGGGGGCACAGCGGCCCCACAGTCCCAGGCTGCACCCCAGAGATCCTGTCACAACAGTATCTGTCAGCATGATGGTCACCAGCTGCCTAACCATTGTTGAGTTATTTGTAGGCATTTTAGATTTGTCAAGGGAGAGAAAAGGATATTACAGACCATAGACAACTCATGCCTCCTAATACTGGGGGGGCACAATCTAAAGGGGAGGACACATGATTGCCCCATGTGTAACACGTGTCTCCTCTGCCCCAGGACACCACCCTTGCGCCCAACCCAGGGACGCCACGCATTCCTTGCCTCACCAGTTACCTGCGAGGGGAGGGGCTCTGTCCTTCTTCCGCTGCGCGCCTCCCACCGGCACATTTGGCCGCTCTCCTGGCGGCTGGGCTCAGGCAGGGAGCGGAGGTGGCGGGACAGAGCTGCTTCTCATGCCGGCTGATGGTGGCTGCTCATGGTCACTGCTCTGTGCAGCATGGCAGTTGCCTGCAAGAGCCCGGCCGCCACTACTGCCTCCCCAGTGGGGCTCTCGCAGGCAGCTGCCTGGAGCGCCCGGCATGAGAAGTAGCTGGTCCCACCCCCTCTGCTCCCCACTTGGGCCCAGCTGCCAGGGACAGGGGCCAAGTGTGCCGGGGGGCAGGCGCAGCAGGAGAAAGACAGAGCCCCTGTTCCCCTCCCCACTCAGCAGGCCAAGCAGAAATCTGGGGGGGGAGGGGGCACTTGACCCTGCATGCTCCCCTCTATATGTTGCAGACAGTGAGAAGTAGCTGATGAGAGCATGGCCAGGGGTTTTAGCAGTGCAGATGAAGAGGAAAGGTTGCATCTGAGAGGTTTAGACAAAGCCTGGATGAGAGGAGCTGACAGAGGTCTGAGTCAAAGATGACACACAGGTTACAGGCTTGAGTGACTGGTAGGATGATGGTGTTGTCCACAGTGACTGAGAAAGGAAGTAGGAGGTGGAGGCTGGAGATGTTTAGCACTTGAACACTCTAGGGGGTTCAAAGATGCACTCTGAACATGCCATTCATGTCTCCTTTCAGCCATAGGTCAGGCTTGCTGTTAGGCTGACAATTGACACGAACCGAAGACCTGCCCCAGAGCACTGACTACCAAAAAGGAGAAGATCACACTTATCAAAGGACACCTGTCATGCTGTGCTATAAAGTCTAAAGGTCATTACAAATTGGGAAGCCCAGGTCTGCCAAAGATGGGTGATGGGCATGGCTGTTTGGCTGATGCAGTTTGCTTGACTCTGCAAGGAGACTGGTGAGCAAAGAGCAGGCTGGGCGGATATAGCATGAACACTTTCTAGCCTGGGCCTCCCAAGCTTGCAGAGTTCTTGAATGGTGCTTTTATTCAGCTGCTGTCTCAGAGTTAGTCACTCAACTCTAGTCATGGAAAGTGAGGATTGCAGTGCTCTTTGGGCTGTTCAAGTACCGAAACACAGTACTGCTGAGATCTCTAAGGCATCCTTGATAGTAGCTGAGCAGGGCATGACTTGATGGTGATACAGCTGGTTGGCAGGCTGCATGTCATCTCCTGGTCCCTTCAGTAAAACAAAACATGCACTCCGCCTAGACGAGCTTAGCTCCTGGCTGCCCCGGGGTTCAGGGAAGGAGTGGCAGAGAGCCATTTTTTCCTCCCCACAGCAGCACCAAGAATGAACCTCAAGAGATCAGAAACCATGTGTCAGATGTTAAAAATAAACAATAATAAGATTGACTTAAAATAATAATAATAATAAAAAATATAAAGTGTGTTGAGCTGTTTGTTTTTTCTGTCTCCTGTTTTGGGTTTTTTTTGAGCCTTTAGGGGAATGCCCCCATGCCCACTCCACTTTGTGTGGTTCTTTTAGGTTAAAAAAATAAACAACCTTAAATGCACATCATAAAGGAGACCTCCACTCTAGCTGCTTGTAGTGGGACTCCATGTACCTGCGCCTAACCCCTGGGCTGCGGGGCTCTGCCATTCTATCAGGCTCCATACCTTTCCCTTATCACAGTCCTGCCTCCATATCCATCTCAGGGCATGTCTATACTGCAATGACTGGGTATAACTCCAGCTAGAGTAGGCATTCCTGAGTCAGCTTTAATTTAGCTGGCTTGTGTCCCGGAGCAGTGAAGCAGCATGGGCTTCACTGTAGGGTGCCCTGAGGATAATTACCAAGGATTATGGGTGGGCTTGTACAGCCCAAGCTGAAGCACATACTGCTGCAACTTCACTACTCTGGGATTCAAGCTAGCTATGTCTACTCAAATTGCAGCCACATTCTGAGATTGCACTATAGGCTTCCCTGCAGGTGTCCTGACTTTTTCTTAAAAAACAGGCAAATTGTCCCTTATTTTCTGTCTCCCCCCATCAGTACTGGAGGTTCCTGCTACTGGCCAGATCCCTATTCGCCAGCTGCCCCCCCACCAGCGGTGAGTGGGAGGTCCAGTGGCCAGTGATGGGGGTGGGTGTACAAGGCTGGTGGTGGGGCAAAGATTCAGCGCACAGGGCCGGCCACTCCCCCTGCTGGTCCGTCAGTGCAGCTCCCACTGTGTGCTGGCTCTCGGTGAGCAGGGGCGCGCCGCCCCATCCCGTTTCTGGTTGGTATTGGCTATGTGCTGCGAGCTGTGGTAGCTGGTGAGTGCAGGCAGGTGCCAGACAGTGGCCGGTTAAGTGTTGCCTCTGCTGCCTACTCATCGACCCTTTACGTGCTCCACCTCTCGCTGTCCTCTCCCTGCTTTGCCCCTTCACCACCCCAGCGCCACTGCTTCCNCCAATTCCCCCCCCCCCCCCCCCGCAGGGCACATTCCGCTCCCAGCGCTGTGCAGAGAACCGGCTCTTGATCAGAGTGCTCAGCTCACCAGCAGTCTGACCGGCAGGCTCCTTTCTTCCCCCACTGCTTCTGGCTGGGCCAGTGCCCTGGGAAAGCCCAAGATCCTCCAGCCCGAGGTGCTGGCCAGGAGGAGCTGAGCCCTGCATGTGTCAAAGCCCCATACAGCGATGGCACAGGGAAGCCTCTCCGCCCCTCATCTAAGCTCTGGAATGTGTGTGGGGGAGCGATTTCCAGCCTGTTCGCACCCTGAACCTGCAGGCTCCACAGCAGCCCCCCAGGCAGGAGCTTAGCACCCTCTTCACCTGCCCCCGCCCTGCCCTATCTCCTGCCCTGAGGGAGTGTGGGGCTGCTCCATCCCCTTGGCACCCTCCCCTGCTGAGCCACCTCTCTAGCCAGGTTTGCTGAAGCCCCTGCAGTCAGGTTCCCTGGGCCCTGGTGCACAACGTATCCTTAGGGCTTAACCCCTTCCTGCCCACACTGTAGCCCGGTGACAGAAGGCAGCTGGGTTATGTTGGTGTTATGGAGATGTTAGCTGCCTTTCGACACTGTGCGGGCAGGAAGGGACAAGCTGCTTCCATCCACGGGGCGGGGGAGGGCGGGGGGAGAGAGGGAAGAGATGAACTCTGCAAAGACACGGGCCAGGTCATCCCTTCTCTCCCCTGCCCCCCCATGGCTGGAAGCAGCTCCCATCCCTTCACTCCTATACAGTGCCAAAAGGCTGCTGCTGGCCACATTGAGGTGTGAACCATGGCAGAAATCTGGGGGTGGGGCATGTGACCCTGTATGTCCCTCCCCCCATGTGTTGCCTCAGGAAGATGCGGCGCCAGGTACCAGGAGAGGCTTGTACATCCTGGGGGCCCAGCCAGGCATGGAGGGTGGAGAGTGCTGGGCAGGGAGGGGAGGGTCGGTCGTCACCCCCCCACACACAACCCATGTGAGAGAGGTGTACGGGAGTGTGTGTGTCACCCCTCCCCATGTGAACCCTAAAGCCTTAAAGATAAGAAGGTAAATAAAAAGAATCCAACTACGCAGTATTTCTTTTTACCGGGGGCGTACTCAACATATCGTTAATTTGTACGTTTGTACTGCATAGTTCTGATTGATTGCCATTGAACTCACGTGAATACGAGTAATTTTACCAGGTGTCCTGTATTCAGCATAGGGAAATATGGTCACCCTGGATATACCCTAGTCTCCTGCCCACACCTCTTCCTTTGTTCCTTCAGTTCCCTGTCCCCCATGTTCTCCCTCCTTACCTCCTCAGGCCTGGCCTGCAGTATGAATATTATCTCATGTGGATGACGTGTTTTGAAGCCCCAGCACCTGGAGTCATATGATTAGGAGAGAATCTCAGCATTCTTTTTTTTTTTTTTTTTTTTTAAAGAAGAAGTTTCCAGCCTTCATGGTTGAGGAGACAAGTGACCTCTCTACGATCCCACCAGAAAGCAATTAAAAAGCATCACACCCTTAAACCATGGACACGGAGGAAGGCTGAAGCGTACTGGATTGACCTTTTTCATTCCTGTCATCTTTGTCAACTGCTCCATCCTGAGTGGCAGGACAAGATCAGCAATGAGGATATCCAAAGTTGAACCCAGCAGCCACCTCTCTCAGCTCTGGTTCAGTTTCAGCAGCTTTCTTGTTCCGGCATATTATTAGGCTGGAAGACCAACAAAATACACAGCATGTTTACCAGTGAATGCTACTATGGGGCTGGCAATCACACGATTGCCAAAAGCTTTGGGGCCATGAAAAGACTGCCAGTGACAGACATAAACTGAATATCCAGCCTGACCACCTGAAGGATCTAGACAGAGAGGGCTCTGAGCAGCACTTGAACTGCAAGGAGGCTATATCCCTTTGGTATTTGCCATGATGATACTGACCCCCTTAAGTCTCTGCAAAAGAAATGGAACCATTTGGCTGGGGGAAGTGCCTGGAATCCTGAAATCTCCCCCCGGAGAGAGGGAGCTGGGGTGGGGAGGATAAGGGTTTGACTCATAATGCCAGAGCCTCCTGCTGATGACTGCCATCTTGCTGAAAAGTGACAACATTAGGTCCTTTCCTCTCCACTGCAGAAGGTTTGTGAAATATTCAGCTGCCTTCATCCTCCTTTGGGATTCGTAACAACTCTTTGCGATTCCCTTTCTTTCCAAGGTTTCCTGTGCCCCCATCACAGGGAATCAATCATGTCTGGATTCTCTCTTCAGTTCCAACATATGATGGGTTCTGGAATCAAACTGAGGAGGAAAATCTTGAGGAAGAAGGGTCTGAGAAAGTGGCTCAGCATGGGATATTGCCATTATTCCTGATCTGGGAAAAATCTGTGAGACTCAGCACAGGTCTGGCAGGCAGAAAAGAAACCCTTCAGGGATAGATGAGGTAAATTTGCTTAGTGTGACTGCAGTTCCAGGAAACCCAGAGACAACATTCAAGGAAAACCCCATGGAAGGAAAACTGACTAAACGTCCGTCCAGAGAGTGGTTGAGCTTCAACCAGAACTCATTCCCTATTAGACATCAGCGAACCAACCCCTCATCCCACAAACACAGAAGAGGAATTGTATAAATGCTTTAAGGATTTAGTAAGAACTCAGATCTTATCGGACAAAGGAGAATCTGCTTGAGAGAGAGAAGCCCCCTTAAATCTTCATCTAGTGCTCAGACCTTATTGAGCACCAAAGAATCCACATGGAGAGAAACTCTATAAACATTGGAGAAGCTTCAGACAGAACTCTACCCTTGTTAGCAGAGCTGCACTGAGCATGGACATTCCATTGCATGAAGGATTTCAAAATCTGCCTTTGTTTTGAATCAGAACAAAACCTGAACATTTCAAAATTCTCCATGAAGGAAAATCCCCCTCCACCAAATTTTTGTTTTGGATTTATCAAAGTGTTTCATGTTGACAAAATTGAAACGTTTCATTTTGATTTAATCAAAACAAAATCTTTTGATTGAGTTGAAATTATTGGGGTTTTATGGACTTTTCCTTTATGGAGAAATTTTAAATTTTCAGGTTCTAGTCAGATTCAAAGCAAACCTAACCTCTGATTTTGACTGATTTTATATTATAGTATATAATATAAAAAAATTCAAAATGAAAAATCAATTTGAAATGTTTTATTTTTGTATTATATGAAATGAGAGAATAATTTTGAAATGAAAAATCTAACATATTTCCAAAAATGTTGAAATGGGACATTTCAACTTTTTCAGAACTTTTTGTTTATTTGTTTATTTTGTTTCCCCCAAAACAAATTTTTGGCAAAATAGAGACAATTTTGCAAAGCATTTTGGTTTTGACAGAACAGCATTTTCCAAGAGAAAATGATTCCATCAAAGTTTTTTCCCACCAGTTCTGCTGCCCGTAAGAAAAACTATATGGAATAAGAACTAGTGTTGGTTCTTTCCTAGGGTATGTGGGATTCTGATCAATTTATACAAACTACACCTGTCATTTGAAGATTGCAATCTTGAGTTGGAGTACAAGGTGGAAGCAGCATGCTCCATGCGGGATTGATCATTTGGGGATCATGGACTCATGAGATGGTGAAGGGTCCAGGGAAACAGATGAGTAGAGGACACATGGGGACTGGGAGAAGTGATTGCTTGAGGATCATGGAGTTGGTGTAGTTGTATAGTGGGAGCCAGAAGTTGTGCGCTAGGTTGTGAATATAGAGATACGATGGGAAATGAGTGCGGGGCATTGATCACTGGGGGAGAGTATGGCGATTCTGGATGTGTGAAGCAGGTGGGAAGGCATAGGACCTGGGAGATGATGTGAAGCAGGGATGGGTGGGGAGGGAATCAGAGGGGGGAACCAAACTGGGAGGAACAGGGTGTTGGCAGATGGTTTGTGTGAATAAAAGTGGGGGACTCTTTGGGGGGAGTTGGAAATCAAAGGGATTTATTGAGTTTTGGGAATTATCAGCATGTCACATTTTCTGGCAGAATTAACAGAGACATTAAAGGACTTGTCCCCCTGTGGCAAAGTCCCTGTTGTTTGTGCCCGTGGTGGCCTCACCATCTCACATTCTCTATGAGCATTAGATTTGGAGGCTAATTACTCATCAGGAGGGGGTATAAGCATCACCACAGAAGATCCCTGACGGGTTGAGTTACAGCACTGAATCCACCTCTTCCCATGTCTGTGCTTGGCCTGTCCATAGCCTGGGGAGCATATGAGCTTTGCACTGCAGCCCCTGGTTAGGATTGGTTCATGTGTTTTATTTCCAATGGCACCATCAGCTCACCTGGTGAAAACCAAGTGAGCAGTTTGAGCCGCTTGTCCCTTGTGGGTTTCTCCATTGTTTCGGTTTATGCTCTAAAACAACCAGTGCTGGAAAAGATGGAAGCCTCCTCTGGCCAGCCCCCAAGTGTGTCTCCTGAATCCCAGAGCATTTGATGTCTTATTTAAGCATCCAGTAGGACATTTTGCTTGCTAGGTGCCAAATAAGCCTGGCTCACCCTCTGCAAATATCTGAGTCAGAAGCTGTCCAGAAGAGAAGGCAGCTCAATATGCAAATACACTAATGAAATTGATTCACATAATTCTACTCCATTCACAAGACGAGAGGATCCTTCTGATAACACTCACTGACAGCCTGACAAAGCTCTGCCAGTCATTTACTCAGGAGAACTGCCCATTGGCTTCAGAGGGGGTTTAGGATGGGTGAGACCTAGGAGCTCAATTAAATGCTTGTTGGACATTTAGCAGACTATAAAATGGATCCTATAAACAGATAAGAAGGAGCATTTCAGATCTTAACAGCAAAACAATATAAATTTGAAGGAACAAATTATAGTCTCAGTTAAACAAATGCAACTGCACTGCAGTGGCATAGCTATGCGTAGAAATTTGGGG
Source organism: Platysternon megacephalum (assembly GCA_003942145.1). Lineage (NCBI taxonomy): Eukaryota > Metazoa > Chordata > Testudines > Platysternidae > Platysternon > Platysternon megacephalum. The sequence goes on along the minus strand of QXTE01000149.1, from coordinate 701,227 downwards.
GGGCCCCAGCTTATGGCGGATGTGCAATGACCAAAGGTCTGAGGTCACAGAAAATAATTCATAGTGCATATTATTATATTATTGCATATTTTTGGCTGCTGGGGGCAGGATTGTAGTTGAGGGCAGCTGTGTACAGAGAAGGGATTTGAGCACAGGGAGCCTGAGGACTGGGTTGGTCAATCGAGGATGATCCCTGCAGACCCACAGGTGGGCACAAGTTAAGCCAGGCCAGGGGGGGCTGATCGGCACCTGCATGAGGCCTGGCTCTCGTCAAAGTTTTCCAGGGCTGGGAGAAGTTTGCGGTGCTGGGCGAAGGCGGTGTCATGGCTGGCCAGACAGTTCCATTCCCTGCTGGCCATACCATTCTGCCAATGGGCCAAGCCCTTCAGCCAAGAGTTCCTGACCCATAATCATGTGGACATCAGTTTCTGCATTTACACAGGCTCAGATCTGGGTGGGCCTAGGCGCTAACTGAGTGGGCTACTACCCTCCCAGGCCCATCCATGGCCACATCCCTGCTCCACTGAAGTCAATAGGGTTACTGCAATGTAAATGAGAGGAGACATCTGGCTCATAAGCTGTCATGGGATAAGAGGGAAGGTCCTCTTATGGTCTGGTGGACTGGTTAAAAGATAGGAAACAAAGGATAGGGAAAAATGGTCAGTTTTCAGAATGAAGAGAGGTAAATAGTGGTGTCCCTCAGGGGTCTGTACTGGAACCAGTCCTATTCAACATATTCATAAATGATCTGGAAAAAGGGGTAAACAGTGAGGTGGCAAAATTTGCAGATGATACTCAAGATAGTTAAGTTTCAAGCATACTGTGAAGAGCTACAAAAGGATCTCTCAAAACTGGGTGACTGGACAACAAAATGGCAGATGAAATTTAATGTTGATAAATGCAAAGTAATGCACATTGGAAAACATAACCCCATCTAAAATGATGGGGTCTACATTAGCTGTTACCACTCTAGAAAGAGATCTTGGAGTCATTGTGGATAGTTCTCTGAAAACATCCACTCAGTATGAAGCGGCAGTCAAAAAAAGGAAAACAGAATGTTGGGAAAGATTAAGAAAATAAGACAGAAAATATCATATTGCCGCTATATAAATCCATGGTATGCCCACATCTTGAATACTGCATGCAGATGTGGTCGCCCCATCTCAAAAAAGATATATTGGAATTGGAAAAGGTTCAGAAAAGAGCAACAAAAATGATTGGGGTATGGAACGGCTTCTGTATGAGGAGAAGTTAATAAGGCTGGGACTTTTTAGCTTGGAAAAGAGACTACTAAAGGGGGATATGATAGAGGATTTTTGACATAAAACTATGAGTGACAGGCTAAACCTCAGCACTTTCAGAGTAAATGGTCATTTACTCTTAAAAAGCCTAGTTTAGTGTCCAATTTTCACGTGCAGGCCTCTATCTGCCTCACATAGCCTCTCCTATCTGTTCACACCATTAAAACCCTCATCTAGGTTCTTATCACCCATCCTGACTACTGCAACTTCTTCCTATCAAGTATAATGCCTACAGTAAGCTTCCCAGTGACATCAATGGCTCAACCAATTAGAAATTCTTTAATTATCACCCTTGTTTCCTTAAGTCCCTCTTTAATGACCTGTCCCCACCTAATACTCATTGAGACATAGAACTTTTACTGCATAATTGTACATTGGCCAGCCCAGTAAGACCATGATCTTGATTGGGGCCTCTAGATCATAATAATTAATAATTAATCTGCTCTTTGTCCTGAAAACTGGGGCTTCTGGATATGTCAGATAGGATGATGGTCACTGGAAGTCCGCTGTTGCTGTTTGTCATGCAACTACAAAGAGATCACAATTGCAGTGTCTGTGCCCCAAATGGGTGTGAATAGTGTCACAAATCTCCCGGTTTGCCCTGGATGGCAGAAAATCCTGTGTTCTGCAAACCTGAGGCTGCTAACTCAGCTCTGCTGGCCCAGAGGAGCCCAGAAGCTGATGCAGCAGCCTCTGACATTTCCAACTTTATGTATCCAGTTGCAAATATCCTGTGAATCTTGAGGGAACCAGTAACAGCTACAGAGGAGCACAAACACCTGAGCCAGAGGAAGCCACTGTGCAGCTAAATTTGCCATAGTCCTGAAATTTGGAGAAGGGCTGGATTTATAAGCTCTTGTCTATGATACTGGGATAGGTATGGGTCACTTCCACAAAACATCAAGGAGACACTATAAAAGAACATAAGAACGGCCATGCTGGGTCAGACCAAAGGTCCATCTAGCCCAGTATCCTGTCTTCCAACAGTGACCAATGCCAGGTGCCCCAGAGGGAATGAACAGAACAGGTAATCATCAAGTGATCCATCCCCTGTCGCTCATTCCCAGCTTCTGGCAAACAGAGGCTAGGGACTCCATCCCTGCCCATCCTGGCTAATACCCATTGATGGACCTATCCTCCATGAACTTATCTAGTTCTTTTTTTAACCCTGTTATAGTCTTGGCCTTCACAACATCCTCTGGCAAGGAGTTCCACAGGTTGACTGTGTGTTGTGTGAAAAAATAGTTCCTTTTGTTTGTTTTAAACCTGCTGCCTATTAATTTCATTTGGTGACTCCTAGTTCTTGTGTTATGAGAAGGAGTAAATAACACTTCCTTATTTACTTTCTCCACACCAGTCATGATTTTATAGACCCCTCTCATATCCCCCCTAAATCATCTTTTTTCCAAGCTGAACTCAAGAGTGAAGGACTGAGATGTGACCAGCAAGGGATAAAGAGTGGGCTTCTGGAAGATGCTGGTAGCTCTCACCTGGGACTGAGAAAAGGTCAGAGAGAGACAGAACCTGAAACAGAGCCCACAGCAGCTTGGCTGGATTGCTCTGGCTTCACCAGATGGATTATGCCTTAACCTTTAGTTCTCTGCAAACCTAAGGACTTCCAGTGCTGTGTTCCTGTTGACTAATGAACCCTATTCCGTTTTGAAAGGCTCGCGGGTGTCACTGCAAATACTTGCTGAGTGCATTAGTCCCTGAGGAGCTTACAAACCTCTGACCAGGAGCCTCTTTCAGCTGGACTCGCTAGGCAGAGCTCCTGGTGTGAAGCAGGAGGTCTGGAGTCCAGAGGCTCAGTCTCGGAGGTGGTGAGGCCAGGTGGCCTACCCTGAAGAAACAGTAGGACCCCAGGAGGGTCTGGCATGCGGATGAGGTTTCTTAAAGAGGCTGTTTAAAATCTGGAGCACAGCACAAATTTGGGATACAGTATAAAAGATTAATGACCTGTTTGCATAGAACCACCCACAGATCCTTCATCTACCTTTCATCTTCCCTAAGTCCGCGTGACCTTGCCATTAGCTGGGAGATGGGGATTGCTAGTGGAGGTGGGGCGCAGCAGAGTGCTGTATGAGCAACACATACTGGAGGGGAGAGAGGCTGGGTGAATCCCTGAGTTAAACCCCACCCCACTCCTCACCTGCCAACTCTCCCTCACTGCTGCATGTGGACAAGCTGTGTTACAGTTGTTTAACACTAAGCTGGGTAGGAGAGGTAGATAAGCTGGAGGGTAGGGATAGAGTCCAGAGTGACCTAGACAAATTGGAGGATTGGGCCAAAAGAAATCTGATGAGCTTAAACAAGGACAAGTGCACAGTTCTGCACTTAGGATGGAAGAATCCCATGCACGGCTACAGGCTGGAGACCGACTGGCTAAGCAGCAGTTCTGCAGAAAAGGACCTGGGGATTATAGTGGACGAGAAGCTAGATATGAGTCAACAGTGTGCCCTTGTTGCCAAGAAGGCTAACGGCATATTGGGCTGCATTAGTAGGAGCATTGCCAGCAGATCAAGGGAAGTGATTATTCCCCTCTATTCAGCACTGGTGAGGCCACATCTGGACTATTGCGTCCAGTTTTGGGCCCCTCCACTATAGAAAGGATGTGAACAAATTAGAGAGTCCAGCGGAGGGAAACGAAAATCATTAGGGGGCTGGGTCACATGATTTATGAGAAGAGGCTGAGGGAACTGGGCTTACTTAGTCTGCAGAAGAGAAGAGTGAGGGAGGATTTGATAGCAGCCTTCAACTACCTGAAGGGGGGTTCCAAAGAGGATGGAACGAGGCTGTTCTCAGCGGTGGCAGATGGCAGAACAAGGAGCAATGGTCTCAAGTTGCAGTGGGGGAGGTCTAGGTTGGATATTAGGAAACACTATTTCACTAGGAGGGTGGTGAAGCACTGGAATGGGTTACCTAGGGAGGTGGTGGAATCTCCATCCTTACGGGTTTTTAAGGCCCAGCTTGACAAAGCCCTGGCTGGAATGATTTCGTTGGAGTTGGTCCTGCTTTGGGCAGGGGGTTGGACTAGATGACCTCCTGAGGTCTCTTCCAACCCTAATCTTCTCTGATTCTATGAGAACAGAGTTGTTTTGTGCTCTAGCTGTAGCGCAGGGCATTGGCACCTGAGGGACCTTGTGAGGCATAAAAAGAATTGAGGGACCCAAAACAAGTTCCTTGATCCAACCCCAAGCTGAGTTTATACCTTGAATTATTTCCGATAATGGGTGGATCCATACCCCCTGAATGTGGGAAGACTTGGATTTAGATTCAGATTTCCAGCATTCACATTCTGGAGTGTGCACACCCCATGTTGTGGATTGGTCTGTTATAGGTATACGGACCAAGCGGAGAGGTGACGTAAATGGGGGTGTGACACCTGCTGGCACCCTTTAATCAGCTGTTACTCCTACACAGTCTCCCCTTATGTCTCCTCAGCATGTATGCTCCTGTGTATAGGGCAACTGCAACAGAGCCAGGGGTCCTGCTTACAATCCAGTTAGGAGTTTTAACGTCGACAGGGTCTTAACTATGTGCCTATAACCAGATTAAATCCCTGGACATGCCCAGGACAGAGTTAGATCTCATCTATATGACTCATCTACATGACAACTTCTCACCAATTTAGGGAATAACTCTGACATTGTCTAATTTACAACACCCATTTACTATAATATATACCAGCTTTTATGCTGTCTCTGAATTTGGCCAGTGGGCTTCAGCTCCAGATCCTGGTTTCAGGCTATTGGTTCAGTCTCGTTACTTCAGGAAAACAGTTCCATAAATACCCTGGGATAAAATCTAGTAAAGTTTGCCCTAGATTATGAGGCAGGAGGGCAGAGTGTAGTATTTTATTCCCTGAGCCTTAACCACTGAGAGAGAAGTCAGAGCCCTATTTCCTCTCTGCACCAGCCCCTAGAGTCCAACAATTAGAAGATATTCATTTTGGACTGAGACTGCTATACAAATCATGTGATTTATTTTAAATAAATCTCATGTCATGTGGACTTTCCCTGTGATTGTTAAAGTCCTAGAGCAGGGGTCTCAAACACACGGCCAGCAGGCCGCATGCGGCTCGCAGGGTTATTTTCTGCGGCCCACGAGCTCCTCATGGCCCCTCCGCCCTCCCCCAACGTTTACCTAGGGCGGCTCTGGCCTGACCCGTACCGGGGGCAGGGCAGGCTCCCTGCCTGCCCTGCCCCCGCGCCGCACTGGGAAGTGGCTGGAACCTGGGCAAGGAGGGGCGCAGGGGTGTGTGTGGCTGTTGCTTCAGGCACCGCCCCCAGCAGCTCCCATTGGCCACAGTTCCCCATTCCCGGCCAATGGGAACTGCTGGGGGCGGTGCCTGAAGCAACAGCCACACACACCCCTGCGCCCCTCCTTGCCCAGGTTCCAGCCACTTCCCAGTGCGGCGCGGGGGCAGGGCAGGCAGGGAGCCTGCCCTGCCCCCGGTACGGGTCAGGCCAGAGCCGCCCTAGGTAAACGTTGGGGGAGGGCGGAGGGGCCATGAGGAGCTCGTGGGCCGCAGAAAATAACCCTGCGAGCCGCATGCGGCCTGCTGGCCGTGTGTTTGAGACCCCTGCTCTAGGACTTTAACAATCACAGGGAAAGTCCACATGACATGAGATTTATTTAAAATAAATCACATGATTTGTATAGCAGTCTCAGTCCAAAATGAATATCTTCTAATTGTTGGACTCTAGGGGCTGGTGCAGAGAGGAAATAGGGCTCTGACTTCTCTCTCAGTGGTTAAGGCTCAGGGAATAAAATACTACACTCTGCCCTCCTGCNGCTGCACCCTGCACCCTGACCCCCTGCCCTAAACCCCCACCGCACCCCTCCTGTGCCCCAACCCCCTGCCCTGAGCCCCCTGCTGCACCCTGCACCCTGACCCTCTCCTGCACCCCTCACCCCAACTCCCTGCCCTGAGCCCCCGCCACACCCCACACCCCTCCTGCACCCCCCTGGGGGCAGGGAGGGGGCAGAGTTGGGGTGGGGATTTCGGGGAAGGGGTTGGAATGGGGGCAGGGAAGGGGTGGGAAGAGGCGGGGCAGGGGCGGGGCCGCATGGAAGGGGTGGAGGGGCGGCGGGGCCGAGGGCGGCGGGGGGGAAGTGTCAGTAAATGCGGCCCTCGGGCCCATGTACTAGTCCTCATGTGGCCCTCGTGGTCATTTGAGTTTGAGACCCCTGTGCTAGAGGAAGGCACCCACAAGCCCCACTCATATGTGAGTATTCTTCGCTGGAAATGTCCTCTGAAACAAGACATGTGCACCCCAGATGGGGAGGGAGTAAGACTCTCCATCTCCACTAGTAATTGAATGCTGTCACTTGGCAATCAGTGAAGAAGATGCAGAAAAAGCACCTCAATGGGTGGTGTGTGCCAGTGGGCAGGGCATGAAGACTGAGAATACAGCTGTGTAAACAGACTTTTCAGTTTGCAGAGAATCCTAGGGGGAAAAAATAGTTTTGGGTCAGTCCCAAAATGACATTTTTGGCAAATCAAAAGGTTGGAATAAAATCTCATTTTGGGTCAAATGAAAAGTTTCATTTGACTCAAAACAAAAACACTTCATTTAGATTTTGAACCTTTTCTAACATTAAAAATGTTTTTATAAAATTGAGGGAAATTTCAAAATGAAATTTAAAATATGTCAAGACAAAATGTTTTGACTTTTGCAGAATTTTTTCTTTGACATATACAAACAATTTGGCAAAACTGACCTGAATTCATGAAACACCTCAGTGTCTCTGAATCTGCATGTTTTGGGCTGAAGAATTTCTCCCATCTAACTGGCAGTTGGGTTCTGTTCCAGGTTCTGCCATCTTACTGAGGAGATATCTGAGCCATTAGTGATTATCTTGAAAAGTCATGGAAGACAGGAGAGATTCCAGAAGACTGGAAAAGGGCAAATATAGTGCCAATCTAAAAAAAGGGAAATAAGGACAATACAGGGAATTACAGAGCAGTCAGCTAAACTTCTGTACACGGAAAGATAATGGAGCAAATAACTAAGGCCTGGTCTACACTACAGTTTTAGGTCGAATTTAGCAGCGTTACCTCGATTTAAGCCTGGACCCGTCTGTGACGGGTTGGATCACAGAAACCCCCTTGGGAGCTGCCAACTGATGTGCAAAGGCTACCTCTGTTCCTGTTCTCCCTGCCAGCTCAGTGGCTTCAGCTCCCTGTCTTGGTGAAGCCAGACACACCCGTCTGCTCCAGCACAGACTCAGGGTCTGAATTACCTGTCCCAAAGCTGCAGGTTTACCTGAAAACAGCTCACAGAAGTGTGCTTGCCTTTAGCACTCAGATGCCCAATTCCCAATGGGGTCTAAACCCAAATAAATCCGTTTTACCCTGTATAAAGCTTATACAGGGTAAACTCATAAATTGTTCGCCCTCTATAACACTGATAGAGAGATATGCACAGCTGTTTGCTCCCCCAGGTATTAATACATACTCTGAGTTAATTAATAAGTAGANACCAGAATTTGAGAATTGCTGCACTTACTGTTGTTTTTGGTGTCCCAGACAGAGTCCTTAGGCCACAGCTTGTTACTCTTATATGTTTGGAGACCAACTACAGGATTTGGCTGATAAAGTGTAACATATCTTCACAGCAGTACCTGACTGTCTGATGGCTCTGTAGTGGGTTTAAACACCACCATAATAATCTGAATATCTCCTCTGTCCATGGGCTTGGATGCAAACCAAATTTGAATAGAGTATTTATCCTAGTATTTATGTGCCTTTCTTTTAAATGTACTAATTTTGCAGTTTGTATGAAAGTATTAATTATGGCAGCAGCCAGTTATAAGAATTTATGGCTCAGCCAACATACGTTTCACATGGCTTCTATTCAAAACTATGACTGTTTTTAAAAATTATTTATTATTATTATTAGTAATAGCTAGAAATTGGTCCAAATTCAGTTTGCCGAGAAGGTTTGTAAACGTTAATGAACCTGGCCTAAGTTTCATGCTTCACTGGTATCACCCAGGCTTCATTAAGTGTCAGAAAAACACTGAACACTATATAGTGGTTACAAAAGTCTCTCCACAGATTTATATTTATATGTGTTAAAATGCACAAGTTACTTCACCTCTCAAACTGGGCATGATTTGGTCTTTTCATAAAAGTTAAATGTGTCCTTTCGTTACGCAGTTGTGCAAAATAAACATACACAACATTCAAATACTTTTGCAAGCTGAATTCCATCTTTATGGTCTCAAAATAAAAAAAACAGCCCAAATAAATTCCAAACAATTTTTGTACAGCTGAGCAAGAGACAGACACAACTGAAAGACTCATGCAAGTCTTTGCATTCAGATCAACTGGTGTGCCCTTGTGTGATGGTTCTCGGGGTTCCCAGCACTGTGAGTCACCTTGTTATCCTCCAGTGTGAGGCCTGGTTTACACTACAATTTTAGGTCGAATTTAGCAGTGTTACCTCGATTTAAGCCTGGACCCGTCCACACGACAAAGCCCTTTTTTCGACTTAAAGGGCTCTTTAAATCGATTTCTTTACACCACCTCCGATGAGGGGATTAGCGCTGAAATTGGCTTTGCCGGGTCGAATTTGGGGTATTGTGGATGCAGTTTGACGGTATTGGCCTCCGGGAGCTATCCCAGAGTGCTCCATTGTGACCCCGCTGGACACCAATCTGAACTCGGATGCACTGGCCAGGTAGACAGGAAAAGCCCCGCGAACTTTTGAATTTCATTTCCTGTTTGCCCAGCATGCACAGGTAATCACGCAGAGCTCATCAGCACAGGTAACCATGATGGAGTCCCAGGATCTCAAAANTGAACACTTAATTTGCACATTCCTTTCCCAAGAAGTGATCAAATGTTCTAACTGAGGCCACTTAGAAATCAAGCAATTATATAGCCAATGTTCATAACTTTGAACACACAAATGGTGCCTGCATACAACTAGGATGAACATAACCAGTAGATCATAACCTTTACATAGATATGTTACATGGCCTATGTAGCAAAACCCTATTCCAGTTACATTATACATACATTTATGAGCCTCGCCCCCAGAAAGCTTTATGGGGTACGCTGTCACACCGTCCACACGACGAAGCCCTTTTTTTCGACTTAAAGGGCTCTTTAAATCGATTTCTTTACACCACCTCCGACGAGGGGATTAGCGCTGAAATCGGCTTTGCCGGGTCGAATTTGGGGTATTGTGGACGCAATTCGACGGTATTGGCCTCCGGGAGCTATCCCAGAGTGCACCATTGTGACCGCTCTGGACATCAATCTGAACTCGGATGCACTGGCCAGGTA
>QXTE01000149.1:647436-690369 GCA_003942145.1 Platysternon megacephalum | reverse complement strand
CAGGCGATTTGCCTCAACCTTCCACCCCGCCATAAATGTCTCCCCCTTACTCTCACAGATATTGTGGCNTATGACCTGCACATTTCCCAGAGTCACTACCCTTGATATCAGCAGGTCTTTGATTGCGTGGGCTACTTGGATCACAGCAGCCCCCACAGTAGATTTGCCCACTCCAAATTGATGTCCGACTGACCGGTAGCTGTCTGGCGTTGCAAGCTTCCACAGGGCTATGGCCATTCGCTTCTCAACTGTGAGGGCTGCTCTCATCTTGGTATTCTGGCGCTTCAGGGCAGGGGAAAGCAAGTCACAAAGTTCCATGAAAGTGCCCTTACTCATGCGAAAGTTTCGCAGCCACTGGGAATCGTCCCACACCTGCAACACTATGCGGTCCCACCAGTCTGTGCTTGTTTCCCGGGCCCAGAATCGGCGTTCCACGGCATGAACCTTCCCCATTAACACCATGATTTGCACATTGCTGGGGCCCGTACTTTGTGAGAAGTCTATGTCCATGTCTATTTCCTCATCACTCTCGTCACCACGCTGCTGTCGCCTCCTCGCCTGGTTTTGCTTTGCTAGGTTCTGGCTCTGCATATACTCCAGGATAATGCGCGTGGTGGTCATAGTGCTCATAATTGCCGCGGTGATCTGAGTGGGCTCCATGATCCCAGTGCTATGGCGTCTGGGCTGAAAAAAGGCGCGAAATGATTGTCTGCTGTTTCTTTCATGGAGGGAGGGAGGGAGGGAATGGGGGCCTGACGACATGTACCCAGAATCACCAGCGACACTGTTTTTGCCCCATCAGGCATTGGGATCTCAACCCAGAATTCCAATGGGCGGCGGACACTGCGGGAACTGTGGGATAGTTACCCACAGTGCAACGCTCCAAAAGTCGACGCTAGCCTCGGTACTGTGGACGAAGTCCGCCGACTTAATGCACTTAGAGCATTTTGTGTGGGGACACACACAATCGACTGTATAAAAATGCTTTCTATAAAACCGACTTCTATAAATTCGACCTAATTTCGTAGTGTAGACATACCCTCAGCAATCAATTTATAAACATCTAGAAGTAGGGCTGTCAATTAATCGCAGTTAACTCATGTGATTAACTCAAAAAAATTAATCGTGATTAATCACAGTTTTAATCACACTGTTAAACAATAGAATACCAATTGAAATTTATTAAATAATTTTGGATGTTTTTCTACATTTTCAAATATATTGATTTCAATGATAACACAGAATACAAAGTGAACACTGCTCACTTTATATTATTTTTTATTACAAATATTTGTAGTGTAACAAACAAATAGTATTTTTTAATTCACTTCATACAAGTACTGTAGTGAAATCTCTTTATCATGAAAGTGCAACTTACAAATGTAGATTAATTTTGTTACATAACTGCACTCAGAAACAAAACAATGCAAAACTTTAGAGCCTACAAGTCCTACTTCTTGTTCAGCCAATCGCTAAGACAAACAAGTTTGTTTACATTTAAGGAGATAATGCTGCACATTTCTTATTTACAATGTCACCAGAAAGTGAGAACAGCCATTCGTATCGGACTTTTGTAGCTAGCATTACAAGGTATTTATGTGCCAGATACGCTAAATATTCATATGTCCCTTCATGCTTCGGCCACCATTCCAGAGGACATGCTTCCATGCTGATGACGCTTGTTAAAAAATGCGTTAATTAAATTTGTGACTCCTTGGGGGAGAATTGTATGTCTCCGGCTCTGTTTTACCTGCATTCTTATATATATTTCTTGTTATAGTAGTCTGGGATGATGACTCAGTACATGTTGTTCATTTTAAGAACACTTTCACTGCAGATTTGACAAAATGCAAAGAAGGTACAGCACTCAACCCAAGGTTTAAGAATCTGAAGTGCTTTCCAAAATCTAAGAGGCATGAGGTCTGGAGCATGCTTTCAACAGTCTTAAAAGCACAACACTCCAATGCAGAAACTACAGAACCTGAAGCACCAAAAAAGAAAATCAACCATCTGCTGGTGGCATCTGACTCAGATGATGAAAATGAACATGTGTCAGTCCGCACTGCTTTGGATTGTTATTGAGCAGAACCTGTCATCAGCATGGACGCATGTTCTCTGGAATAGTGGTTGAAGCATGAAGGGACATATGAATATTTAGCGCTTCTGGACTGTAAATATCTTGTGACACTGGCTACAACAGTGCCATGCGAACACCTGTTCTCACTTTCAGGCGACATTGTGAACAAGAAGTGGACAGCATTATCTCCTGCAAATGTAAACAAACTTGTTTGTCTGAGCAATTGGCTGAACAAGAAGTAGGACTAAGGGGACTTGTAGGCTCAAAAGTTTTGCATTGGTTTATTTTTGAATGCAGTTTTTTTTGTACATAATTCTACATTTGTAAGTTCAACTTTCATGATAAAGAGATTGCACTACAGTACTTGTATTAGGTGAATTGAAAAATACAATTTTTTTGTTTTTTACTGTGCAAATATTTGTAATCAAAAATAAATATAAAGTGAGCACTGTACGCTTTGTATTGTGTTGTAATTGAAATCAATATATTTGAAAATGTAGAAAATGTCAAAAAATATTTAAATAAATGGTATTCTATTATTGTTTAACAGTGTGATTAATCGCACACTTAATTGCGATTATTTTTTTAATTACACGATTAATCGCAATTATTTTTTAAATCGATTGACAGCCCTATCTAGAAGAAAATAAGGTGATAAGTAACAGTCAGCATGGATTTGTCAAGAACAAATCATGTCAAACCAATCTGATAGCTTTCTCTGACTGGGTAACAAGACTTGTAGATGGGGGGGAGAGGTAGACGTGGTATATCTTGACTTTAGTAAAGTTTTTGCTACTGACTCACATTACCTTCTCATAAACAAACTAGGGAAATGCAACCTAGATGGAGCTACTATAAGGTGGGTGCATAAATGGTTGGAAAACCATTCCCAGAGAATAGTTATCAGTGGTTCCCACTCAAGCTAGAAGGGCATAACGAGTGGGGTCCTGCAGAGATCAGTTCTGGATCTGGTTCTGTTCAATATCTTCATCAATAATTTAGATAATGGCATAGAGAATAAACTTCTAAAGTTTGCGGATGATACCAAGCTGGGAGGGGTTGCAAGTGCTTTGGAGGACAGGATTATAATTCAAAATGATCTGGACAAACTGGAGAAATGGTCTGAAGTAAATAGGATGAAATTCAATAAGGACAAATGCAAAGTACTCCACTTAGGAAGGAACAATCAGCTGCCTAGGAAGGAGTACTGCAGAAAAGGATCTGGGGGTCATAGTGGACCACAAGCTAAATATGAGTCAACAGTGTAACACTGTTGCAAAAAAAAAGAGAACGCGATTCTGGGATGTACTAGCAGGAGTGTTGCAAGCAAGACACGAGAAGTAATTCTTCCGCTCTACTCCACACTGATTAGCTCTCAACTGGAGTATTGTGTCCAGTTCTGGGCGCCACATTTCAGGAAAGATGTGGACAAATTGGAGAAAGTCCAGAGAAGAGCAATAAAAATGATTAAAGGTCTAGAAAACATGACCCATGAGGGAAGATTGAAAAAAACTGGGTTTGTTTAGTCTGGAAAAGAGAAGACCGAGAGGGGACATGATAACAGTTTTCAAGTACATAAAAGGTTGGTACAAAGAGGAGGGAGAAAAATTGTTCTTCTTAACCTCTGAGGATAGGACAAGAAGGAATGGGCTTAAATTGCAGCAAGGGAGGTTTAGTTTGGACATTAGGAAAAGTTTCCTAACTATCAGGGTGGTTAAGCACTGGAATAAATTGCCTAGGGAGGTTGTGGGATCTGCATCACTGGAGATTTTTAAGAGCAGTTAGCCAAATACCTGACATGGATGGTCTAATACTTAGTCCTGCCATGAGTGCAGGGGACTGGACTAGATGACCTCTCGAGGTCCCTTCCAGTCTTATGATTCTATGATTGCTGTGTTGGCAACTCACTTAATGTTTCGGTCCCTCATTGTACTTATCTGTAAAATGGGCAGAATAATACTTACACACTTTGTACAGTGCTTTTGAGTATTATTGGAGCACATGGGCAGCACTGGGAAACTGGCTGGATTGACAGCTCAGAACCAATACTGAGATATGCTTATTTTATCAAGAGTTTACTGTGATTTTCCTTCCAGTGCAACACTCATGTACTAGCAGACCAAGTCCAGTTTCAGAGTCCTCAAAAATCTATGCCAGCTTTCTCACTCTACTGATAACAATATTCCCTTGTGAGCTAGCCCAGGAGGAGGGATTTGGTCCCATGCTTTTCCATTGGGAACAACAGTATGGTTCAGTAATACAGGGGGTGCCTCTGTGAGGCACAGCAATAGGGAATCCTTATTAGCTTTGCCAGGGCCTTGTTTTTAAGCCTGATTTTTAGGGTTTGATGCAGCACAGCCACATGTTGGAGCAGGACCTGGAAAAGTGAGGAGCTCACTACATCTTGAGCTGTTGCCTGATGGCCAAGTTACTACTGCCTGATGGCAGTGGTGAGGCCAAAGAGGCGAAAACATGGCTCAGTGCCTCATAAACATGATGAGGATCAGGGTTAAACAAATGTCATCAGAGCCATCTCTATTCTTCTCCCTCACCTGCATCTTTTGAATCCTGCAAATCTGTGATCTGTGAGCAAGGGAGCAGGTACACAGAGGCTGTGAGACTCAGTACTGCTTTGTGTGCAGAACACTTGCGTGATGTGTCGCTTGCCCTATGCCTTGTGCTGGACTTGACACTCTGTTGCACACTCCAGGAGAAATGACCTGTGCCATGGGGGCACATCCAATGCTAGGGGAAGGCGTGTTACTGCAGATGGTTACAGGGCAGCTCGGAAAGTACAGAAGTTGCTATGGTGGTGAAGGGGGAACTCACTGCTGACACGCCTCCTCATGCCTGGGTGTGGCGGCACAGCTCTCTTCTGGCTAGCCAGTGGTCCCAGCTAGCAGTTGCTCCTGTTTGGTGCTCTGGCTCTTCTCATGGCTCGGCCCTATGGCCAAGTCATGTTAAAGTCTCTCCCCTTCCAGGATACTAGAAAGTCCAGCAAACAAAAGTCCAAATAATAATTCCAAGACCTTGTGTCAGGTCTGTGGACCTTGACTACGGGCCCAGTCGCCCTGACACCCCTCTCTCTGAATTGTCCTTATCCCCTTATGTCAGGGGGCTTCAGGATACCTTACACAGTGGCTTGTAGGGAACCCCAGGCCCTCCAACCACACTGGGTTCCAGTCCAGGGGCCCTGTAACCAGCAGCCCAGCTCAGCTCCCTCAGCCTCCTTGCTGCTGCCTCCCTGGACTTCTTCCTACTATAGCCTTTCTTCAGGCCTTCTTCCCAGCCCCTTTCTGGGCTCTTGCAATGAGCAACAGCTCACAGAACGTATCCCTGGCAGTCTGGCTCCTGCCTTTGGTTGTGTTCCCAACCCACCACAACCCTCACGTCAGGGATCCCTGCAGTGTTTTGTTCCCCTGCCATCCCTGCCAGGCTCCTCCAGAACCTCTTGCTCCTGCATCCAGCCAGCTCTTCCCCTTTACCTCTGGGCCCCACAGAAGTCTTCCACCCATTCGGGCTCCTCAGCTCTGGCCAGTTCCATCCCAGCTTTCTGTGTGCCAGCTTCTGCTGATCCTCTGCTCTCTATCACGAAGATAGTGTCTGCTGAGTTCTTCCCTCTCTTGCCACAGTCCCCTTCCGCTTCAGACTTCCTGAACCCCCCAGCAACTTCCTTAGCTGGGCTTCATCTTTAATTAGGCCTGGCTCAGCCTGCATGTGCATCCAGGTGGGTTAATTGGCCTCTCGGTCCCACATTGCAGAACCAGGATGCAACATACACTTCATCACATACAGAAACAGGTAAATTTTCTAGTCCATGCATCAAAGCATCTCCATATCTTGTCTCAGGGCAGCTGACACAATAATAAACAATGACAAAATAATCCCTTCCAGTCTAACCAAGGAAGAGTGACTCTGCAGACTTATTGCCTCTTGCTAACCCAGTTATTTAGAAGTCCTTGCAGCCATTCCATCCTCTTAGAGGGCAGACCCATATGACATTCCAGCCATCATTCCCCCAGCCTCTCTTCCACCATTCAAATAACACTGGATTTGGTGTTCAGAGGAGGTCACCACATGCTGACAGATGTCTAAGATACATGTCCTCCAGCTGGCTGGGAGACTGTGTTTGGATCAATTAATTGGGTCCCTCACTTCTGGGCTCAGGGCACCTCTTCCTGTCAGCTCATGAGTCTAGGAGCTGAAGCTGAGTTTCCTCAAGAGCCTAACTGGAAATAGGAACCAGATAAGAAGATAAGGGCAATGAGGGCTGTGAAAAGAAGGCACCAGGTCAGATCCTCAGCAGGTGTGAATTGGCATGGTTGACTTATAGAATTATAGAATCCTAGGACTGCACGGGACCTCGAGAGGTCATCTAGTCCAGTCCCTTGCACTCAAGGCAGGGCTAAGTATTATCTAGACCATCCCTGATGGGTGTTTGTCTAACCTGCTCTTAAAAATCTCCAATGAGGGAGATTCCACAACCTCCTTAGGCAATTTATTCCAGTGCTGAACCACCCTGACAGAAAGTTTTTCCTAATGTCCAATCTAAACTGTCCTGGCTGCAATGGCATTGTTGATGTACAAGGAGTCTGCAAATGGTAACTGTCACTGACACCTGCCTATTTGTTTCACTGCCTGCTTTGCCTTCTTATCCTAATTGCTGCCCAGTCCACTGCCTCTACATCCTGCACCATTGCCCTGGCTACTGCTCTCTGCACCTGACAATGATGGCTGACCCAGGGAACCTTCCCCATGCTGTAATGATGCTTGCTCCCTTCTCCCCACCTTGTAATTGATACCCAATCTCTCCCCCCTCTACATCCCACAACTGATGTCCTCCCCATTCTTAGATCAAAGCCCAACCCACTCCCGTTACCTCATGCCACTGTCAGTGTTTAGCAGAGAGGATGTTCCACTCGGCTTGATCTGGGCCATCTGGTCTGATGTCCTTGCTGGCAAAGTAGCATCCTCTGCTTTCCTTCTGGCTCCTTGTCTAACTTTGGAGAACTACTCCCTAGCATTTCTGGAAGATTCCTTTGAAGTTGTCCCTGGCACTTGCTTTGGGAAATCCAGCAAATTCTCTGCTGAAGACAAAAGGGGCCTTTGTTGGGTGTATGTGAGAGAGCAGAAGGGAATCACTGAGAGAAGAACGCTGCCTCCTAATCAGGAAGAAGAAAAACAAATAACCTGCTGATACCACATAGGGTGAGGATGACACAAAACCTAGGGGCTACATGCAGAGCTGGGCAAATAACTGATTTTTCAGTTTGGTGGCATTTCTGAAAAATCAGGGGGACAAAGACTGGTTTAGGTCAAACTGAACCTAAATTGTTTTGGAATTTTCGGTGGATCAAAAAAGTCCATTTGGGATCCGTTCTAGAGCAGAGATTTGAATCTGGGTCTCCCACACCCCAGGTGAGTGCCATGAGGATGAGACTATAATGGGAGGGATAGCTTAGTGGTTTGAGCATTGGCCTGCTAAACCCAGGGTGGGTGAGTTCAATCCTTTAGGGATCTGGGGCAAAAATCTGTCTGGGGATTGGTCCTGCTTTAAGCAGGGGGTTGGACTAGATGACCTCCTGAGGTCCCTTCCAACCCTGATATTCTATGACTATGGGGTAGCAGCACCAAATCCTCCAGCCATTTAGTCAATGGCTGAAACTATCTGCATTAAAGTCACAAATAGTTTCAAGTTGCCCAAAATGATATTTTTCAGTGAATAAACTATTCATCCATAAAATGTCACTGAGCTCTAGCTGTGAGTTATGGTACCCAAAAGAAATGACAAGGGCTATTGGAATTTCTCTTAACATTTTGCAGTTAAGATCATTCCATATGTGTAAAAAGCCAAGGTACTGTGTTGCCTTTTCTACACTAACATCTTTCTTCTAAACATGGCACTATAACTGGTGCAGCCCCTCTGGTAGCAATTATGGAGGGACCACCACTGCAGACCAACCACTGGTGTTTTAACCACACTGCTGTCTTGATCTGCCTTGAGCAGTGTTAGATGGCTTGGTGGCACTACCGCTGGGAGCCACCTGACACAATTTAGTCCCACCATTGCCGTGCTTGCTGAAGATGCTGCACTGGTGACAGTGACTGTGGGAAATGTGATGAAAATGCTAGTGTAAATGCTGCAGTGTTCTGAGCACAGTGAATTCCTGCCAGCACTGTTTTTCACATCAGTCCAATTTTCTTCATGTGGGAGTTCTCACTCCTTCCTCTCCCCCTACCCTTGGAACTAAGGCCAGCGTTTACACAGATACTAGCTTTTAAGGCCAGAGGGGAACATTATGATAATCTACTCTGACTTCCTGTGTAATAAAGAGCAGTGAATTCTACCCATTGACTCCAGCAATGGGTAGAATTCAGCCCAAGAACTTCTGGCTGAATTAGAACAGCTCATTTAGAAAAAAGCATCCTGTCTAAACAGGTACCTTAGATGAGCTGCCTCCACCAACCAAGCTAGCCAGGCACAAAAGAGGTTCACCCAGTCAAAGCATTCATTCATTTTGTGTGCATGACTTTTTGGGTGACCAGCCTGAGACATCTTGTGCCTGATTTTAAGAGGTAGTGTGCAGTTGAGTTGACAAAAGGAAAGTGAGCATTCACTTTGTCTCTGCAGATGTGGCAACAGGGGACCAAATAGCTCCTGGATCATAATGCCATGGCTAAGGATAAGATTATGTCATGGAGGTTGTAGAAGTCATGGATTCCATGACTTACAGAGACCTCACTGACATTTTCCAGCCCCTGGGATGACGGGCCAGAGCTGTCAGTCAATGGGGGCCCTGCTGCTTTCAGCCATCACAGGCAGCGGGGGGACCAGAAGCTCTGAACCACTGTGGGTGGCAGCAGGGCCCCGCAGTTCTCAGCTGCTGCGGGGTGTGGGTGCTGGACCTCCCTCCTTCCACAGTGGGGCTCAGGCTCTCATCCCCGCCACTCAGGCTTCAGTCCTCTCCCCCTTCAGTCCCATTTTGTGACAGTTATTTTTAGTAAAAGTCAGGGACAGGTCATGGGCTTCCATAATTTTTGTTTATTGCCTGTGACCTGTCCCTGACTTTTACTAAAAATAACCATGACAAAATCTTAACCTTAGCCATGACAATCCCAGCCTTCAGTTAAAAATAAAAAAGGGAAGTGTCTAGCTTGTCTGTTTGCAGAGAAAAGCTTGAAAATGTGACCCTCTGAAAGGTTTAAAACCCAAAAGGAAAATAAAAAAAAAATCCAATGTTAATTATTTTTAAAAAATCTCCTGATTTTTAAGCCAATCTCATGATTTTTGAGGGGGCTCGACTCATGATTTTTGAACACTTGAGGTTACAAATACCAATAAGAAGATATTTACAGAAGTATTTGTGCTAAATGTTCACCCGGCTCTCTTGAAGGCTCTTGGTGGGATTGGGAATTATCCAATCAGGGAGTGGACACTCTATCATGTGACGGAGGTAACCAGTCACTCAGAATGAATATCAAATTAGAAACATTGACTACTCCAGACAATAGCCATGGTGAGCCGCTGATGAGCAGCTCGCAGGCTGATATACATTTATAGGAAAAGCTCATTGGATAATTTCAAATAACAAGCACATTTGTAACAACGTCTGTGGCTAATTCACAAACAGAAAAAGGGACTGATCACATGGTTCCAGTGTTGCCAGCCCCAAATGTTCAAAAATCTAGAGTCAGGCTTACCAAAACTCATGAGATTGTCTTTAAAATCATGAGATTATGTAAAAATAGTAGAGTTGGTGTTCTTTTTATTTGCCTTCCAATTTTGAGCCTTTAGAGTGCACTGGGCTCACATTTTGAAGCTTTCTCCACAGCCACGAGGGCTACAAACTTAATTTTTCTTTAAGAATGAAGGCTGAAATCATCACATATCCACTTGACTCCAGGAGTTGGGGCTTTAAGGAAAAAAATATTATCATGAGACTCATGGCAAAATCATAAGCGTTGGCAACACTGGTTAGTCTGAGTCTAGCAGCCACTAATTTTATAGGCTGTTCTATCAGAAGCTGCAGGGGCTCTCTGATGGTGTGTATTGTGAATTTCCATACAGGGCCAAATCCGCCCCACTCCCCACCATTGGAGTCAATAGGTTTGCCAATGACTTCAGTGACTCCAGGATTTAGCCCCCTGTTTTCTTTCCATGACTTTTTTTTCTCTTTCTCTCTTCACTGCCTTTCCCTTTCCCTTTCCCACTCACCTTGTCAGCTACTGGCTGATTGATTTTAGATAGCAAAAAAACCTTCCTTAAACTCTAGCAGCAGTGCAGAGAATATAAACATGCACCCTGTCCAGGTACTGCCACGCCAACAAGATTTCAGCAACAGTACAGAAATCTTTGCAAGACAGAGTTCCTGAAACACACCACCCCACCCCCAAGCTAAGCCTCCATCAAAATCTAAGTTGTAATTAGGGTTGCCAACAATCCCATATTACAAGGGACGTCCCTGATTTAAATAGAAAATTGCCTGTTCCATATTAAATCAGCACGGGACGCCTTTTATCTCGTATTTCAACATATTACAAATATTCTCATATTGCAAAGCCAGTTTTATTATTCCCTTGCCTTCCAGTGATCTCCAGTTTGTAACATTAGACTATGTAATCATGCAAAATCAGTCCCATGGTTTAATGAACCATGTATCTATAGCACAGAGGTTCCCAAACTAGGGGGTGTGGCCCCCTGGGGGGCACAATATGGTTAACGGGGGGCAGGAAGATCTGATGGGGCCACGCTGAAAGGCTGGAGACAGAAGAGGGCTCTGTCTGGCAGGGGAAGTGGATGGGGCTCTGTGCAGCTGGTCTTGGCTGCCAGGACCAGCCTTCCTGTTCACCTCGCTCCCCCACTGCTGCAGCTGCAGCAGCCACCAACCAGCAGTTATTCTCCTCTGCTGGGGATGCTGGCAGAGACTTTGCGAACTGGGAATGGAAGGCTACACCCCTGGAGTACTGACCCCCCTGCCAGACAGAGCCCCTTCCTGACCCTGGGCCTTCAGTGCTGTCCTGTTCACTTCCGGAGCTGGGTCCCAACAGCCCAGACTGCCAGACTGCTGCAGGGAGTGGAAGATTTCCTCAACTGACACATGGTTAGTACCCCCACACCGTATAGTAGTGGGCACCCCACCCCAGGGCACAGGGCACTCTTCTCCCATATGAGTGCTAAGAAAACAGTCCCGTATTTTTGAAATACAAATGTTAGCTAGTTGTAATCTTAATGGCCACCAGCCTCAGGTCCCATTCAAACCTTAGTAGCTAGCCTTCAGGCCCCATGCATAACCTTGACAGCCAGCCTGAAAGTCCCACTCACAACCTTGGTAACATTTGCCAAGAGAGGCACTGTGAAATCAGCCCCTTGACCCGTGGTGAGTCAAATGATCAGGGTTTGCTGAGAGGCTTTTCATTACAGGCAGAAGAACATAAATAATACTAATGATTAAAAATATATCAGTTTCCCTATAAATCAAGGATGATTTGCGGGCAATAGCTGGTCATGCATGTTAGAGCTGACTGGCTTCATGTGAGGCTCCTCAATAGCATCTCTGTGTTCTGGAGACACTGGGCCCTCTGTGGAGGTGACTATATCCAATGAGTACTGCTGGGTCACAAGCCGAGCATGTGACTGGAGAACCATGGGCCTTAGTGAGGGGCCATACTGAGAATGCCTTGCCTGTTAATGCTGGGGGTGGCGTTGAGTGTGGAGTCTGCCATCCTGTCTCGGGAGTCCTCCTGCAGCCTCGCCAGTTTTGCCAGCAGGAAACGGTTTGGGTGCCATGGGAAATGATGTAACAATTTGCTGAGGCCCAGCGATTTTGACTTTCTTTGGTGCTTTTCATGCTCCAGATGCTGGGTGCTTCCCTTTGTAGTGAGCTACCCGTGGGGGTGGGGATAGATAGATTTCTCCAATCAGAGAGATTGTCTCACAGACACCTCCCTTCCCCCTGGCCATCACAGGGCATATCTGTGGCAACCACAACAATTGCTTAGGTGGAAAAGTAGCATTAAGGAGATTTCAAGTGCCCACTTAGCTGGCTTTTCTTTCCGTTTAACAGCTGGAAACCAAGACAGCAGCCAGCACTTTGTACTTATTTTTTCTCCACAGACTGCCAGCAGTTGCTTTGTGAACCCAGGCCCACAGATAGCTCTGAATTCTGTGCTGCTCTGTGGTCAGATGTGGTGGCTATGCTGTGCTCATTACACAACTTCGTGGGTATAACGCAGTTTCTCAGAGAGCAAGGGCATTTATGTTCCCTACTGCTTCCAATAGGCCATGGGCACTTTAGCATCCATCTGCACTGGCTCAAAGGATGACCAGGAAAGAAGAGCACAAACTTCTAACCATGCAGAGAGCTGGCAGAAAGAGGGGAGCCCCCAGCCAGCGGCAGAGGCAGCAGGAGCACGAGTATGTTTTAGGACAAGGTAAAAGACCACAGAAAGAGCCACTTCCTTCTAACACTGAACCAAGCAACTTTGTTAAAGTAAGGAAGATAGCACAATCCCTACAGCTCCCATCTCTCTCTGCTTCAGTGCAAATCACTATTGCGAGTGTTACTCAGAGCACATTAGTTTTTACATTCCTTTAATAGACATAAAATACAAATAAAGACTTGCTATTTTTCTCCTGCGGAGAGGTACAGATAGGAAACCACATGTGACAGTGTTTATCCATTTGTTTATTTCTCATTGGAAGGGTGGTATAAGAACATACCTAGAGTAGAATAAACTAGAATAGCTTCTGTCTAGAACTAGCCCTAGGCTTCCTGCCACAGATTTAAAGAAACAGTAGACACATGCCTCACAGAAGAGCATCTAAGGTTGTCAACAGGGTACCGGTAAGCAAGAGAGGGGCACCACGCAGCCAGGAGGAGGATAAGGCAGCAGAAGAGGAACCTGACAATTGACAGTGAGACAAGACAGTGAGAGAGAAACGTGGGTTCTTAGCAGGACCTTCAGCACAGAACCTGTAGCAAGAAGTGAGCAATGCAAGTTGCCTTCTCTAGCAAAACCTCCTGGTTGAATACATGAGTAGCATTGTGTGGTGGGGTCTGCAGTGACTTGTTTTCAGCCCTGTGCAGTCAGAGGGAATGACTCCATCACACAGGACTTTGGAGAAAGGGGTAGAGCAGAAAACTGGGGATCTTCTTACCATCTCTTCATCAAATGCTTATAGCCACTTCATATCCATCTCCCGAATTGTCCCACTGCTGCAGTACAGTCGCAATGGGTCATCCACAACATCTGAAGCCAGGACGTTCAGGCCTGAAAGCATGGACCTCTACCACCTAAGCTAACAGAATAAATCCTGTAGCTGGGAGAATTAGTGGGTTCTTATCTTCTTATGAGGACCAGCCACTGGAGGAGGATGTAACACACACTGTCAGTGATTTATGCTATGAACATGCTAGCAACTCTTCTCATTCTTCCCAGCTAGGGTTGCCAGGTGTCCGGTTTTCGACCGCAACGGACGGTCAAAAACGGACTCTGGCGTCTCCGGTCAGTGGCACAGTAGGGGGCTGTGGCTAAGGCAGGCTTCCTACCTGCCTTGGCTCTGCATAGCTCCCAGAAGCAGCCACCAGATCCTTGCGGCCCCTAGGCTCAGGGAGGCTCCACATGCCGGGTCATAAGAACATAAGAACATAAGAACATAAGAAAGGCCGTACCGGGTCAGACCAAAGGTCCATCTAGCCCAGTATCTGTCTACCGACAGTGGCCAATACCAGGTGCCCCAGAGGGAGTGACCCTAACCGGCAATGATCAAGTGATCTCTCTCCTGCCATCCATCTCCATCCTCTGACGAACAGAGGCTAGGGACACCATTCTTCCCCATCCTGGCCACTAGCCATTTATGGACTTAGCCACCATCAATTTATCCAGTCCCCTTTTAAACATTGTTATAGTCCTAGCCTTCACAACCTCCTCAGGTAAGGAGTTCCACAAGTTGACTGTGCGCTGTGTGAAGAAGAACTTCCTTTTATTTGTTTTAAACCTGCTACCTATTAATTTCATTTGGTGACCCCTAGTTCTTGTATTATGGGAATAAGTAAATAACTTTTCCTTATCCACTTTCTCCACATCACTCATGATTTTATATACCTCTATCATGTCCCCCCTTAGTCTTCTCTTTTCCAAGCCGAAGAGTCCCAGCCTCTCTAATCTCTCCTCGTATGGGACCCTCTCTAAACCCCTAATCATTTTAGTTGCCCTTTTCTGAACCTTTTCTAGTGCTAGAATATCCTTTTTGAGGTGAGGAGACCACATCTGTACACAGTATTCGAGATGTGGGCGTACCATGGATTTATATAAGGGCAATAATATATTCTCGGTCTTATTCTCTATCCCCTTTTTAATGATTCCTAACATCCTGTTTGCTTTTTTGACCGCCTCTGCACACTGCGTGGACATCTTTAGAGAACTATCCACAATGACGCCAAGATCTTTTTCCTGACTCGTTGTAGCTAAATTAGCCCCCATCATGTTGTATGTATAGTTGGGGTTATTTTGTCCAATGTGCATTACTTTACATTTATCCACATTAAATTTCATTTGCCATTTTGTTGCCCAATCACTTAGTTTTGTGAGATCTTTTTGAAGTTCTTCACCATCTGCTTTGGTCTTAACTATCTTGAGTAGTTTAGTATCATCTACAAACTTTGCCACCTCACTGTTTACCCCTTTCTCCAGATCATTTATGAATAAATTGAATAGGATTGGTCCTAGGACTGACCCTTGGCGAACACCACTAGTTACCTCTCTCCATTCTGAGAATTTACCATTAATGCCTACCCTTTGTTCCCTGTCCTTTAACCAGTTCTCAATCCATGAAAGGACCTTCCCTTTTATCCCATGACAGCTTAATTTACGTAGGAGTCTTTGGTGAGGGACCTTGTCAAAGGCTTTCTGGAAATCTAAGTACACTATGTCCACCGGATCCCCCTTGTCCACATGTTTGTTGACCCCTTCAAAGAACTCTAATAGATTAGTAAGACACGATTTCGTAATAACTTCGTATAGCATACATTATACGAAGTTATACGATAGGATTTGACTTCCACTTTTTAAAGGAAGTCTTTTTATCTCTCACTGCTTCTTTTACATGGTTGTTAAGCCACGGTGGCTCTTTTTTAGTTCTTTTACTGTTTTTCTTAATTTGGGGTATACATTGAAGTTGGGCTTCTATTATGGTGTCTTTAGACAGGGCCCATGCAACTTGCAGGGATTTCACTTTAGTCACTGTACCTTTTAACTTTTGTCTAACTAACCCCCTCATTTTTGTATAGTTCCCCCTTTTGAAATTAAATGCCACAGTGTTGGGCAGTTGAGGTGTTCTTCCCACCACAGGGATGTTGAATGATATTGTATTATGGTCACTATTTCCAATCGGTCCTGCTATAGTTACCTCTTGGACCAGCTCCTGCGCTCCACTCAGGATTAAATCTAGAGTTGCCTCTCCCCTTGTGGGTTCCCGTCCCAGCTGCTCCATGAAGCAGTCATTTAAAGTATCGAGAAATTTTATCTCTGCATTTCGTCCAGGTCCAGGTCCGCAGCTCCCATTGGCCGGGAACCATGACCAATGGGAGCTGCAGGAATGGCACCTGTGGGCGCGAGGGCAGCACCGCATAGCCTCCCTGGCCGCCCATGTGTCTAGGGGCTGCAGGTACCTGGTGGCCACTTCCTGGGAGCCCCGCACTCCCTCCGTCCCTCCCACACCCCAACCCCCTGCCCCAGTCTGGAGTCCCCTCCTGCACCCAAACTCCCTCCTGGAGCCCTCACCCCCTCCTGCACTCCAAACCCCTAATTCCCGGCCCCACCCCAGAGCCCAAACCCCCAGCCGGAGCCCTCACCCCCCTACACCCCAACCCCCTGCCCAAGCCTGGAGCCCCCTCCTGTACCCCAAACCCCTCATCCGTGGCCTCACCCCAGAGCCCGCACCCCCAGCTGGAGCCCTCACACAGACCTCCACACCCCAACCCCCTGCCCCAGCCTGGTAAGTGAGTGAGGGAGAGCAAGCGACGGGGGGGGGGGATGGAGTGAGTGGGGACGGGGCCTTGGAGAAGTGGCGGGGCATGGGCAGGGCCTCTGAGAAAGGGCAGGGGTGTTCAGTTTTGTGCTATTAGGAAGTTAGCAACCCTATAATCCCAGCTCATCAATAAAATCTCTCCCTTTTCTAGGGTCGTCTAGGTTTTTTGCCTCCTTTGATCCTAGACTTAGCCTTGAGGAACATACTGCATTGTAACCTGGATGGAGCCATCTGTTGTTATCTTAACTTCTTTGAAGCTGAATATCTGAGAGCCTGTCTTATATGTGGCATTGTTTTACCTTTTCTGCGGTTCCTAACAATCCTCCTTTACAGCCTCCTTTGATTTTACATTCAGACAGGTAACAATACTGATCTGAACAGGGAAACTGAGTCACACATATTATAGAGATAAGATAATATAGACACTTTCCCAGTTTGTCACACACTGATTCATAGATTATAAAGCCATAAGGAGCCACTGTGATTATTTAGTCTGATCTTCTGTATTTCACAGGCTATAGGACTTCCCTGAATTAATTGCTGTTTGAACTAGAGCATATATTTGAAAAAAACATACAGTCTTGATTTAAAACAGGATACTAGACTTTTCTTCCCTGTTTTGCTTAGAAGACCAGAGAACTGAAATAGAAGCTTTCCTAGCCCTCGCTTGAAAGGGCAGATATGTTAAATCTTAAAGAGAATTTTTCTTCAAACTGTTCAGCAGGCATTTGAGATAAATTTCTGTTTGTAATGAAAACCCAAACAAACAAAAACCAAAGAGTTTGCAAGTGCTCAGCTTTCATTTCCCATTGTCACTTCTGATATCACAATCCTATCAGTTCTCCAGTCATTCAGAGAGTCTTCCAGGAAAACAGAGGGGACAACAGCTGGTTTTCTAACATCAAAACAAGCAGAACCTTCCCTGCTCCCTAATCATCATCATCATCATCTCCTCTTAGGTTTCAGAGTAGCAGCCGTGTTAGTCTGTATCAGCAAAAAGAACAGGAGTACTTGTGGCACCTTAGAGACTAACAAATTTATTTGAGCATAAGCTTTCGTGGACTACAGTCCACTTCTTCGGATGCATAGAATGGAACATACAGTAAGAAGAAATTTATACATACAGAGAACATGAGAAGGTGGAAGTAGCCATACCAACTGTAAGTGGCTAATTAATTAAGAGAAGCTATTAACAGCAGGGGAGAAAAACTTTTGAAGTGATAATCCAAATGGCCCATTTCGGACAGTTGACACGAAAGTGTGAGGCTACTTCAACATGGGGAAATAGATTCAATTAGTGTAATGACCGAGCCATTCCCAGTCTCTGTTCAAACCTAAGTTAATGGTATCTAATTTGCATATTAATTCAAGTTCAGCAGCCTCTCGTTGGAGTCTGTCTTTGAAGCTTTTCTGTTGCAAAATTGCCACCTTAACGTCTGTCACTGAGTGATTAGAGAGGTTGAAGTGTTCTCCCACTGGTTTTTGAATGTTATGATTCCTGATGTCAGATTTGTGTCCGTTTATTCTTTTGCGAAGAGACTGTCCGGTTTGGCCAATGTACATGGCAGAGGGGCATTGCTGGCACATGATGGCATATATCACATTGGTAGATGTGCAGGTGAACGAGCCCCTGATGGCATGGCTGATGTGATTAGGTCCTGTGATGGTGTCACTTGAATAGATATGTGGACAGAGTTGGCAGCGGGGTTTGTTGCAAGGGTAGGTTCCTGGGTTAGTGTTTTTGTTGTATGGTGTGTGGTTGCTGGTGAGTATTTGCTTCAGGTTGGGGGGCTGTCTGTAAGCGAGGACAGGTCTGTCTCCCAAGATCTGTGAGAGTGAGGGATCATCTTTCAGGATAGGTTGTAGATCTTTGATGATGCGCTGGAGAGGTTTTAGTTGGGGGCTAAAGGTGACGGCTAGTGGCGTTCTGTTATTTTCTTTGTTGGGCCTGTCCTGTAGTAGGTGACTTCTGGGTACTCTTCTGGCTCTGTCAATCTGTTTTTTCACTTCAGCAGGTGGGTATTGTAGTTTTAAGAATGCTTGATAGAGCTCTTGTAGGTGTTTGTCTCTGTCTGAGGGATTGGAGCAAATGCGGTTGTATTTTAGAACTCCTGTTCTATCTCCTCTTAGGTCTTCTTTAAGCAAAAAATGGCACAGACTCAATTATTTGTTCCTCTTTGCATATCTATCTACCTATCCATCCATCCATCCATGCACCGTTGGCCCCAGGGAAGCTAAGTGGCAGACCCATGGGAGTAAAGCCATAGTTAATAACAGCAATATTACTGATCATCATAACATGCATGTTCCAGGCTCCCACCTCCCACCATGAAAGCCTATGCATTCCAATTATGGGCACTATGCATGTAGCATAAAGGCCTTCATGACAAGGCCATTGAAGTCTTTGATTTAGATGGGCTTTGAATCAGGACTTTAGAAGGGCACGGAGAGGAAGCACAGCACATTTGCAGCATTGAACAGCCAATGCAATATGTGATGCACGATAGCTTCATTGCCATGTTGGATGGTGACACCATCATCTGCCTACATCTCAGGGCTCCACAGGCAGAACTGTGACTGTGAGATTTGGTGAAAAACTCATTTTCTATCTGTGACATAAACTGATCTTGCACCCAATAAAGCCACTAGCAAAATGTCTATTGATGTCAAAAATAGAGGATCAGTACCTAAGTGCTGATTTCTATGGCACCTCCCACAGCCATGTATTTAATTTCAAACTATGCAGGCTGATGCAGAACCCGAGAGAGGTGACACCATTAGGAGACTGTTGTAGGGCCACATGGCTCAGAACCTTCCCAGTCACATTTTCTGGAATCAGAGGCTAAAGTCAAAAATAAAAGCCAGGGGCCAGATTCATTCAGGCTGTAACCCCACTGAGTGCAATGGAGTTAGACTGGGGACAAGTTGGGTCCCAACTTTTATTTTTTAATTGAAAGCCAGACAATCATGATGATCATTGAAAGGAAGAAGTTTGTTTGCCATTGTTTCTGTGCCTTGCTATTTAACAGCCTTGAGAGTCACCAAGGAACCCTTCTCTGGGGCCCAGAGTGCTGCAGAAACATGGGCAGGTTAATTGAAGGCAATGAGAAAACAAGAACCCAGGCTTTAACCTTCTCAGTCTGTACTTGTTATGCTAACTGAATTGTTCAAGCTGATTTAATGACTCCGCATTACCCTGCTACCTAATTAACCTACTGCCCTGAAACACAGAGAGTCTAAACAAGAACCTCCTGGTATAGGAGCTCCCTCTGTCTACAGGCTCCAAGGTTAAAGAAGATGCTTCCCTCTTTGCCATGTTCAAATCCCTGGGTAGCTTCCAAATGATTCCTATTAAACACAGAGAGGTGACAGCAATTTGGGTATTTCACTTCATTACAACAGAGAAATAGAGCTAACTTTAGCCCATTGTACTGGTGACAGGATAATATGACTGTAATACCTTTATCCTGTTGGAACTAGTGCTAAGGGTATGTCTACACTACGAAATTAGGTCGAATTTATAGAAGTCGATTTTTTAGGAAGAGATTTTATACAGTCAATTGTGTGTGTCCCCACTAAGCGCATTAAGTCGGCGGAGTGCATCCACAGTACCAAGGCTAGTGTCGACTTTCAGAGCGTTGCACTGTGAGTAGCTATCCCACAGTTCCCGCAGTCTCCACCACCCATTGGAATTCTGGGTTGAGCTCCCACTGCCTGATGGGGCAAAAACATTGTCGCGGGTGGTTTTGGGTACATGTCGTCAGTCGCCCCTCCCTCTGTGAGAACAACGGCAGACAATCGTTTCGCGCCTTTTTTCCACGCAGACGCCATACCACGGCAAGTGTGCAGCCCGCTCAGCTCAGCCGCTGCTGTTGTGTCCTGGGTGCTGCTGGCAGCAGATGTTGCAGTAGGGCTGCAAACCATCGTCACGCTTCCGCTGACACTCTGCTCTCCTGCTCTGGCAGCAGACAGTACAATAGGGCTGCAAACCATCGTCATCAAATGACCGAATGACCGCTTCCGCTGCCACTCTGCTCTCCTGCTGTCCTGCAGACACCATAGCATGGCAAGCATGGAGCCCGCTCAGATCACTGCGGCAGTTATGAGCGCTGTAAACACCTCACACATTATCCTGCAGTATATGCAGCACCAGAACCTGCAACAGCAGGTGAGGCGGCAACGGCAGCCCAGTGACGAGAGTGATGAGGACATGGACACAGACTTCTCTCAAAGCACGGGCCCTGGCAATTTGGACATCATGGTGGTAATGGGGCAGGTTCATGCCGTGGAACGCTGATTCTGGGCCCGGGAAACAAGCACAGACTGGTGGGACCGCGTAGTGTTGCAGGTCTGGGATGATTCCCAGTGGCTGCGAAACTTTCGCATGCGTAAGGGCACTTTCATGGAACTTTGTGACTTGCTTTCCCCTGCCCTGAAGCGCAAGAATACCAAGATGAGAGCAGCCCTCACAGTTCACAAGCGAGTGGCGATAGCCCTGTGGAAGCTTGCAACGCCAGACAGCTACCGGTCAGTCGGGAATCAATTTGGAGTGGGCAAATCTACTGTGGGGGCTGCTGTGATCCAAGTAGCCAACGCAATCATTGAGCTGCTGCTATCAAGGGTAGTGACTCTGGGAAATGTGCAGGTCATAGTGGATGGCTTTGCTGCAATGGGATTCCCTAACTGTGGTGGGGCGATAGACGGAACGCATATCCTTATCTTGGCACCGGAGCACCAAGGCAGCCAGGACATAAACCGAAGGGGTACTTTTCAATGGTGCTGCAAGCACTGGTGGATAATAAGGGACGTTTCACCAACATCAACGTGGGGTGGCCGGGAAAGGTACATGACGCTCGCATCTTCAGGAACTCTGGTCTGTCTGAACGGCTGCAGCAAAGGACTTACTTTCCAGACCAGAAAATAACCGTTGGGGATGTTGAAATGCCTATAGTTATCCTTGGGGACCCAGCCTACCCCTTAATGGCATGGCTCATGAAGCCATACACAGGCAGCCTGGACAGTAGTCAGGAGCAGTTCAACTATAGGCTGAGCAAGTGCAGAATGGTGGTAGAATGTGCATTTGGACATTTAAAAGTGCACTGGTGCAGTTTACTGACTCGGTTAGACCACAGCAAAACCAATATTCCCATAAAAAGTAACAGAGAGTCCTGTGGCACCTTTAAGACTAACAGATGTATTGGAGCATAAGCTTTCACCCACGAAAGCTTATGCTCCAATACATCTGTTAGTCTTAAAGGTGCCACAGGACTCTCTGTTACTTTTTACAGATCCAGACTAACACGGCTACCCCTCTGATTCTTGACAATATTCCCATAGTTATTACTGCTTGCTGTGTGCTCCACAATATTTGTGAGAGTAAGGGGGAGACGTTTATGGCGGGGTGGGAGGTTGAGGCAAATCGCCTGACCGCTGATTATGCACAGCCAGACACCAGGGCTGTTAGAAGAGCACAGCAGAGCGCGCTGTGCATCAGAGAAGCTTTGAAAACCAGTTTAATGACTGGCCAGGCTACGGTGTGAAAGTTCTGTTTGTTTCTCCTTGATGAAAACCCGCCCCCTTGGTTCACTCTACTTCCCTGTAAGCCAATCGCCCTCTCCTTCCCCCTTTGATCTCTGCTTGCAGAGGCAATAAAGTCATTGTTGTTTCAAACTCATGCATTCTTTATTAATTAGTCACAGAAATAGGGGGAAAACTGCCAAGGTAGCCCGGGAGCGGTGGGGGAGGAGGGAAGCACCGGGTGGGGGGGGGGAGGAGGGGAGGAGGGAAGGACAAGGCCACACTGCACTTCAAAACTTATTGAATGCCAGCCTTCTGTTGCTTGGGCAGTCCTCTGGGGTGGAGTGGTTGGGTGCCTGGAGCCCCCGCCCCCCCGCGTTCTTGGGTGTCTGGGTGAGGAGGCTATGGAACTTGGGGAAGAGGGTGGTTGGTTACACAGGGGCTGCAGCGGCGGTCTGTGCTCCTGCTGCCTTTCCTGCACCTCAACCATACGCCGGAGCATATCAGTTTGATCCTCCAGTAGCCTCAGCATTGCATCCTGCCTCCTCTCATCACGCTGCTGCCACCGCTCCTCTTGCTCCAGCCATCTATCCTCTCACGCATCCCTCCTGTCCTCGCGTTCATTTTGTGCTTTCCTGGACTCTGACATTGTCTGCCTCCACGCATTCTGCTGGGCTCTTTCAGTGCAGGAGGACTGCATGAGCTCAGAGAACATTTCATCGCAAGTGCATTTTTTTTGCCTTCTTATCTGCGCTAGCCTCTGGGACGGAGATGATACAGGGAGCATTGAAACGTTTGCAGCTGCGGGAGGAAAAAAAGGGAGAGTTGGGTTGACCATTTAAAATGGGTTAGCCATTTAAAAGGAGGGGCTGCAGTTTTCGGGTTAACATGCATCACAAACCCAACTAAACCCCCCTTCACACCCAATTCTCTGGGATGATCACTTCACCCCTCCCTGCACCGTGTGGCTAACAGCGGGGATGGTTTCTTTTCAGCCACAGGCACGCAGCCCAGCAGGAACGGCCACCTCTGAATGTCCCCTTAATAAAATTCCCCTATGTCAACCAGGTGACCATGAATGATATCACTCTCCTGAGGATAACACAGAGAGAGAAAGAATGGATGTTGCTTGACTGCATTCCAGTAGCTTGACTGGCCGCGAATACATCCCAAGCCTTCAGGGCAAATTAATCATTAAACACGCTCGCTTTTAAACCATGTATTATATTTACAAAGGTACACTCACCAGAGGTGCCTTCTCCGCCTTCAAGGTCCGGGAGCCCGGGTTGGGAGGGTAATGTCTCCAGGATGATAAACAGTTCCTGGCTGTTGGGGAGAATGGTTTCTCCGCTTGCCTGCTGTGCGCTATCTTCAACCTCCTCCTCCTCCTCCTCATCTTCCTTGTCCCCAAAATCCTCATCCCTGTTGTGTGAGACTTCCTTGCAGGAGTCCATGTACAGGGGTGGGGTAGTTGTAGGGGCATCCCCTAGAACTGCATGCAGCTCATGATAGAAGCAGCATGTCTGGGGGTCTGACCCAGAGTGGCCGTTTGCCTCTTTGGTTTTTTGGTAGGCTTGCCTGAGCCAGGGCCGGATTAACCTTTTGTGGGCCCGGTGCCAAACATATTTGTGGGCCCCCATGGAGGCAATGGAGCATGGTGCCAGGAGGTCAGTCCCCAGAGTGAGGAGCCAGCCAGAGGCAATGGGGCCTGGCAGGGGCGGCCCCACTCTGCCCAATTCGAGGGCACTATTTACAAACCGGCAGTTGCCAGACGCACAGTGGCCTGCCCAGCCCTGTGCTGCCAGCGTGCCCCTTCCCCTCGGGGGCAGGCCCATGCCACACCACACAACACCCTCCAACTCCCTATGGCCAGAGGCCCCCCAGACCCACCCACAAATGCACAGTGCCCTGCACAACACCACCCCTGCCCACAGCCCCCCCACAACTGCCCAGCATCCCCCACAGAACCCCCACTCCTAGTGCCCCGACACACACAGATCATCCCCACCCCCTCACAGCCCAGCGCCCCCACATACTCCTCACGGACCCACTCCCCCAACCCATGCCTCCCGGCCATACTCACCGGCCCTGCTGGGAGGCGACTATATCTGCCGGGCTGAGCCAGCAGCGCAGCCAGGGCCGGTCCCAGGGCCAGGAATTGCTCCATCCCCTCAGGAGTGGTGCAATCAGCCAGGCCAGGACCTGCCCCGTCCAGGGTCCCTCAAGACACACTTGCTGGAGAGGCCCAGCCAAGCCCTCCACACTGTCTTTCCCCCCACACACACCTGGCTGAGACTGGCCAGGCTTCTGCACCAGTCCCAGGGGGCTCAGCTTCTGGGAGACAAGTGGGGCCCCACAGGTGGTAGGAATCAGAGACGGCCCAGAGCCAGAGCTGCACTGGGGTCTGGCCAGGGGGCTGAGAGGAGCAGGGGAGTGGGGGTGGAGAGGAGCCCTCGGCCAGCTGGTGGGCAGGCCGAGAGGAGCAAGTGGTGGGCGGGGGAGCCAGAAGGGTCTCAGGGTGCAGGGCAAGCAGAGCAGGCTGGGGTCACTTCTGAGCATGGGCCTGGCTCCATGGAGCCACTGGAGCCATTGTAAACTTGGCACTGGCCTGAGCTCCTTAAGTTTCACGCAGCACTGCTGTGGGTCCCTGTTATAGCCTCTGCCCTTCATGCCCTTGGAGATTTTTTCAAATATTTTGGCATTTCGTCTTTTGGAACGGAGTTCTGATAGCATGGATTTGTCTCCCCATACAGCGATCAGATCCAGTACCTCCCATTGGGTCCATGCTGGAGCTCTTTTGCGATTCTGGGACTCCATGGTCACCTCTGATGATGAGCTCTGCATGGTTACCTGTGCTGATCAGCTCGCCATGCTGGCCAAACAGGAAATACAATTCAAAAGTTCATGGGGCTTTTCCTGTCTACCTGGCCAGTGCATCTGAGTTGAGAGTGCTGTCCAGAGCAGTCACAATGGAGCACTCTGGGATAGCTCCTGGAGGCCAATACCGTCGAATTGCATTCACACTACCCCTAAATTCGACCCGGCAATGTCGATTTCAGCACTAATCCCCTCGTCAGGGAGGAGTACAGAAATCTATTTTAAGACCCCTTTAAGTCGACAAAAATGGCTTCGTCATGTGAATGGGTGCAGGGTTAAATCGATCTAACGCTGTTAAATTCGACCTAAACTCGTAGTGTAGACCAGGGCCAAGACACTTGTGCTGTAATTCACAAGTACAAGGACTCTGCCCATGGCTTTCTTTGGACCAAGTTCTACTTCACTGGACCCAGACTACTCCAGTCATGTTAATGGGGTTGTGTCAACAAGGGCACAATTTGGATCTATGGGCCAAATTTTCAGAAGATGGATTCTATTATTTGTGAGACAAGGAGGGTGAATTAATCTCTGTTATTGGACCAACTTCTTTTGGTGAAAAAGACAAGCTTTTGAGCCTACACATTGTTCTTTGACCTGAAGAAGAGTTCTGTGTAGCTCGGAAGCTTGTCTCTTGTTATAAAAATATAACATTAGGGATCTATTATCGACCACCTGACCAGGACAGTAATAGTGATGATGAAATGCTAAGGGAAATTAGAGAGGCTATCAAAATTAAGAACCCAATAATAGTGGGGGATTTCAATTATCCCCATATTGACTGGGAACATTTCACTTCAGGACGAAATGCAGAGATAAAATTTCTCGATACTTTAAATGACTGCTTCATGGAGCAGCTGGTACGGGAACCCACAAGGGGAGAGGCAACTCTAGATTTAATCCTGAGTGGAGCGCAGGAGCTGGTCCAAGAGGTAACTATAGCAGGACCGCTTGGAAATAGTGACCATAATACAATAGCATTCAACATCCCTGTGGTGGGAAGAACACCTCAACTGCCCAACACTGTGGCATTTAATTTCAAAAGGGGGAACTATACAAAAATGAGGGGGTTAGTTAGACAAAAGTTAAAAGGTACAGTGACTAAAGTGAAATCCCTGCAAGTTGCATGGGCCCTTTTTAAAGACACCATAATAGAGGCCCAACTTCAATGTATACCCCAAATTAAGAAAAACAGTAAAAGAACTAAAAAAGAGCCACCGTGGCTTAACAACCATGTAAAAGAAGCAGTGAGAGATAAAAAGACTTCCTTTAAAAAGTGGAAGTCAAATCCTAGTGAGGCAAATAGAAAGGAGCACAAACACTGCCAACTTAAGTGCAAGAGTGTAATAAGAAAAGCCAAAGAGGAGTTTGAAGAACGGCTAGCCAAAAACTCCAAAGGTAATAACAAAATGTTTTTTAAGTACATCAGAAGCAGGAAGCCTGCTAAACAACCAGTGGGGCCCCTTGATGATCAAAATACAAAAGGAGCGCTTAAAGATGATAAAGTCATTGCGGAGAAACTAAATGGATTCTTTGCTTCAGTCTTCACGGCTGAGGATGTTAGGGAGATTCCCCAACCTGAGCTGGCTTTTGTAGGTGACAAATCTGAGGAACTGTCACAGATTGAAGTGTCACTAGAGGAGGTTTTGGAATTAATTGATAAACTCAACATTAACAAGTCACCGGGACCAGATGGCATTCACCCAAGAGTTCTGAAAGAACTCAAATGTGAAGTTGCGGAACTATTAACTAAGGTTTGTAACCTGTCCTTTAAATCGGCTTCGGTACCCAATGACTGGAAGTTAGCTAATGTAACGCCAATATTTAAAAAGGGCTCTAGGGGTGATCCCGGCAATTACAGACCGGTAAGTCTAACGTCGGTACCGGGCAAATTAGTTGAAACAATAGTAAAGAATAAAATTGTCAGACACATAGAAAAACATAAACTCTTGAGCAAGAGTCAACATGGTTTCTGTAAAGGGAAATCGTGTCTTACTAATCTATTAGAGTTCTTTGAAGGGGTCAACAAACATGTGGACAAGGGGGATCCGGTGGACATAGTGTACTTAGATTTCCAGAAAGCCTTTGACAAGGTCCCTCACCAAAGGCTCCTACGTAAATTAAGCTGTCATGGGATAAAAGGGAAGGTCCTTTCATGGATTGAGAACTGGTTAAAGGACAGGGAACAAAGGGTAGGAATTAATGGTAAATTCTCAGAATGGAGAGAGGTAACTAGTGGTGTTCCCCAAGGGTCAGTCCTAGGACCAATCCTATTCAATTTATTCATAAATGATCTGGAGAAAGGGGTAAACAGTGAGGTGGCAAAGTTTGCAGATGATACTAAACTACTCAAGATAGTTAAGACCAAAGCAGATTGTGAAGAACTTCAAAAAGATCTCACAAAACTAAGTGATTGGGCAACAAAATGGCAAATGAAATTTAATGTGGATAAATGTAAAGTAATGCACATTGGAAAAAATAACCCCAACTATACATACAACATGATGGGGGCTAATTTAGCTACAACGAGTCAGGAAAAAGATCTTGGCGTCATTGTGGATAGTTCTCTAAAGATGTCCACGCAGTGTGCAGAGGCGGTCAAAAAAGCAAACAGGATGTTAGGAATCATTAAAAAGGGGATAGAGAATAAGACAGAGAATATATTATTGCCCTTATATAAATCCATGGTACGCCCACATCTCGAATACTGTGTACAGATGTGGTCTCCTCACCTCAAAAAGGATATTCTAGCACTAGAAAAGGTTCAGAAAAGGGCAACTAAAATGATTAGGGGTTTAGAGAGGGTCCCATACGAGGAGAGATTAGAGAGGCTGGGACTCTTCGGCTTGGAAAAGAGAAGACTAAGGGGGGACATGATAGAGGTATATAAAATCATGAGTGATGTTGAGAAAGTGGATAAGGAAAAGTTATTTACTTATTCCCATAATACAAGAACTAGGGGTCACCAAATGAAATTAATAGGCAGCAGGTTTAAAACAAATAAAAGGAAGTTCTTCTTCACGCAGCGCACAGTCAACTTGTGGAACTCCTTACCTGAGGAGGTTGTGAAGGCTAGGACTATAACAATGTTTAAAAGGGGACTGGATAAATTCATGGTGGCTAAGTCCATAAATGGCTATTAGCCAGGATGGGTAAGAATGGTGTCCCTAGCCTCTGTTCGTCAGAGGATGGAGATGGATGGCAGGAGAGAGAACTTGATCATTGCCTGTTAGGTTCACTCCCTCTGGGGCACCTGGTATTGGCCACTGTCGGTAGACAGATACTGGGCTAGATGGACCTTTGGTCTGACCCGGTACGGCCTTTCTTATGTTCTTATGTTCTTATGTCCAATAAAAGATGTAATATCTCACCTGCCTTGTCTCTCTAATATCTTGGGACCAACACAGCTACAACAATACTCTACTATTAGTGCCAGGCACAAATAATTGTGGGTGAAATTCTGCAGCTGCAATTATCTTTGGGTGCAATTTAGGTAATTTATATGTCTAATTAGATTACTCAAAGGCCCAGTCAGATACTCAGATATCTATGTGACATTAATTGTGCTCAACAATAATTACTGCCCCAGCTCTTTGCCCTCAGAAAATTCAAGGCACAAAAATGTCTGTATTGAGAGATTACATTGTAAGGAACCCCATTCCCCTGCTAGCGGATATGACTTGCACCCATTGACTTCAATGGGAGCTGTATCCTGCAGTGAGAGAAACAGTGAATGCTGCTGGTATTCTGTGTCCAGTTCTGGTGTCCACAGTTCAAGATGGATGTTGATAAATTAGAGAGGCTTCAGAGAAGAGCCACCAGAATGATTAAAGGGTTAGAAAGCCTGCCTCATAGTGATAGACTCAAGGAGCTCAATTATTTAGCTTAACAAAGGGGGCGGGGCTTGATTACAGTCTATAATACCTACATGGTGAATAAATATTTAATAATGGGCTCTTCAAGCTAGCAGAAAAAGGTCAAACCCAATCCAGTGGCTGGAAGTTGAAGCTAGATAAATTCAGACTGGAAATAAGGCGTATATTTTTTACAGTGAGAGTAATTAACCACTGGAACAATTTACCAAGGGTTGTGTGGATACTACATAATTGACAGTTTTTAAATAAAGACTGGTTGTTTTTCTAAAAGATCTGCTCTAGGAATTATTTTGGGGGCAGGTCTCTGGCCTGTGTTATACAGACATAAGACTAGATGATCACAATGGTCCCTTCTGGCCATGGAATCTCTGAATCTATGGCCTGGTCTACACTACAAACTTAGGTTGACATAAGCCCCATTAAATTGATCTAATAATTTATGTGTCTACACTACTGAGTCCCTTCCACCAACCTAAGTGGCCTGTAAAGTCAACTTCTGTACTCCACCTCCGCGAGAGACATAGCGCTTGATTTGACATCCATGGATCGACATGGGGATAGTGTAGACACTGTGTTGTGTCAGGGAGGTGTCCCACAGAGCTCCGCTGTGACCGCTCTGGAGAGCACTTTCAACTCCACTGCATGTCAGCCAGGTACACAGGAAACAGCTGCTCCCCTGTTAAAGCCCCGGGAACTTTTGAATTTTCATTTCCTGTTTGATCAGCGTGGAGCGCTCGCCAGCCCAGATGATCATGGTGATTTAAGGCCTCAAACGTGCTGCAGCCTGGACTTTGGGATGTATGGCCACTGGGAGGCTTTCGGGAACAGAGAACTGTTCTCGCGGGATGGGCTCCACCTGAGTAGGGAGGGAAATAGACTTCTGGGAGGGAGGCTGGCGCATCTGATCGAGAGAGCTTTAAACTAGGAATTGCGGGGAGACGGTTGGGAGATGCACGGGCACTCTCCACGCCAGGCTTTAACATTGAGAGGGTGGACGAAGGGATAAAAACTGATATTGACAGAGGGAAGGGTTTGAACATAAGAAAGAGGGGGGGGAGGGATACTAGACCGATACGTCATACTGACGGTACGGTGTCCCTACCAAAGAGGGTAACAAAGGGGAGAGAAGCCAAAGGGCAAAAATTAGGATGTTTGTTCACTAATGCTAGAAGCCTAGGTAACAAAATGGAGGAACTGGAGCTCCTGGTCCGAGATTTGAAACCCGATATCGTGGGAATAACTGAAACGTGGTGGAACGGTAGCCACGACTGGAGTGCAGGTATGGAAGGGTATGTTCTTTTTAGGAAAGACCGGAACAAAGGTAAAGGGGGTGGGGTTGCCTTGTATGTCAATAAAGAGGTAGAGTGTAATGAAATAAATAGTAATGGAATAGATAATACGGAGTCTGTTTGGGCAAGGGTCACGTTGGGGAAGAAAAATACTAGAGCCTCCCCTGGGATAGTGATCGGGGTGTGCTATAGACCGCCGGGATCCAGCCTGGAGATGGATAGAGAACTCTTTAATGTTTTTAAAGAGGTCAATACTGGTAGGAACTGTATGATCATGGGAGACTTTAACTTCCCGGATATAGATTGGGGAATAAACGCTAGTAATAATCATAGGGCTCAGCTTTTCCTAGATGTGATAGCTGATGAATTCCTTCACCAAATGGTTGCTGAACCGACGAGGGGGGATGCCATTTTAGATTTGGTTTTGGTGAGTAGTGAGGACCTCGTTGAGGAAATGGTTGTAGGGGACAACCTTGGCTCGAGTGATCATGAGCTAATCCGGTTCAAACTAAATGGAAAGATAAATAAAAATGCATCTGAGACTAAGGTTTATGATTTCAAGAGGGCTAACTTTACTAAATTAAGGCAGCTAGTTAAAAAAGTGGATTGGGCAAACATATTTAGAGATCTAAAGGCGGAAGAGGCGTGGGATTATTTTAGGTGGAGGTTGCAGGACCTCTCTGAGGCCTGTATCCCGAGAAAGGGAAAAAGGGTTGTAGGTAGCGGTTTTAGACCGGACTGGATGAGCAAGCGTCTCAGAGGGGTGATTAGGAAAAAACAGAAGGCGTATAAACAGTGGAAGATGGGAGGGATCAGCAAAGAAACCTACCTTATGGAGGTAAGAGGGTGTCGGGATGCGGTTAGAAAGGCCAAAAGCCAAGTGGAGATAGATCTCGCGAAGGGAATTAAAAACAATAGTAAAAGGTTTTTTAGCCATATAAATAGGAAGAAATCCAAGAAAGAAGAAGTGGGACCGCTTAAGAATGGAGACGGGGTGGAGATTAAGGATCATCTAGGCATGGCACAATATCTGAACGAATATTTTGCCTCGGTATTTAATGAGGCTACTGAAGGGCTTGGGAATAGTGGCGGCGTGAATGATGGGAATGAAGGAGGGGGGGTAGACATTACGGTATCCGAGGTACGAGCCAAACTTGAAAAGCTTAACGGCAGTAAATCGGGCGGTCCGGATGACCTTCATCCGAGAATATTAAAAGAATTGGCGAGTGAAATTGCGAGCCCGTTAGCGAAAATTTTTAATGAATCCCTAAACTCGGGGGTTGTACCGCTGGACTGGAGATTAGCTAATGTAGTTCCTATATTCAAGAAGGGGAAAAAAAGTGACCCGGGTAACTACAGGCCTGTTAGTTTAACGTCTGTAGTGTGCAAAGTCATGGAAAAAATATTGAAGGAGAGAGTACTTACGGACCTTGAGGTCGATGGCGTCTGGGACAAATTACAACATGGTTTTACGAAAGGTAGATCGTGCCAAACCAACCTGATCTCGTTCTTTGAGAAAGTAACAGATTTTTTAGATAAGGGCAATGCGGTGGATCTGATATATCTTGATTTCAGTAAGGCGTTTGATACGGTACCGCATGAAGAATTACTGCGTAAATTGGAAAGGATGGGGATCGAAATGAAATTCCGGAGGTGGATAAAGAACTGGTTAAAGGGGAGACTGCAGAGGGTCGTACTGAAAGGGGAGCTGTCGGGTTGGAGGGAGGTTACCAGTGGGGTTCCTCAGGGTTCGGTTTTGGGTCCGATGTTATTCAATCTATTCGTCGCTGACCTCGGAACCGAAAGTAGGAGTGGGCTGATAAAGTTTGCGGATGACACGAAGTTGGGAGGTATTGCCAATTCGGAGAAGGATAGGGATATCCTCCAGGGGGATTTGGATGACCTGGTAAACTGGAGTATTAGTAATAGGATGAAATTTAATAGTGAGAAGTGTAAGGTTATGCATCTAGGGATGACTAACAAGAATTATAGTTATAGGCTGGGGACGCACCTGTTGGAAGTAACGGACGAGGAGAAGGACCTCG
Organism: Platysternon megacephalum; assembly: GCA_003942145.1. NCBI lineage: Eukaryota > Metazoa > Chordata > Testudines > Platysternidae > Platysternon > Platysternon megacephalum. The sequence goes on along the minus strand of QXTE01000149.1, from coordinate 658,663 downwards.
GAGTCCTGGTCGATCGCAAGATGACTATGAGTCGGCAATGTGATGTGGCCGTCAAAAAGGCTAATGCGGTCTTGGGTTGCGTTAGGCGAGGTATTTCTAGTAGAGATAAGGAGGTGCTAGTCCCGTTATACAAGGCGCTGGTGAGACCTCATTTGGAGTACTGTGTGCAGTTCTGGTCTCCCATGTTTAAGAAGGATGAACTTAAACTGGAAAGGGTACAGAGAAGGGCCACTAGGATGATTCGAGGAATGGAAAGCCTGTCGTATGAAAGGCGACTTGAGGAGCTCGGATTGTTTTCCTTAACCAAAAGAAGGTTGAGGGGAGATATGATTGCTCTCTTTAAATATATCAGAGGGATCAATATCGGGGAGGGAGAGGAATTATTTCGGCTCAGTGCTAATGTGGATACGAGAACAAATGGATATAAATTGGCAGTTGGGAAGTTTAGGCTTGAAATTAGGCGAAGGTTTCTGACCGTCAGAGGAGTGAAATACTGGAATGGCCTGCCGGGGGACATAGTGGGGGCAAAAGACCTCTCCGGCTTTAAGACTAAGCTTGATAAGTTTATGGAAGGGATGATCTGATAGGATAACTTGATTTACCCAATAGGTCAATAATGTGCCGCCTGGGAGTTAGTACCGATTTTAAATGTTGGGATATTGGGAGTCTTTTCCTAAGTGTCAGGATAGAGAATATTGGCCACATGCTCGGGGTTCAGCTGATCGCCATATTTGGGGTCGGGAAGGAATTTTCCTCCGGGGTAGATTGGCAGAGGCCCTGGAGGTTTTTCGCCTTCCTCCGAGCATGGGGCAGGGGTTGTTTGCTAGAGGATTATCTGCTGCTTGAAGTCACCAAATCAGGATTTGGGGACTTCAACAGCTGAGTCAAGGGTGAGAATTATTTCGGGGTGGGTGGGTCAACTTTTGTGGCCTGCATCATGCAGGAGGTCAGACTAGATGATCATAATGGTCCCTTCTGATCTCAAGTTCTATGATTCTATGATTCTATGATACACAGGAAGAGGTGGATCTTATTTCTGTGTGGGGAGAAGAGTGCAGGCAGAGCTCCGATCCTGCAGAAGTAACGCTGACATCTATGCCAAGATTGCATGGGATATGGGGGAGAAGGGCTACACCAGGGACACACAGCAGTGCCGTGTGAAAATAAAGGAGCTTTGGCAAGTGTATCAGAAGACAAGGGAGGTGAACAGTCACTCTGGTTCCTCCCTACAGACATTCTGCTTTTATGAGGAGCTGCATGTGATTCTCAGTGGCGATCCCACCCCTACCCCAAAACGCTCCGTGGATACCTCCCAGGAGCCCTGGGCGACCTTGAGCAACAACGAGGAGGACATTGTTGATGAGGAAGAGGAGGAGAATGTGAGGCAGGCAAGTGGAGGATCCATTCTCCCCGACAGCCAAGAACTATTTTTAACCCTGGAGCCCATCCCTTCACAGGACCAGTTGGCGGTGGAGCGCAATGCACCTCTGGTGAGTACACATTCCCAATCAAACTGTTACATGCTATTATTTTTTATGTTTAATCTGAACAAAAAAGTAGGTGTAGAGGCTATCGGTGGCCACTCCAGCTATGCAGAGGGTGCTCTTTNTATTTTTTATGTTTAATCTGAACAAAAAAGTAGGTGTAGAGGCTATCGGTGGCCACTCCAGGTATGCAGAGGGTGCTCTTTGAAAAAGACTGTTTATGTGCACGGGGATGACCCGGGAATCCTCCATGGAGATCTCTAGGAAGTTTCATAGAGGTCCTCTGCAATCCTTTGCAGAAGGTTTCTGGAAAGGGCTGCCTTATTTTGTTCACCATGGTAGGATGCTTTCCTGCGCCACTCCAGTATTAACTCTGCTGGCATCATTGCAGCACACAGCATTGCAGCATAAGGATAGGTCTGTACCCAGATGCTTGCAGCATCTGCTCCCTTGCCGCCTCTGTTACCCTCAGGAGAGTGATATTGCATAGGGTCACCTGGGGGGATTTTCAATGCTAGCCCTTAAACTGCAAACAATTCAACAAGTAATCCTCCCCTGTTTGGTGAAATCTGGGTTGCACAACCATGCTTTTCCAAATGTGCCATGGTTGTGGTTGGAAGGGATCACTGTGTATTGCAAGCAACATTGAAAAAAAGGGGGAGGGGGGGATGGCGGCTTCCTGTTTGTCTCTCCCCCCACCCCCGGTGCTGCTTTTGTGAAAAACAAACTATTTTGGGGGCTTTACACTGGTGCCTGGCTTTACACAAGCACTATCCAGGTTGTTAGGGGACAGGGGACTTTTCTCAAGTTCCAACTTGTGATCCCAAGGATGTCTTCACAAAAGCAGCAGCACAAAACCTCTTGCCCATGTTTCGTGGCCTTACTCACCACAACTGGAGCAGCAAACTGACTCTTGCAATAGCCAGTGGTTGTGATTACATTGTGACTTGCAGTGAAGTGTATTGAGGGGTGTTTTTTTAATAAAAAAAATTAACCTTGCTCCAGAAACAATGTATGCACTGTCAATGCTACCCTTGTGCTTTTCATTCCTTGCAGCTGAAACCTTGTCTGTCGGCGCATCCCCCACACAAGGACAGAGACTTTCCCAGATTAGAAGGCGGAAAAAGAAGACTCGGGAGGACATGTTCAATGAGTTAATGTGCGCCTCCGAGGGTGACAAGATGGAGCTCAGAGCATGGAGGATTACACTGTCTGAGAACCTCAACATGGACAGGGAGGACAGGAGAGCATGCAGGGAACAAGAGTGTGCCACAGAGGAAGAGATGCTTCAGATTATGAAGGAGCAATCAGACATGTTGAGGTGTCTGGTTGAGGTTCAAGAAAAGCAACTGGATGCTAGAGTCCCTCTGCAGCCTATGCTGAACCTGCTGCCATCATCGCCCAGTTCTACATCCTCTTCCCCCATACGTCCAGGGAGGGAGTTCAGTATTGCTTGCACTCAACACCAGGGGAGGGTACAAGGACCAGAAGGTGCCCATTCTCTCACCTTTGATTGTTATTGCAGTGCATCTGCACTTGCTCAGCCTATGGCTGAACCGGTCCTTACTGCTGTCCAGGCTGCCTGTGTATGGCTTCATGAGACATGGGAGCAAGGGGTAAGCTGGGTCTCCCAGGATCATGAGTGGCATTTCAACATCACCAATGGTTATTTTGTAGTCTGGAAAGAAAGTTCCTGCTTGCAGCTTTCTGAACAGATCTGTGTTCCTAAAGATGCGCGTGTCATGAACCTTTCCCGACCCTCCCATGTTGATGTCAGTGAAATGGCCCCTGTGATCCACCAGCGCTTGTAACACCATTGAGAAGTACCCCTTGCAGTCTATGTACTCTTTGGCAAGGTGGTCTGGTGCCAAGATAGGGATATGCGTTCTGTCTATAGCCCCACTGCAGTTACGGAACCCCATCACGGCAAAACCATCCACTATGTCCTGCACATTGCCCAGAATCACTAACCTTCTTAGCCGAAGTCTGTTAATGGCCCTGCAAACTTGGATCACAACAGATCCCACGGTAGATTTACTGACTCCAAACTGATGCCCCACTGACAGGTAGCAGTCTGGCGTTGCAAGCTTCCACAGAGCTATCGCCACTCGCTTCTTCACTGTCAGAGCAGCTCTCATTTTAGTATGCTGCACTTCAGGGCTGGGGAAAGCTCTTCCCACAGTTCCTGGAAAGTGGCCTTATGCATTCAAAAGTTCTGCAGCCACTGCTCATCATCCCATAGCTGCATAACGATGCAGTCCCACCAGTCAGTGCTTGTTTCCTGGGCCCAGAAGCAGTGCTCAACCGTGTCAAGGTGATGCGTGACTGTCACCAGCAACTGCGATTTGCTCTATGTCTTCCAGCAGGGCTGCATGTGTGGCATCACATTGTTCCACGCGGTGGCTCCTGTATCAGCTGTTTAAATACTGCAGGATAAGGCGCGAGGTGTTTGTAATGCTCACAGCAACAGTACACAGCTGAGCAGGGTCCATGCTTATCGTGCTATGGCATCCGTGCAGGTAACCCAGGAGTATGGACAAAGGCTTGGTTGGTTTGTCATTGATTTCAGGGAGGGAGGGAGGGAGAGAGGTAAGTGCATCGTGGGAGGCTAATGTCATGTTCCCATAACCACCCATGCCAATGTTTTGGTCCCATAAGGCATTGCAAGCCTATCCCAAAATTCCACTCGGCTACATGCACTGTGGGATAGCTACCCACAGTGCAGTGCTCTGTGCATTGATGCAAGCCCTGCTAGTGAGGATGAACTCTGCCAACTCAATGAATGTAGTGTGGACACACAAGATAGACTTGTTTAAATCAGTGGCTCAATGTTGACTTACATGAAATCGACTTAACTTTATAGTGTAGACATGGCCTATGATTGTTATGAGTAGGATTAGACAACACAATGGTTTACATTAGCACTTCCACCATTGGTGGCTGAGTCATAGAAATGGTGGGGAATTTTAGGGCAAGAAAGACAAGTGATGACCCAGCCAGAGAGACAGACTAGGGACACATGATGGGGGAGGAAGGTATATGCCAGAAATCAAATGAGCTAATGAGTCCCTGTTTGAAGTGGGATGATCTGTAAGGCTTTATTAGCAGGGCATGAAGCATTTCTTCTGATGTGCCGATGAACCAGAGGAGAGAAAAAGACATTTCCAATTACTCTCCAAAACACACAGAGAGAGGTTGACGTCTCTTGGATGAGTGGCTGGTTTGGTCATATCCTGTTTGGACCCTAAAGGTCAATAACACAGACTGCTCTGGCAACTCTTATAATCCCACAGGACCTGAGAGGTATGTGCCCTCGGTCAGGGCTGGGGGAATGAGCCCACCCACTGTGTGCTCAGGGAGCCGGGCTGTGTCACAGATCCATTTGCATTCATAGGGTTCCTGTCCATTTCCTGGAAGCTGTTGATCTTGATGCTGCTAATGCTACTGGTGGGAAAATGACTTCTAGGATCAATCACTCAGAGAAGAGGGTGGAGGAGCGGCAGCAAACACAAGGCGTTAGGGCAAGCTTTCATTCTCAGGGCTGGTATATGTGCAGGGTGGTGGCTGACAATGACATGGTGCAAGTGGTCACTCTCCATGCGCACTTCATGATCCTGAGTGTAAGTCCCGATGGGCACTGTCGATGTGACAGGGAGGACAGTGGTGAGGGGATGAATGCATAACAGTGCTGCCTGTGATGGAATGTGTGCTATACTGTGGGTGCCTGGCCTGGATCAGAGTGAATATCAGACAGCTGGCCTTGGAGATACTTGGCATTTGGAAACTGGCATAACTAAAGGTAACCTCAATTCTGGAAAATCAATACCCAACTCCTGGAAGTTCAGAGCACATTCCCATTTTATCTGAACTGCCAATGTTCAGGGGAGAGAGGACAGGTAAATGGTTACAGTTTTGGCCTATATTCTGTCTTATCTATCTGAGTATTTATGCTGTGTTCACCACCGCACCATCTGTATTATGGGCACAGCTGGTTCACATGAATTCTCTTTAGGTCTCATCAGTGCTGAGGGATGCTGGCTCTCCTGGCTTCTGTTACATTAGTCAGTATTGACTTATGGAGCCCAGAAAGAGCTCTGTAGCATGCAGCACAGAATAACTAGAGACAACTCTGCTGAAAGATAGAATGGTTTATTTCAGCAACAAGAGAAGAACTAGGCTAGGGCTCAGGCCATCAAGTTCCATTCTGGTTCTCAAGCCTCCCAACGTTTGCGGATGTTTGTATACAAGTCTTCAGTTCAGGCCCATCTCAGCTATAAACCTACCTGTCTCTCCTGTTAAAATGTCACAATAATACTGGGGTTTGGAGGGCCTGTAACTTTAATCACTCAAGGATGCAATGCATTCCCTGGAGTGTGCTGTGTGAATCAAACATCCATGCTCTTTTTGTAGGTCACTTGTTCCTGTTTCCCCTCCATTTCCTTACACAGTCTGATTTGTTTCCAGTTTGGAATTAAAGCAAAGGAGAATTGAAAGTGGAGACTATGATCAAGGGGGCAAGTCGGGTCCAAGTGGTTACACATATCCCCACCAGGCTTGGAGCCTGACTCATAATGGACCAATCCCAGCTCTTCATTTCTTTTAGACTGTGATGCTCCTACTTGCACTTCAAGCCAGGACTTAGGCACACCCAAAGAAAAATCAGTCCTTGATTAATCCATCCCACATTTTATGTGAGAACTAGTGAATACTACAACTGGATACTTTGGCAGTGGCCAGTCATTTCAAGCTAGTCCTCTGCTCAGGCTAGGTGTGCTTGCTGGAGAAGACAGTTCTTTCCTGATAACAACACCATGAACACATGAACCTATGTAGCAGTTAAGAGAACATCACTTGAAGGGTATATCTGTTGGTGTGTTTCACCAGACTCTTCATAACACTCCCAGACAGCTGCTCCGTTATTCAGCGGCAGAGCTGTCCCCGGGATGGATCGGGGCAACTGCCCTGGGCCCCCGCTTTGGGGGCCCCCATGCTTTAGGGGTATGTGAGGGTGGGGGGGAAGGGGGGCAGGGCGGCCTGGAGGCCTAGCGGGGAGCCTGGCGCCGGCAGCAGGGGTTGGGCCTGTGCCCCGCACTCACTGGCCTGGGCGTTTATTTCCCAGGGCAGGCTGACCCAGGCTGACCCTTACCCTGCCCTTCTGCCTCGGACGGACCCTTCCCTTTTCCAGCGGGACCCTCCACCAGCACAGGGGGCCCCCTCGCCCCTAGCACAGGTGAGTGCCAGCCAGTAGTCTCCCTCGCCAGTTGCCCAGCACTGGTGCCCCCCCAGTGCCCCACACCTCCTCTTTCCACTGCTCTTTCTCCCCTCTCCCAGCACTGGGTGGGATCCTCCAATGCCACCTCCAGGCCAGGGCCAGCCCTTAGCACCCCCCCTGCCTCAGTGTCCTCCTTGCCTTTCAGCTCTCCAGCCTTGGGTCCCCCTCCCCGCAGTACCTGGGGTCCCACAACTCTGCTCTCTTCACCACCCACCAGGACTAGGGTCCTCCATCCATATGCTTTTCTGCCTCCCCTCTCACTCCCAGCCCCCAGAGAAAACAGATCTTAGAGCCCCTCCTCCATGCTGGAGGGTCCTGGGGTCCCCCAGCACTAGGGCACATATAGGCCCTCCAAGAGCCACCCAGTTCCGGAAACATGGGCTCTCAGTGTTGCGAATGTGTAATTACGTTTAAAAAAAAATCCACTGGGGGTAGCGAGATCATATGCACCAGGGAAGTGAGTTTGCTGCAAGGAAGTCCAGGAAGGTGGATTTCAGAATGTAAGCGGTGCAGCACTGATCATGATCAGTGAGGTGTTTTTTTTTAATTATATGAACTTCATTATAATTATAAAAAAGAACTACAATATAATATAACAACATTTCATAGAATATCAGGGTTGGAAGGGACCTCAGGAGGTCATCTAGTCCAACCCCCTGCTCAAAGTAGGACCAATCCCCAAACAGATTTTTGCCCCAGATCCCTAAATGACCCCCCCCAAGGATTGAACTCACAACCCTGGGTTTAGCCAGCAAATGTTCAAACCACTGAGCTATCCCTCCACTATAATTATACAACTGGGCGCTACCACTATTTAACCCAGGGGTCTCAAACACGCGGCCCGCGGGCTGCATGCGGCCCGCAGGGCTATCGCATGCGGCCCGCGAGCTCCTCCCTGTTTACCTGGCCGACCAGCACCGGGGGCAGGGCAGGCTCCCTGCTTGCTTGCCCTGCCGCGGCGCCACACCAGGAAGCAGCTGGAACCCGGGGGAGGAGGGGCGCAGGGGTGTGTGTGGCTGTTGCTTCAGGCACCGCCCCAGCANCCCCCTGCGCTGAGTCCCCTGCCGCACCCCGACCCCCTGCTCTGAGCCCCTACCGCACCCCACACCCGTCCTGTGCCACCCCACACCCCTCATGTGGCCCTCGAGGTCATTTGAGTTTGAGACCCCTGATTTAACCTGTGGCCAGCAGCTGCCCTTGAAGTTCACTGTAACCAGATTTCACCTGTATAATAAATGTTAAGGGGGGCCCCATACAGGCTGATTTGCCCCGGGTCCTGCACCCCCTTGGGACGGCCCTGTTCAGCGGTTCTCAAACTATGGATTGGGACCCCAAAGTGGGTTGCAACCCCATTTTAATAGGGTCTCCAGTGCTGGCTTAGACTTGTTGGGGTCCGGGGCCGAAGCTGAAGCATGAGCCCCACCGCCCTGAGCCGAAGCCAAAGTCTGAGGACTTTAGCCCTGGGTGGCGGGGCTCGGGTTACAGGCCTCCCACCTGGGGCTGAAGTCCCCCCTCCTGGGGTCGTGTAGTGATTTTTGTTTCAGAAGGGGGTTGCAGTGCAATGAAGTTTGAGAACCCCTGATACAGGATGCTGATAAGTTCCTAAGCAGACAGCATGTCACTGTCCCAACCACTAGTGGGCAGTGTTGAATACAAGCGCAAATCGGTATAGTATACTAGAGCTGGTTGAAAACCTCATTTGTCGTCCCCCCCCCCCAAATAAATAAACAAACAAACAAATAAATAAATAAAATGGATTTTTCATGGGAAAGTTTCAAAATGAAACAAAAAGAATTTTTCATTGTATTTCAGTTCAATTCAAAACAAAATGTGTGTTTTGGTTTTATTTTTTAAAAACTGAAATTTTTTTAAATGTTCAAAATTTCAAATTTTGTTTTTTTGCTGTTTCTCTCCCTTTTTTCCTCCCTCCATTCCCACCCAATGCTGAATGCAATAGAATGACTGATATCTACAATGCATTCCCCCTCCACCACTTCTTCCTGATTCTTTTTTTTTCTTGTGTGTGACTTTCCAAAAGAGCCCCAACTTTGGAAAAGTTACAGAGTAGAAAAATGAAAAGATATATTTTTGTCACTCCATAATTTTTCAAAAATTGAGGAAGTTGGGTGGATAGATAGCTGGATGAAGCTACACTAATAGGTAGATGGATAGACAGTACACATTGCAACCTTTCTTTAAAGTAAACAGGAACTGTATCCTACTGTAGTTAAGTTACTCCTACTGTAGTTAAGAATTATTAACTAAAGTTTATCTAAATATTTATTCATATTCAATCATGTATTGAACTACTTAAATATGTATTGTAGGGAACTAGAAGATTCAGCGAGCTAATTAAAGAGCCTTGAAGCCATGGGTTCAAATCCTGGCTCTAGAATCTGATATATATATACAGGGCTGGAATAGCAGTGAGAACTGTAGGTCCAAACTGAGGGGCTTTAGCAGGAGGTGTGGGCCGAGAACTGGAATAGCCGGGGTGTGGAGCAATCAGGTTCAGGGGGCACAGAGTAGTGATCTGCATTCATTTTGCAGTTGTTCACATGCTACCATGTACACAGATATGTAGCTAAAGTATCAGTGTGGACACCTCATCTGATTCACTTCTAAAGAACCAGCATGGACCTTAGCCATTGATAGCCTTAAGAGATCTAAGTGAAGTTCAGATACTAAGGTGACAGAGAGAGAAGAGACAGACCAGTAAAGGCAGTGCCAACTAGGGTCTGAAACTATGCTGGAAATGGTCAAGGAAATCAGAAGACTTCAGCTGCTGCTCCAAATGCTCACCAGAACCTTGATGGTCTTCCCCTCCAAAGATAAAGGCTGGGCTTGGGTGGTAATTGATGAGTCTTAAACAGGGGCTTGACCCTTTCTACTTTCCGGTGTAGCTGCCTATGACTGCGGGAGAGGGAGTCTGTCTGTGAATGTCTCTGAGTTTTGAGAGAGTGGGTGTTTTTGTCCATTATAAATTGAACTCGCACTACTTGCAGATCAGAAGCATTTCCTCCACCTCAGGAAGCCAGCTGCTCCAGGACAGGATGCTGATGAAATTATTTTGAGGTGATTGTTGCTTGTTTTGGCCCTGATTCGACTGCTATTGTTCACCACCTTTCTCTCGGATCTTTATTTTTGGTCTTACTAGATAAACTGATTTCCTGGAGGTCCAAATGATATAGAAATGAAAAGAACATTTTATTTTGCATCATAAGAAACCCCCCGCCAGGGTTGGTTACTATTAATTTCCTTTCAGCCTTTCCCATGTGGAAATGTGCAAAGGATAATACTACTGAATGGAGGGGGAAGAGTGCTGGGAAGTCAAGGCAACACCAGAAAAGCCAGAAACCTAGAACACAATGCTGCAAAATCAGAACCTGCTGAAACTGTTAGCTCCTAAAGAAACAGACTTTTTTTGTTATCAGTACTATTGTGCTTAATACAATAGGGCTCTGATCTTTGATACTACACAATGATGATGATCATGATGTTGATGATGGTAGGCAATTCCCTTGGGTATATGTGTCCTGGTATTGAGACCTGGAATAATTCTTTGAGAGGGTCAACAAACATGTGGACAAGAGTGATCTAGTGGATGCAATGTATCCACTATACTTTCAGAAAGCTTATGACAAGGTCCCTCTGTGATGGGTTGTCCCCCTTTAAGGTGCCACCTGATGTACTGGGATACCACTGAGCCCACTTGTTCCGCCAGCCTGGGTCCCCTTTACCCTGTCTTTTTGAGCCAGGCTCTTAAGCCTCCTCCAGCACACAGACAGGCAGGACCACATCCAGCTGCAGAAAGACATAGACACTTAGATCAGCTCTGGGAAGACTCAGCTTAAGGGACTTGCCCCAACACTCAGGTGCCCACCTCCCTTGTAGTGCAGACCCAAAGGTATATTGTCTTGCGCTGTATAGAAAAATCTGCACAGCGCAAACTCGTAAAAAATCACCCTCTCCCTCAATGTGAAGAGAGATATGCACAGCTTCCTCCCCCCCTTTCTTCTGGCAACTAGCACAAGTTACTAGATTGCAGGCCCTGGTTCTCATGGGAGACTTTAATCACCCTGATATCTGCTGGGAGAGCAATACAGCGGTGCACAGACAATCCAGGAAGTTTTTGGAAAGTGTAGGGGACAATTTCCTGGTGCAAGTGCTGGAGGAACCAACTAGGGGCAGAGCTCTTCTAGACCTGCTGCTCACAAACCAGGAAGAATTAGTAGGGGAAGCAAAAGTGGATGGGAACCTGGGAGGCAGTGACCATGAGATGGTAGAGTTCAGGATCCTGACACAAGGAAGAAAGGAGAGCAGCAGAATACGGACCCTGGACTTCAGAAAAGCAGACTTTGACTCCCTCAGGGAACTGATGGGCAGGATCCCCTGGGAGAATAACATGAGGGGGAAAGGAGTCCAGGAGAGCTGGCTGTATTTTAAAGAATCCTTATTGAGGTTGCAGGAA
>QXTE01000149.1:511408-647080 GCA_003942145.1 Platysternon megacephalum | reverse complement strand
GGTCGGTCCTGGGGCCGGTTTTGTTCAATATCTTCATTAATGATCTGGAGGATGGCGTGGACTGCACTCTCAGCAAATTTGCAGATGACACTAAACTGGGAGGAGTGGTAGATACGCTGGAGGGTAGGGATAGGATACAGAGGGACCTAGACAAATTAGAGGATTGGGCCAAAAGAAACCTGATGAGGTTCAACAAGGACAAGTGCAGAGTCCTGCACTTAGGACGGAAGAATCCCATGCACTGTTACAGACTAGGGACCGAGTGGCTAGGCAGCAGTTCTGCAGAAAAGGACCTAGGGGTTACGGTGGACGAGAAGCTGGATATGAGTCAACAGTGTGCCCTTGTTGCCAAGAAGGCTAACGGCATTTTGGGCTGTATAAGTAGGGGCATTGCCAGCAGATCGAGGGACGTGATCGTTCCCCTCTATTCGACATTGGTGAGGCCTCACCTGGAGTACTGTGTCCAGTTTTGGGCCCCACACTACAAGAAGGATGTGGAAAAATTGGAAAGAGTCCAGCGGAGGGCAACAAAAATGATTAGGGGGCTGGAGCACATGAGTTATGAGGAGAGGCTGAGGGAACTGGGATTGTTTAGTCTGCAGAAGAGAAGAATGAGGGGGGATTTGATAGCTGCTTTCAACTACCTGAAAGGGGGTTCCAAAGAGGATGGATCTAGACTGTTCACAGTGGTACCAGATGACAGAACAAGGAGTAATGGTCTCAAGTTGCAGTGGGGGAGGTTTAGATTGGATATTAGGAAAAACTTTTTCACTAGGAGGGTGGTGAAGCACTGGAATGGGTTACCTAGGGAGGTGGTGGAATCTCCTTCCTTAGAGATTTTTAAGGTCAGGCTTGACAAAGCCCTGGCTGGGATGATTTAGTTGGGATTAGGTCCTGCTTTGAGCAGGGGGTTGGACTAGATGACCTCCTGAGGTCCCTTCCAACCCTGATATTCTATGATTCTATGATCATATGAAAGGTCATGATCTGCTGAAACCCATTGTTCTGTCCAAATATGTATATCATTAGTGTGCATGAAGTTATGAGATTTTTCTGTATAGTTGTTACTGAAATATGTTTGAAGTTTGAAAGTCTATTGCTAGTTCCGCAGTGACAACAGAGGAGGTGATCCACTCCCAGGAAGGTATTAAGTGACCATTCATCAGCAAGGAAATTGTAAAAAGGGATTTATAATTCTGTAAGAGGGCTGCACAAGCATCACACAATGGGGGACTGCTCAACCGTGAGACTCAGCAAAGCCCATCAGGATATGTCTGGGCTAGTGTTTTCCATGTACGTGGACTGAGGATATAAATTAGGGGACAATGGCACCATGCTTTTACCTTTCTCCTCTCCCACCTATGCTGAAAACAACAAGAACAATGGGAAGACAAAGACTTGAACTGAGGAGACTGGTTCTAGGCTTAAAGGGGAAGCCTGTGTATTAAATACACTAACCTACCTGCAACATCTAGTGGGGTGAGAAAAACTGCTTGATCCAAATACTGCCTAGTCTCAGTGGCCACAGGGCCACGGCCAACTGCACCCCCTGACCCTGTACCCGGCAGAAGCCATGGGGCGGGGGAAACCCACCCAGAGGCCCACTGCCCCCTTCCCGGGCAGAGGAAGCCCCCAGTGCCCCAACCCTGTCCGTGCAGAAGCTGTGGGGTGGCAGGGGAAGCCCCTGCACCTGATCCCACTCTTTGGCACATGCGCCGGGTGAGCAGGGCAGGAGAAGGTCCAGCGCCCCGACTCTGTTCCCCCGCAGAAGCACGTGTGTGTGTGTGTGTGTGTGTGTGGCAGGGGCTTTCACTCCCTGCTGTGGCCCCGGGGCCATGGCATGGGGACAGAGTTTCTCCAGTCTTAGACAAAAAGGTTGTGGTATGCGGAGGGGGTACCCTGGGTGGAACAGGAGCAGGGGCCCAGGGAAGGGGCAGAAAGGGGTGGAGCTGTGGGCGGGGCCACAGGTGAAAGGGGCAGAATGGGGGCGGGATCACAGGCAGAAGGGCTGGGGAGGGACCCCCCACTTGCTCTGGCCCATGACCCCAGGAAACCTTAATGTGCCTCTGCCTACTCTAATAAGTTTTAAGGTTTAGACCAGGGGTCTCAAAAATGCGGCCCGCAGGGCTATTGCATGCGGCCCGCGAGCTCCTCCCGGCCTCCCCGCCATCCCCCAACGTTTACCTGGCCGACCAGCACCGGGGGCAGGGCAGGCTCCCTGCTTGCCTGCCTGCCCTGCCGCCGCGTCGCACCAGGAAGCGGCTGGAACCTGGGGGAGGAGGGGTGCAGGGGTGTGTGTGGCTGTTGCTTCAGGCACTGCCCCCAGCAGCTCCCATTGGGCACAGTTCCCCATTCCCGGCCAATGGGAACTGCTGGGGGCGGTGCCTGAAGCAACAGCCACACACCCCCTGCGCCCCTCCTCCCCCAGGTTCCAGCCGATTCCTGGTGAGGCACGGCGGCAAGGCAGNCCCCTGCTGCACCCTGCACCCTGACCCCCTGCCCTGAACCCCCACTGCACCCCTCCTGCACCCCAAGCCCCTGCCCTGAGCCCCCTGCCGCACCCTGCACCCTGACCCCCTCCTGCACCCCTCACCCCAACTCCCTGCCCTGAGCCCCCACCGCACCCCACACCCCTCCTGTGCCCCCTGGGGGCAGGGAGGGGGCAGAGTTGGGGTGGGGATTTCGGGGAAGGGGTTGGAATGGGGGCAGGGAAGGGGTGGGAAGAGGTGGGGCAGGGGCGGGGCCTCATGGAAGGGGTGGAGTGGGGGCGGGGCCGAGGGCGGCGGGGGGGAGGTGTCAGTAAATGCAGCCTTCGGGCCAATGTACTAGTCCTCATGTGGCCCTCGAGGTCATTTGAGTTTGAGACCCCTGGTTTAGACTGTGAGCTTACCTTTTATTTTCTTTGGTAACTATCTCTGCCCTTTTGTTCCTACCACTTATAATCATTCAAAATCTATCGTTCTGTAGTTAATAAATCTGTTTTATATTTTACCTAAAACAGTGCATTTTATTTGAAGTGCTTGGGAAATATCAATTCAGTTTACGAAGGTAGTGTGTGTCCTCTCCACATTGAGGGAAAGGCAAACTGGGTAATAAACTTACAATATATTCCAGAAGCGCAAGGCTGGGGGCTCAGGAGATTTGCTGGTGCCTTTCTCTGTGTTCGCTGCTTGTCACTAGCAATGCATTGGGAGACATAGCCCAGGCTGGAGAGTTAAGGGGGTACAGCAGTACCCCAATTCCAGATTGTACCCTGGGGATCCCGTCACATTCACACCTTGAATACTGCATGCAGTTCTGGTTGCCCAATCTCAAGAAAATATATTGGATTTGGAAATGGTACAGAGAAGAGAGGGGTATGGAACAGCTTCCACATGAGGAAGGAAAAGAGACTAAGGGGGGATATGATAGAGGTCTATAAAATCATGAGTGGTGTGGAAAAAATGAATAAGGCAGTTATTTACCCCTTCACATAACTAAAGAACTAGGGTCACCCAATGAAATTAATAGGCAGCAGGTTTAAAACAAAAAGGAAGTATTTCTTCACACTATGTACAGTCAACCTGTGGAACTCATTGCAAAGGAATGCTGTAGAGGCCAAAGGTATAACCAGATTTTAAAAAGAATTAGATAAATTCTGGGAAGATAGGTCCATCAACGGCTATTAGCCAAGATGGTCAGGGATGCAGCCCCATGCTCTGTATGTCTCAGTGGCACCAGAACTGCGGGGGAGACCTGAGGGGCCATAGCCTTCCCACTTTTTGAAAGTGGACGGGCCTGGCCTGAGGCCCCACCCCCTGACCAGGCTGGCGTGGAGCCCAGCCAGGGAACCCGGGCAGTTATGGGAGCCGTGTGGACCCTCCACCTGCCTGCGGTTCGAGGGGGCTGAAAGCAGCCCCAGCCCGTGCTCCCATCCCCCAGGCTTCCCGCCTGGCTCAGGACAGTTGGAGATGGAGGGTCTCCGCCACTCACCCCAGCTGCCAGCGTGGCTCTCCCTGACACAGCTCCAGCAGCAGGAGGGCCTCAGAGCTGCAGCTCAGACATGGTAATAGCCATGCGAGCAGCTGTGGGGAGCCGTGGACCCTCCACCTGCACTGGGTGGAGTCCTGGGGGAAGGGGACATGGGCTGGAAGCTGCTCTCAGTGGGCCCCCCACACTGCGGGCAGGTCGAGGGTCCTCCGTAGCTCCCCACATCTGTCCATGCGGCACTTATCATGGCCAGGCTGCAGCTCCGAGGCTCCACCCCCCAGCTGGAGCCTGGTCTGGGAGAGCAGTTGTGGGGAGCCTGGGTCACTCCACCTGCCCTGAGCAGGAGGCCCAGTGGGCGGGGTCATGGTAGAGTTGCTAACCCTCCAGGATTGGCCTGGAGTGTCCAGGAATTAAAGATTAATCTTTAATTAAAGATTCTGTCATGTGATGAAATCTCCATGAATACATCCAACCAAAATTGGCAACCTAGGACATAGGCAGGGGCTACTTTTGGCCCTCCCCACGACCCTGGGCGGGTCAGGCTCTCTGGCCCTGTTCCGGCTTCCAGCTTGAGGACCTCTGAGGGAAGAGGCAGGGTGGGAGGGACTCTCAGAGGAAAGAGTCTCGGTGGGGTGGGGTGGGGGTCCTGGCCCCCTCCACTTTGGGGAAGGCTCCTACGCCCTTGGTATGTCCCTAGCCTCTAACTGCCAGAAGCTGGGAGTGGATGACAGGGGGATAAATCACTTGATGAGTACCTGTTCTGTTCATTCCCTCTGAAGCACCTGGCACTGGTCACTGTCAGAAGACAGGATACTGGGCTAGATAGACCATTGGTCTGACCCGGTATGACAGTTCTCATGTTCTTATGAACGCATTATAGAGCCAGAACTGACATTACAGGCCAGGATGTTGGCACTTGTGAAGCACATTATGGCCCCTAGGTGGGAGGGCTTGGCCCTAGAAATAGGCAAAATGTTATTGATTGAAGCCATTCCATCCAACATGATGTGGGATTCGGGGGTTTTCAGACACACTGCCTTGGCCGGGGAATGGTGTGTCTCTGGTTTGTAGGTACATAACATGATAGACTAGCAAAATATCCCTGGGCCTGTGTATCATGAGTTGGGGGATGGATCATAGCTGTTTCCCTTCTCTCCAAGAATCAGGGCCATCCTCTGTAGTGCTGTACCAGTGCTTAATTTGTAAACAAAGAGGTGCCGGGGCTCAAGCAAGTTTTTACATTCATAACTGATGTGACAAGCCCAGAGATACCGAGCTATGCACTGCCTAGCCCAGAGGTGCTGGGGCTCTGAGCTTCCAAGTCCAGAGGTGCCGGGGCTCTGAACTGCCAGGCCCAGAGATGCTGGGGGGCTCTGAACTGCCAGGCCCAGAAGTGCTGGGGCCATGAACTGCCAAGCCCAGAGGTGTCAAGCTATGCTCTGCCACGGTCAGAGGTGCTGGGGCTTAGCCTTGGCAAGTCCTGGCACAAATTAAGCCCTGTGCTTCACCCATGGTCAGGAGGGAAAGCTTTGGGCTGGTGCTCACCCTGTGGTGCTCTGAGAGGAGCAGTGTGACTGGTATGGGCCCAGCCAAAGCTGGAATGGCAGGTGGAACTCCTCATTTGAAGTGTTTGGGTCCTCTCCCCTCCTCCCGCCCCCAGGAATCTAGGGACTAGTTTCATGCAATTGAGAAGGAACTGCAAAAATCCTGCCCAGTCGGTGGTTTTTGAGCGATTTAAAGGGCCCGGGGCAGTAGCGGCGGCCAGGGCCCTTTAAATTGCTGCCGGAGCCCCGCCACCGTCTTCCCAGGGCTCTGGCAACAAGGCTCTGGCGTCTATTTAAAGGGCCCGGGGCTCCAGCCGCTGCTGGGAATCCCAAGCCCTTTAAATTGCCACCTGGGGAAGCCGATCCACCCCGGTAGGGCACACCGGCTCTTGCCGGTACACCGTACTGGGGCGTACCGGCTTACTTTCACCTCTGGGCTAAACAAGCCAAGCTCTTTGAGTCTCCTTTAAGACAGGTTTTCCAGTCCTCGGATCATCCTAGTAGCCCTTCTCTGTACCTGTTACAGTTTGAATTCATCCTTCTTAAACATGGGAGACCAGAACTGCACACAGTATTCCAGATGAGGTCTCACCAGTGCCTTGTATAACGGTACTAACCCCTCCTTATCTCGACTGGAAATACCTCGCGTGATGCATCCCAAGACCACATTAGCTTTTTTCATGAACATATCACATTGGCAGCTCATAGTCATCCTGTGATCAACCAATACTCCAAGGTCCTTCTCCTCCTCTGTTACTTCCAACTGATGCGTCCCCAGCTTATAACAATAATTCTTGTTATTAATCCCTAAATGCATGACCTTGCACTTTTCACTATTAAATTTCATCCTATTACTATTACTCCAGTTTACAAGGTCATCCAGATCTTCCTGAATGATATCCCAGTCCTTCTCTGTATTGGCAATACCTCCCAGCTTCCTGTCATCCGCAAACTTTATTAGTACATTCCCACTTTTTGTGCCAAGGTCAGTAATAAAAAGATTAAATAAGATTGGTCCCAAAACCGATCCCTGAGGAACTCCACTAGTAACCTCCTTCCAGCCTGACAGTTCACCTTTCAGTATGACCCGTTGTCGTCTCCCCTTTAACCAGTTCCTTATCTACCTTTCAATTTTCATATTGATCCCCATCTTTTCCAATTTAGCTAATAATTCCCCATATGGAACCGTATCAAATGCCTTACTAAAATCGAGGTAAATTAGATCCTGAGTCTCTCTCCAAGAGAAAATGCCAGCCAAGCCAAATTATTGGGTGGCATTGTGGCCTATACTCACTGGGGATTACACTGAGGACCAGGAAACTCATTTCACATGTGATTTATCGAAGGATTTCTATGAGATCAACTGAGGCAAAAGGTTAAGTGGCCTTTTGTGTGACCTGCTGGTTCCCACAATATGTTGTTTTTCAATTGAATTGAGCTGTACCATTATTCTAACTTCCTAGGTAAAATTTTCCATATTATTAACCTGCTATGGCGCTGTGTAATGGCTCCTTACGAACTCCAGTAAATAATGCGTAAGTGTCACAGGCTGCTGCGGGCTCAAGAGTTCCTTCTTTCCTTGATGCACAGGGGAGGCACATACAGTGGACCAGATCCTAAGTGGTGTAAATCAGCATAGTTCCATGGAAGTCACTAATTTACAGCAGCTGAAGATGTGGTCCAGTATAGAATGCCTCCTTTTCACCCCCGTCTCTGAGAGACCAGACCGCAATCACGCCAGCCTTCAGGCACTGAGATTAGAGATGGACCCAAAGTGGACCCATTTGTCCAGGGGTCACTGTCACACCCCAATGGCCCTGTGACGGGGCGGAACGGCCCCGCACTGGTACAGTAGGGGTTAACCCTTCTCTCCTAGCAGAGGAAGCCACGCCTCAGAAGCTCTGCTGGGCATGCTCCAACTGGAAGGGAGGTATAAAAGCCGGCAGGTCTGCTCANCCTGTCATCCGCAAACTTTATTAGCACATTCCCACTTTTTGTGCCAAGGTCAGTAATAAAAAGATTAAATAAGATTGGTCCCAAAACCGATCCCTGAGGAACTCCACTAGTAACCTCCTTCCAGCCTGACAGTTCACCTTTCAGTATGACCCGTTGTCGTCTCCCCTTTAACCAGTTCCTTATCTACCTTTCAATTTTCATATTGATCCCCATCTTTTCCAATTTAGCTAATAATTCCCCATATGGAACCGTATCAAATGCCTTACTAAAATCGAGGTAAATTAGATCCTGAGTCTCTCTCCAAGAGAAAATGCCAGCCAAGCCAAATTATTGGGTGGCATTGTGGCCTATACTCACTGGGGATTACACTGAGGACCAGGAAACTCATTTCACATGTGATTTATCGAAGGATTTCTATGAGATCAACTGAGGCAAAAGGTTAAGTGGCCTTTTGTGTGACCTGCTGGTTCCCACAATATGTTGTTTTTCAATTGAATTGAGCTGTACCATTATTCTAACTTCCTAGGTAAAATTTTCCATATTATTAACCTGCTATGGCGCTGTGTAATGGCTCCTTACGAACTCCAGTAAATAATGCGTAAGTGTCACAGGCTGCTGCGGGCTCAAGAGTTCCTTCTTTCCTTGATGCACAGGGGAGGCACATACAGTGGACCAGATCCTAAGTGGTGTAAATCAGCATAGTTCCATGGAAGTCACTAATTTACAGCAGCTGAAGATGTGGTCCAGTATAGAATGCCTCCTTTTCACCCCCGTCTCTGAGAGACCAGACCGCAATCACGCCAGCCTTCAGGCACTGAGATTAGAGATGGACCCAAAGTGGACCCATTTGTCCAGGGGTCACTGTCACACCCCAATGGCCCTGTGACGGGGCGGAACGGCCCCGCACTGGTACAGTAGGGGTTAACCCTTCTCTCCTAGCAGAGGAAGCCACGCCTCAGAAGCTCTGCTGGGCATGCTCCAACTGGAAGGGAGGTATAAAAGCCGGCAGGTCTGCTCAGTCTGGGCTGACCACCGGAGGGGAAGGACGCGCACCGCCAACTCCTGCAGAAGGAGGGCCGTTGCACCAGGACTGAGCTGTCAGCCAAGACGGGGCAGGGACCGCAACCCCAGCGGAGGCCGTCGGCGGGGAGGAACCGAGTGGAGGACAACCCCCACACCGCAAACGACCGGCTATACAGGGTAGGAAGTGACCCAGGGAGACTTTAGTGGCCGACAGCATTAGAGCTGTATTGCCGCTCGGCGTGTTGCGGGCGGATCCCCGCTGAGCGGATGGCAAGGAGAGCTTGCCACTAACAGGGCCCTGGGTCGGGGCTCGGTGGAGAGGGCGGGCCCGAGCCCCCCTACCCCACCCCTCATACCCCGCTCCGCAGGGGGTGTCTATGGACTCTGGCCGCTAGGCCGTGCTCCCCGCTTCGCAGGGGGGGTCTAGGGGCTCTGGCCGCTAGGCCGTGCTACCCCGCTCCGCAGGGGGTGTCTAGGGACTCTGGCCGCTAGGCCGTAATACCCCGGTTACTGGGGATAGACGCTGAGACAAGGGCGTGGCGAGGCGCTAGGCCCCAGCACGCCCCTGACACTAGGGGGCGCTGGGGTATCAGGTCCATCACAGGCCCCCTCCCTCAGGGGGTCTCCTGGGGAGGCAGATCAGCATTGTATGTTGCTATCACTGTTGCAAGCATCACAAGGCATTTTGGGAAGGGTTAACGGGTCAAAGGTGTGAGAGTGGAGTGGAAGATTCCTTTGCAGGTTGTGAGAGGCCGAAAAGGGAGGAAGGGAGAAGAGAACGGGTTAACGCAACGACTCAGCTCAGCCCGCAGATAAGACGCCGGCGCCAGTCCAAGGTCACTGCGCTCGAACAGACTAAAAACAACCATCTCATCTCCCTGAAGCCAGTGTGTTTTGGGAACGCTGAGGAGGCCACAGAAAGCTGGTTTGGACTGGTACAAAGAGCACGGGGGGACAGAGGTCCCTGAATGAAACGCCCCCAAAAGACCCCAGGACTTAAAACCCTCCTGAGAGCTGAACCAAATCGGAGATCAACAGCTGACCCTGGACGACCTGTGCACCGGACAGAACTCCCGTCCACCTCTTCCCCCACTTCTTCGTACGTTACACCCAGGCTTGGCCAGCCCCGGGTAGTGCATTTGTGAGTATGAAAGTGGGTTAGGGCTGGGGCACTAATGCTTTCTTCCTTCCGAGGAACCCCCAGCACTCTCCGCTGTTATTTTATTATTTTATTAATAAAGCTTAAAACTCAGTCACTTGGTGTGCTCCGTCATCTCCTCCCCTAATGATCCTGCGGCCTCAGCCTGATCACCTGATGCCTCAGGCAGATTGGTAACTGAAATCTGCCCTGAGGGAGGGGGCCATTGGGGTGGGACATCACCCCATTTTGGGTGTTAAGATAAAGCAGGATCAACAGGCAAGCAAAGAGGCAAGCCCCGAGCAGTCCCATTCCTCGGGTTTCAATAACGTGAGTTTTATGAAAAAGCAGCCTCAAGTGTTTCCGAGACATTGATACAATGGCACTGAGCAGCACAGGGCAGGGAATGGAGAGTTAAAGCTTCACACGGGCCTTCCTTAGCGCATAACGCTGAGCCGATAGTAACATTCTAGAGGTTATTTACTAATGAGCTGTGAGGCTTTACGGCATTCCCAGCCACCTCCTTACAGAAGGGCAGTAGGCTTGTGAAACATTATTGAACATAGTGGGCCCAGCTGCATTCCAGCCTCACTCTACCCTCCCAAGCTAACTGCCTATGTTGGGCTGGCCAGGAAACAAGATTTCCATTTCATGAGAAATGATGAGGTTCAACAGTTGTTTCTGTTCCAAGGTGGGGACTTTTCCAAATGTGTCACCAAATCACAAGTTTTGCCCTCTGTGAATCAGGCAGACCCAGGGCTTGAGCCTGTGTCTTCCACATCCCAGGTCAATGCCCGAACCACCAGGCTCTCACCTCATGTTTATGAAACAAAACTTCAAACCAAAACCAAAACTTACAGTCACAGCAGGGCCAGCACACAGATAAAACAGCCAAACTCCCCACATCCCAAATTCTTTATTCTGATCCCTGGACACACACTCTCTCTCTCAGAAATTTCATCCTGGACCCAAGAAACTTTCCCGTGAAAGTTTCGTCAGAACCAACACTCTCCCATGGTTTCAATGAATTAGGATTTTCCAACAAAATAAATGTTTCACCAGAAACTGCCCACTTAGCTCTATGCTGAGGCCACTCGTTTGCTGAGATCAGCACCCCAGCCTTTGAAGGCTGGTTTGGGCCACACCTTTGGAGTTTTTTCTATTTCTGTGTCACTCAAATCCTGTATCTATTTTATATGCCTCATCTCTCCCCGTTAACTTAGTACAGGGATTGGCAACGTTTGGCACGCGGCTCGCCAGGGTAAGCACCCTGGCAGCCGGGCCGTTTGTTTACCTGCCGCGTCCGCAGGTTTGGCCGATCGCGGCTCCCACTGGCCCACGGTTCGCCGCTCCAGGCCAATGGGGGCGGCGGGAAGTGGCGGCCAGCACATCCCTCGGCCTGCGCCACTTCCTGCAGCTCCCATTGGCCTGGGACAGTGAACCGCGGCCAGTGGGAGCCGCGATCAGCCGAACCTGCGGGCACGGCAGGTAAACAAATGGGCCCGGCCCACCAGGGTACTTACCCTGGCGAGCCGCGTGCCAAAGGTTGCCGATCTCTGCCTTAGTGTCTGTGCATCTCACAAGCTTTAATGTATGTACCCTCACACCCCTGTGAGGTAGGCCCAGAGAGACTAAGGGTATGTCTACACAGCCTTGTAAACCTGGCTCTGTGGGACTCATGCTCGTGGACTCCGTGTTTCTAAGCCCATGTTTGAGTGTCCACACTGCATTGCAAACCTGGGTTTATAATTGTGGAACGTGGGTCTCATAATAATGCTGATGTGGAATTGAATCTATCTTTCTGGCTCACACCCTATACAATCCTTCCTTTGTATGGTACCCATCACTAATACGAAACCTCAGAAATGTTTGGATTACTGTAAGGTCTCAGCTTTCAGTGGCATCTCAGCAGGTGAGTTCAGTTTCTCTCCTAACAAGTGTTGTAACACTCACTAACTCTTTGCTGTTTAGCTCTTCATAAGAGCGGGATATGGAAAAGGCTGACACACTTACATTTGTAAACTCTTTCTGTTCTATAGGCCAAGATCCCAGCCAATAGCTCTCACTGTGTTTCTAATATTGCTGGGATGTGGGTTACAGACATGACCCTCCAGCAGGCATGGTTCCTCATTGTCTGAGGCTCACTATCCACAGACAGAGTCAAACATTTTCAACAAATTCTCCTGCCAAAAAATGGGTTTTCGTAAAGACTGGCTTTTTTCCATAGGAAAATGTTTTTTTCAATTACATTTTCAAAGAGGAATTTCAAAATTTAACACAATTTTTAAAAAATTGTTTCAGTTTAAATTGAATGTCATTTTTTCCCCATTTTTTTCAAAAGCCAACTTTTTTGGAATTGGGTTATTTGTTCCTCTCTCTCTCTCTCTCTCTCTCTCTTACTTTTTGTTCACTGAAGGCAATAGAATGGATGATATCAAAGCTTTTTTAAACATTCTTTTTCTTTTTTCAATGTTCCCTATTTGCATTCTGTTGCTTTTGCAAAGGTGGAGAAGCTTTGGAAAGTTACTGAGCTGTAAAAGGGAAAATTAAAAAAATAAAAAGAATTGTTTTTAGAAAACCCTAGACTTTGACCAGTCCATTGCATTCAGTGGCAAAAAAGGAAAAGAGAACCGCAAAATACAGAATTTTTCAGTTTTTGAAAAATGACATAAAATGATAATTTCAGTTCAAACAAACAAAATTCAGCTTCATTTAGAAATTTCCCATAAAAGTTCATTGAAAACAAATGGGAGAAGGAAAAAAGGAAGAAAAAAAGGTGAAAAAAAAAATCTGACATTTTGAAATGTGTTGTTTTTTGAAAATCAAAACAAAAATGTCAGTTCAAAGCAAAACAAACTTTTACTTGAATTGAAACAAAAATGTAATCTGAACTGATACAAAAATTTCATTTTGTTTTGAATTTCTCCCGTGAAGATTTATTTTAAACATTTAATGGGAGAAAAAAACTAGAGAACGTGGGTCAGAGCCTGAGTCCACTGTGGCTTGGGTCCAAGTCCTGTCATTCGCGGTATGGACACAGCTCAAGCTACAGTGTCGCAGATTAGAGTGAGAAGGTCTGTGCCGTGCAGTATGGACAGGTTAGTTAGCATGGCTGTGAGACCCAGGGCCAGCAATTGCAAACCCAGGTTTACAATGCAGTGTGGATGCTCGCAGGCTTGGAACCACTGAGTACACAAGCCCAGGTCCCACAGATCTGGGTTTACAATGCAGTGTAGTCATACCCTGTGTGACTCAAAGCAGCAGAGTCCTTACTCTGCAGAGCCTGACTACTTTTCTGGCAACTGTGCATCGCTGGCTACTGCCATCTTGTGGTGTCATGTTGAATTGCAGTGTCTTGAGCCCTTAACATTTGCTCCAAGGACAAAAGCCCAGACAATGGAAGTTATGAACTTAAATTCCTGCCTGACTTGCTGGATTTCATTTCTCTGGAAGATGAGCCATCCTTGGATTAACGATAGGCTCCTTCTCCGCCCAGCCCTCTAACTGTAGATGAAGTCTGAACACTGGCCTACTGAAAGTGATTGCTTGCTAGGAGGATCCTCCCATTCTCTGCCAGTCCTTTGCAAAATGTGAACAGCTGCAAGCTATGCAAAGGGCAATGCAAGATGGCATGTGGGGTTATAGTATAATAATTAATAATATTGCTCTGGTTATGCCCACTGTCCCTGCCTAGGCTCTGTTACAATTGCCTTAGGGGAACAGACTAATGGTTCATTTAGTCTGGAATCCCGTCAGAGACAGATGGGGTGTGCTTCATGCAGTGGTTTTCAAACTTTTTGAGATGAGCCCCGCTTTCAGTTATAATTTTTGGTTGTTCCCAACCGAGACAGGCTGAGCGGCTCAGTGTAAGTCAGGGGCTGCGCGGGGCTGGCATCACTGCTTGCTCCCCCTGAACGTTCCTCCACGCCCCCTGGGGGCATGCCCCACAGTTTGAAAACTCTGGGTTAGTGTCTTGGGAGGTACAGCTTAGGTTTGAAGGCTTCCAATAAGGCTAAATGGTATATTCAGTACAGTCCCCCATATAATCCTATTACTGTTTGCACTGCGCTAGCAACCTGTAACAGTTAGGCAGGCCATTAGTCCGGTTTTATGCCAGACAGTCCTATTTTTTAAAGCCTTGAACCCCTGTCCAGTACTGAGCCGAAACCAGAGGTGGTTTTGTCTCGTATGATGGATGGGGGGTGTGACGGGTTGGGTCACAGAGACCCCCTTGAGACTGCCACCTGATGTGCTAAGACTACCTCTGAGCCCATTTTCCTTGCTAGTTTGGGCCTCCAGAACCCTGCCTTGTCGAGCCAGACACGCCAGTCTGCTCCAACCCAGGCCCCCAGAACCACGCCCCCAAAGCTGCAGACTTAACTGAAAACAGCTGTGCTCCTGTCTCTAGCACCCAGACACCCAGTTCCCAGTGGGATCCAAACCCCAAATAAATCCGTTTTACTCTGTATAAAGCTTATACATGGTAAACTCATAAATTGTCCGCCCCCTATATCACTGATAGAAAGATATGCACAGCTGTTTGCTCCCCCAGGTATTAGTCACTAACTCTGGGTTCAGTAATAAGTAAAAGTGATTTTATTAAATATAAAAAGTAGGATTTAAGTGGTTCCAAGTAATAACAGAGAACAAAGTAAGTTACCAAGCAAAATGAAACAAAACACGCAAGTCTGAGCCTAATACATTAAGAAACTGCATACAAGTAAATCTCACCCTTAGAGATGTTCCAATAAGCTTCTTTCACAGACTGGACTCCTTCCTAGTCTGGGTCCAGCAATCACTTACACCCCTGTAGTTACTGTCCTTTGTTCCAGTTCTTTCAGGCATCTCTTGGGGGTGAGTGTGATGGGTTGAATCACAGAACCCCCCTTGGGAACTGCCAACTGATGTGCCAAGACTACGTCTGCCCCTGCTTTCCTGCCCTGGCAGCTTAGGACTTCAGTGCCCTGCCTGGTTTGAGCCAGACCCGCTAGCCTGCTGCAAACCCAGACCCAGGGTCTGAACTACATCCCCTAACAGCTATAGGCTTAACTGAAAGCAACTTACAGAAGTGTTCCTGTCTTTAACACTCAGATGTCCAACTCCCAATGGGGTCCAAACCCCAAATAAATCAGTTTTACCCTGTATAAAGCTTATACAGAGTAAACTCATAAATTATTTGCCCTCTATAACACTAATAGAGAGATATGCACAGCTGTTTGCCCCCCCTCCCAGGTATTAATACATACTCTGAGTTAATTAATAAGTAAAAAGTGATTTTATTAAATACAGGAAATAGGATTTAGGTGGTTCCAAGTAGTGACAGACAGAACAAAGTGAATTACCAAACAAAATAAAATAAAACACGCAAGTCTATGTCTAATACAGTAAGAAACTGAATACAGATAAGATCTCACCCTCAGAGATGTTTCAATATGTTTCTTTCACAGACTGGACGCCTTCCTAGTCTGGGCACAATCCTTTCCCCTGGTACAGCCCTTGTTCCAGCTCAGGTAGTAGCTAGGGGATTCCTCATGATGGCTGCCTCCTTTGTTCTGTTCCACCCAATTATATATCTTTTGCATAAGGCGGGAATCCTTTGTCCCTCTCTGGGTTCCCACCCCCTCCTTCTCAATGAAAAGCACCAGGTTAAAGATGGATTCCAGTTCAGGTGACATGATCACGTGTCACTGTAAGACTTCATTACCCACTTGCCAGCACACAGGTATACAGGAAGACTTACAAGTAAAACAGAGCCATCTGCAGACAATGGTCCTGGTTAATGGGAGTCATCAAGATTCCAAACCACCATTAATGGCCCACACTTTGCATAATTACAATAGGCCCTCAGAGTTATATTTCATATTTCTAGTTTCAGATACAAAAGTGGTACATTTATACAAATAGGATGACCACACTCAGTAGATTATAAGCTTTGTAATGATACCTTACAAGAGACCTTTTGCATGAAGCATATTCCAGTTACATTATATTTAAACTCATTAGCATATTTTCATAAAATTATATAGAGTCCAACATCACAGAGAGGCCATCTCTTAAGCCAGCTGAAGACAAAATGGAGGGGTTTCCAGGGCCTTTTATATTCTGTCTCTTGTGGGCGGAAACCCCTTTGTTCTTCTGTGCAAAGTCACAGCAACAAGATGGCGTTTGTAGCCACCAGGCAAGTCACATGTCCATGAATGATTCCGTTTTTTGCAGGCCAACGCCATTGTTTACACGTTAGTTTGAACGTTCCCAGGAAAGCTCAGATGTGGATTGGCGTCTCCCAAAGTCCATTGTCAGTTAAGTGTTTCTTGACTGGGCACTTACTGAGAATAGTCCTTTCTCAAGGAGCTGACCAAATGCTTCACTGAGGCTACTTAGAATCAAACACATTGAGATACAAGTACATACCCAATATTCATAACTTCAAATATAAAAATGATACACACATACAGACAGCATAATCATAACCAGCAAACTACAACCTTTCCAGAGACACCCCACTTGACCTCCTCTGGACAAAGGACCCTAGTTGCAACAATGATCTATATAGTCACAGTTCATGTCCATAATGTCACAGGGGGCTGCCATTTTGAAGAGCACGCTACTCTGCCTCCATCGGTATGATCTCACATGCACCATGCAACAAGGGCAGGGCATGTTGGGGCGCTCTTCAAAATGGCGACTTCTGTGCAGCATGACCTTGTGTGCACCATGCTGGGTCAGGCATGCAGGGGCAGGCCCATGTAGTGGGGTGGTCACCCGCTCCGGCCGTAAAGGGCTTAAAACAGCCCAGGAGAGGGCTGTGGCTGGGAGCAAGCAGTTCCCAGGATGATTGGGGAAGCAGGCTCAGCTGTGGCCACGCCCCAATCAGGGCTCAGCTGGCCCTTATAAGAGGGCAGTGGGCCAGGAGCAGAATCAGTCTCTCTCTGGATCTTGAGAGAGAAGGGCCTGGCTGCTGGGAGCTGAGCAGGGTACCTAAAGTGGAGCAGGGCTGGGGAAAGGCCAGAGGAGCTGGGGAGGTCCGGCCTGGAAAACCACCAGGCTGCAGGCCTTGTTAAAGGCCAAAAAGGGTACTGGGGTTGCAGAGGGGCAGCCCAAGGGTAGGCAGAGGCAGCAGGTCCAAACCCCTCTTGCCTGTGATGAGTGGCTTGTACACTGCACTCTGCCCCAGTGAAAAGGGGCTAGATGGTGACTGGCAGTAGCCTGATACTGAGGCGAGGTGGGGATAGTGGGTGGGGGTTCCCCTGGGTGGGGAGACACAGATACTGTGGGGGTACTGCCAGGGGGCAGCCCCCAAGAGAAAGGGGCACCGGGGTCCGGGAGGGACACGGGGGCCAGTGAAAGGCAAGACACCGTCCGGCAGAAGGCGCTCCGGAGGCTGGTGAGCTAATTCCCCAGGAGGCCAGCAGGAGGCGCCACAGAGATGAGCATCGCCCCGTTACAGCCCACAAGGACCAGAAAGTCCAGTATTCTGGGGATGTGGGAGTAGCCACCCTAAGCACAGCATGATGCTGGTAGCCCATTAATGAAACCTGGTTTTCTGAGTGCTGGGGGATATTAACCAGGACACTCACATTTTTCCTTAGTCTGTTACTTACATTGAGGTAACTGCATTGACTTCAATGGAGTTATTCCTGAATTACACCAATGTAAATGAGAGGAGGTTCAGGTCAGAAGGGATGGCAAATCCTTCCCAGCATGAGTGCTGGAAGCTCTGTAGAAATGGAGGGCCACTGGCGCCTAAACTGTGGCCCCGCACATGCTCCGCCCCTTCCTTTGAGATCCTGCCCCCTCTGCCCCTTCCCCCTGAGGCCCTGCCCTGCTTCGCCTCTTCCCTCGAAGCCCTGCCCTTGCTCTGCCTCTTCCCCCGAGGCTCCACCCCTGCTTGCTCCTCTCTCCCCCCTCCCCTTGTCGCTCATTCTGAAAGCAGGTAGAAAGTGAGGGGCCATGGCCCCCTGGCCCACCCTGTTCCAGCCCACCTGCTTCCCAGCGCTAGAAACCTCCCTGGAGGTGCACTCCTCACTGAGAAAATGTCATTCCAGCCTTGCACTGAAAGTATGTAGAAAATCCTGATCCTGCTGACTCCTCAGCATCCTCTTTCCCCCTGTCACTGAAGTGTTGTGCGGTGTGCTTCCTGGAAGTTCTTTGCCCAGCAGCTTGCTGGTGGAGAGGCAGTGATGCTATGTTGGTCAAAAAGATTAGGAGTACTTGTGGCACCTTAGAGACTAACACATTTATTTGAGCATAAGTTTTCGTGGGCTACAGCCCACTTCATCGGATGCATAGAATGGAACATATAGTAAGGAGATATATATCCACATACAGAGAACATGAAAAGGTGGGAGTTGTCCTACCAACTCTAAGAGGCTAATTAATTAAGAGAAAACCTTTTGTAGTGATAATCAAGATAGCCCATTACAGACAGCTTGACAAGAGGTGTGAGAATACTTAACATGGGGAAATAGATTCAATGTGTGTAATGGTCAGTAGATGGTGCTGGTAGGAAAGTGTTTACAAAGCTCTGGGCTCAGGGCTAGATTGCATTCAGTTGTTTTCCTATTTCAGAGAGAGGCTGGGTTTTTTCATCTTCTTTTTTCTCTCCTTCCTACCAGCAACACTGTAAAAATAACCTGGCATGTTTAATGATCCCAAATTTCCCATGCAGGGCTCCTGGAGTTATTTATTACATCCAGCAGATTACCGAAAGAGCTAAGCTGCAGTAACTCAAAACCCACAATGCAAAGCCCTCTTCTGGGCAGAGAGGATTCTTTGGGTGGCTAATGGAAACATAACCCTGATTGATAATGGTTTTAGTCTTATTTATCTTCCCCAGGATTCTTCTCGTAACATGCTCTGCAGCGGACTCCTCCAGGGCTGAACCCACAGGTTGCCCTGGCCCTCCACCAGTCGCCAGTTAGGTAACCCTGGGGATTCCCCAGGATCCTGAGTAATAAACCAAGGAGCAGGGCGGGGGAGCACCCGTCACTGTCAAGGCAAGGATTGAGACAAAGTGGATGGGGGTGGGGAGACTTCCCCTTCAGCCCTCTCTCGCAAGCGCTGCGAAAAAGCAACCGCCGCCTCATCCCACAGTTTCAGACACAGATGAAAAGCCCCCACTGAGTGCGGTGGGGATGCAGAGACGGCCAAGGAAGTCCCTGTGTGTGCATGTGCATCTACCTAATCTAGTTAATCTGTGTCTATCTCACACCTTGGGCATCAATAAAACAAAATGAAAGATACCTTCTGCACATCATGCTTTAGCAAGACCATCTCACACTCACTCATTAACGGCATGCCCTGCCATCCAGAGTCTCAAGGGACTGTTATAAGGGTGAAGGAATTACACCACTTAAGCCCCCCTTATGAGACAGGTCAGCATCATTATCCCCTTTGTTCCAATGGGCAAACTGAGGTACGGAAAGGTGAAGTGGCTTGCCCAAGGTTATACCACCAGTCAGTGGCAGAGATGGGAATAGAACTCAGGAGTCCTGGATCTCTGCCTTAGGCCAATTTTCTCTCTCATTCTCGCTTTTAGCTGTAAGAGCAGTTAGACACCAGGAGAGATGGCCAAGGGGTGAGAGAGAGAGAGAGAGAGAGTGTGAGTGTGTGTTTCTAACCACTCTTCACTGATCACATCAAGGCTAATGGAGGCGAATGGGCAATGCCCCTGGCACCAGACTGTTGATATCTTCCTGTTTCCTGAAAATGGCAGCATGGGCTTTGATTCATATTCAAAGCCCAGTCTATGTTTCTAGTCTCCTGCTGTTACCATGATCCAGGCGTGTCTCCCGTCCCTCAGGAGAGGTGTGGCCTCTCCCTTCCCCTGGGTGCTCCAAGGCTCTGCAGAGTTTCTCAGCAGAACTTTCTGTTCTCCTAGCTGGGTTGTAATGGTGCCATGCTGGCACGAGTAGGGGTGTCATTCCCCCAGCCAGTCCCAGCTCCTCGCATCCTTTGTGCCCCATGCTTGGCATGGCTGGCTGAGTGGTGCAGCAGTCCATACGAACCCATCTGAACAAGCTCCGGGTAAGGGGTCAGGTTCAGCAGCTCACCACATCCCCACCTTCATCTTTACATTACAGCACCATAGTGTCTCATCAGGCCAACAGCATCCGGTGACACCACCAAGAAGGGTCCTCAGCCCAGGACCCCAGCCCTCAGAGCATAGGTAGAAGGACAGTGTCAGCTGCTAACTTTTCCCTGCTCCCCTGAACTCTAGTACCAGAGACAAACCTCTCCTGGGCTAGCATCGCAGCGTGATGGTATCATTATCATGACACTGGCTGGGGGAGCTGACGTCATCATTATCACAGTGGGTTCGGGGCTTCAGAACCTGATCTGACTCTCATGAGGCTCCAATGAGCACTGGATCATGCCCTGAAGGACTAGCAGACCTCCTTTGAAACCTGCTCTGCAGGGGCTGCTTGTTCCATGGAAAGAAAAATAAATGAGCCAGTATCATTCCTCTAAAATGAGGTAAGCTATAGAACATGTTGGTAAGTCACTGGAGAAGCCAAATAGTTTGTGGTCTGATTACTTTCAGAGGGATGTGCCATTTCAGGCAGTTATAGATTCAAAGATTATACGGCCAGAAGGAACCCCTGTGATTTGATTACACTTTATAAGGGGCTCTTCAGTTTAGCAGAGAAAGACATAACCTGATCCAATGGCTGGAAGGTGAAGCTGGAGAAATTCAGGCTGGAAATAAGGTGCATTTAACATGGAGAGTAATTAACCATTGGAACAATTTCCCAAGGGTCGTGGTGGATTCTCCATCACTGACCATTTTAAAATCAAAACTGGATGTTTTTCTAAAGGATCTGCTCTAGGAACATATAAGAACATAGGAATTATGTTGTGGCAGGTCTCTGGCCTGTGTTATACAAGAGGTCAGACTAGATTATCACAAAGGTCCCTTCTGGACATGGATGGTATGATTCTATGGTCAGCAGTAGCTGGTCAGAAATTTCAAAGCATTTGTATCAGCTCCATGGGCAAAATGTATGTGATAATTTTGTCATTTTTTTATTTCAAAAATTCAAAATGTTGTTTTTAAAAATTAAACCAGCTTAATATAGTCGTCCCCCCTGTCCCCCCCCCCCAGTCTATCCAGTGGAATTCAGTTCCATTGCAGTTTTCCGTGCCCAGTAATCTCCCAGATTGTACCTCCCAGATTCCAGACTGTACCTCTTCATTAATATATAGTACAGGGGAGCAGTGTTTCCTAGTGGTTAGAGAAGGGAATTGCAACTCAAGAGCCCTGATTAGTATTCCATCTCTATTATGAGTTTTCTGAGTGACTTTGGGCAAGTCATTTCCCCACTCTGTGCCTCAGTTTCCCCACCTGTGAAATGGGAAGAATGTATGGAGTATGGAGTGTTTGGAGCTCTGCTAATGGAAAGTGCATTATAAGAGCTGGGTGCTATTATTATTACATCCCATCTAAGCACCATTCATTTTAGAGACACTTTTTGAGTAACTGAATGACCA
The DNA here is from genome assembly GCA_003942145.1 of Platysternon megacephalum. Classification (NCBI taxonomy): domain Eukaryota; kingdom Metazoa; phylum Chordata; order Testudines; family Platysternidae; genus Platysternon; species Platysternon megacephalum. The sequence goes on along the minus strand of QXTE01000149.1, from coordinate 625,960 downwards.
GCTCAGCAGCAGGTGTAAGTCAGCTGAGCTCCACTGGCTGCAATGGAGCTGTGCCAATTGACACCAGCTGCGGATCAAGCCTTAATTGTGTTCATTTAAATCCAGTTTTTGGGTGCACTGATTTCTGGTGAAAGGGGCTGGACTGACAGCCCTGGAGGCCTCCATTTGCTCTGGCAAGAGCTTCAGCATGGGTAGCATTAGGACAAGTATTCTTGCCCCATCCCGCCAATATGCGTCACTCCTGCTCTGGAAGGGACCCCATCTTGCCTGCATAGGGAAACTGCCAAGCACAGCCAGTGTGGGATAAGATATTCCAGAATACTGCTTTGCCTTGGGAGAGGAGTAATTATTCTGGAGTCAAGTCACTTTTATTCCAGAACAGAGAGTCCACATGATCACAGGATCTATGCCAGAAAAAGCCTGAGTTGCAGGGGCAGTTCATTCCCCAGGGCCCATTCAATCCTTGGCCTCTCTGCTGGCACCATCATTTGAGATGGTGTTTTCTGCTATGGACACAGAGAACTAGGTTGATAGATCCTTAGCACAGAGTTTAGTACCCTCATTTACCTCCTTCCCAGAGAGACCTCACTGCCTTTTATTATTGGCAATTATTTCCATCTGAAATGTTGAATCAGGAAATTGAGGTTACAAACAGTGTTGTTTATGCTGAAGGAATGAGTCCCTCATGGCTTACAGCTTCCTGCTTTACTATTTCTCTCGTATTCCCCCATTTGGGGGGGTCTCAGTTCTGCATTAGGTCTTGTCTAGTGCAGCGGAAGATGTAGGGATAGTGCATCGGTATAGCTCCAAACCACCATTTCCAAAAGCCAGCCCCTATCTGTGCTTCTATGTGTGCCACTCCCACCATGGAATATAGCTCTCAGTGAGGGGCCTGGGACTGCAGAGATCCATGGATTCCTGGAGTCCAAGACCAGAAGGGACCATTCTGATAATCTAGTCTGAGCTCCTGCATAGCATAGGCCAGAGAATTCCCCAGAATAATCCCCAGCACAGAGCTTTTAGCAAAACAGCCAGTCTGGATAGAAACATCGCCAGTGCTGGAGAATCCACCACAGCCCTGGGTAAGTTGTTCCAGTGGTTAATTACTCTCACTGTTAAAAATTTACGCCTTATTTCCAGTCTGAATTTGTCTAGCTTCAGCTTCCAGCCACTGGAAGAAGAGTCGGTGATTAAATATTTGTCCCTCATGTAGGTACTCATAGACTGTAATCAAGTCACCCCTTTACCTTCTCTTTGCTAAGCTAAATAGATGTCACTGGAGGGCAGGGACTGCCAGGGATGTTTTCAAATGAGGGAAAGGATTGGACTTTTAGCAGAATTTGAGTGGGATCTTCAAACCTGTGAAAAATCCACCCCCCTGAGTGGTGTAGTTATACCGGCCTACCCCCTGTCTCCCGCCGACACAGCTACCGCCTCTCGGGGAGGTGGATAAGTATGCTGACAGAAAAGCTTTCCTGTTGGTGTAGCAGCATCTTCACTAAAGCACTACAGTGATGCAGCTGTGCCGGTGCAGTGCTGTACGTGAAGACATGCCCTTAGGGTATGTCTACACTATGAAATTAGGTCGAATTTATAGAAGTCGGTTTTATAGAAATCGTTTTTATACAGTCGATTGTGTGTGTCCCCACACAAAATGCTCTAAGTGCATTAAGTTGGCGGACTTCGTCCACAGTACCGAGGCTAGTGTCGACTTCTGGAGCGTTGCACTGTGGGTAGCTATCCCACAGTTCCCGCAGTCTCCGCCGCCCATTGGAATTCTGGGTTGAGATCCCAATGCCTGATGGGGCAAAAACAGTGTCGCGGGTGATTCTGGGTACATGTCGTCAGGCCCCCACTCCCTCCCTCCCTCCCTCCCTCCCTCCGTGAAAGCAACAGCAGACAATCGTTTCGCGCCTTTTTTCTGCCCAGACGCCATAGCACTGGGATCATGGAGCCCGCTCAGATCACCGCGGCAATTATGAGCACTATGACAACCACGCGCATTATCCTGGAGTATATGCATAGCCGGAACCTGTCAAAGCAAAACCAGGAGGAGGAGGAGGAGGAGGCAACAGCAGCGCAGAGGCAACAGCAGCGCGGTGACGAGAGTGATGAGGAAATAGACATAGACTTCTCACAAAGTACGGGCCACAGCAATGTGAAAATCATGGTGGTAATGGGGCAGGTTCATGCCGTGGAACGCCGATTCTGGGCCCGGGAAACAAGCACAGACTGGTGGGACCGCATAGTGCTGCAGGTGTGGGACGATTCCCAGTGGCTGCGAAACTTTCGCATGCGTAAGGGCACTTTCATGGAACTTTGTGACTTGCTTTCCCCTGCCCTGAAGCGCCAGAATACCAAGATGAGAGCAGCCCTGACAGTTGAGAAGCGAGTGGCCATAGCCCTGTGGAAGCTTGCAACGCCAGACAGCTACCGGTCAGTCGGACATCAATTTGGAGTGGGCAAATCTACTGTGGGGGCTGCTGTGATTCAAGTAGCCAGGGCAATCAAAGAGCTGCTGATATCAAGGGTAGTGACTCTGGGAAATGTGCAGGTCATAGTGGATGGCTTTGCTGCAATGGGATTCCCTAACTGTGGTGGGGCGATAGATGGAACCCATATCCCTATCTTGGCACCGGAGCACCAAGCCAGCGAGTACATAAACCGAAAGGGGTACTTTTCAATGCTGCTGCAAGCACTGGTGGATCACAAGGGACGTTTTACCAACATCAACGTGGGATGGCCAGGAAAGGTACATGACGCTCGCGTCTTCAGGAACTCTGGTCTGTTTCAAAAGCTGCAGGAAGGGACTTTCTTCCCAGACCAGAAAATAACCGTTGGGGATGTTGAAATGCCTATAGTTATCCTTGGGGACCCAGCCTACCCCTTAATGCCATGGCTCATGAAGCCATACACAGGCAGCCTGGACAGTAGTCAGGACCTGTTCAACTACAGGCTGAGCAAGTGCAGAATGGTGGTAGAATGTGCATTTGGACGTTTAAAAGCGCGCTGGCGCAGTTTACTGACTCGGTTAGACCTCAGCGAAAACAATATTCCCATTGTTATTACTGCTTGTTGTGCGCTCCACAATATCTGTGAGAGTAAGGGGGAGACGTTTATGGCGGGGTGGGAGGCTGAGGCAAATCGCCTGGCCGCTAATTACGCGCAGCCAGACACCAGGGCGATTAGAAGAGTACAGCAGGGTGCGGTGCGCATCAGAGAAGCTTTGAAAACCAGTTTCATGACTGGCCAGGCTACGGTGTGAAAGTTCTGTTTGTTTCTCCTTGATGAACCTCCCCCCCGCCCCCGCCCGGTTCACTCTACTTCACTGTAAGCTAGACACCCTCCCCTCCCCCCTTCGATCACCGCTTGCAGAGGCAATAAAGTCATTGTTACTTCAAATTCATGCATTCTTTATTAATTCACACAAATAGGAGGATAACTGCCAAGGTAGCCCAGGAGGGATGGGGGAGGAGGGAAGCGCTGGGTGGGGTGGGGGAGGAGGGAAGGACAAGGACACCGTGCACTATAAAACTTTAAAACTTTAAAAATTAGAAACTTCAAAACTTATTGAAGGCCAGCCTTCTGCTGCTTGAGCAATCCTCTGGGGTGGAGTGGCTGGGTGGCCGGAGGCCCCCCCACCGCGTTCTTGGGCGTCTGGGTGAGGACGCCATGGAACTTGGGGAGGAGGGCTGTTGGTTACACAGGGGCTGTAGTGGCGGTCTGTGCTCCTGCTGCCTTTCTTGCAGCTCAACCATACGCTGGAGCATCTCACTTTGATGCTCCAGCAGTCGGAGCATGGACTCCTGCCTTCTGTTCTCAATCTGACGCCACCTCTCAGATTCAGCCCGCGATTCAGCACGCAACCTCTCCGATTCAGCACGCGATTCAGCCCGCCACCTCTCCTCGCGTTCAAACTGTGCTTTTCTGCAGTCAGACATTGTCTGCCTCCAAGCATTCTGCTGAACCCTGTCAGCGTGGGAGGCCGTCTGGAGCTCCGAGAACATTTCATCCCGAGTTCTCTTCTTCCTCCTTCTAATCTTCACTAGCCTCTGCGAAGGAGAAACATTTGCAGCTGGTGGGGGAAAAGGGAGATAGGTAGTTAAAAAGACACATTTTAGAGAACAATAGGATCACTCTTTCCCGTTAAACCTTGCTGTTCACATTACATAGCACAAATGCTTTCGTTACAAGGTCGTATTTTGCCTCTATTTATATTGAGGGTCTGCCGATTTGGTGTGAGAGATCACTCACGCAGGGCCAGGCAACAGAATTCGGCTTGCAGGCAGCCATGGTAAGCCACAGTCTTTTGGCTTCTTTAACCTTAATAACATGTGGGAATGGTTTCAAACAGCAGCACCCTCATTTTCCATACCAAGCAGCCGTTGGGTTGGCCATTTAAAATGGTATGGCAATTTAAAAGGAGGGAGGGATGCGGTTGCCGGGTTAACGTGCAGCACAAACCCAACTAACCCCCCCCCCCCCCCCCACACACACCCAATTCCCTGGGATGATCACTTCACCCCTCCCCCCACCGCGTGGCTAACAGTGGGGAACATTTCTGTTCAGCCGAGCAGGAACGGGCACTCTGAATGTCCCCTTAATAAAAGCACCCTATTTCAACCAGGTGACCATGAATGATATCACTCTCCTGAGGATAACACAGAGAGATAAGGAATGGATGTTGTCTGAATGCCAGCAAACACCGGGACCATACGCTGCCATGCTTTGCTATGCAATGATTCCAGACTACGTGCTACTGGCCTGGCGTGGTAAAGTGTCCTACCATGGCGGACGGAATAAGGCAGCCCTCCCCAGAAACCTTTTGCAAAGGCTTTGGGAGTACATCCAGGAGAGCTTTCTGGAGATGTCCCTGGAGGATTTCCGCTCCATCCCCATACACGTTAACAGACTTTTCCAGTAGCTGTCCTGGCCGTGAATGCCAGGGCAAATTAATCATTAAACACGCTTGCTTTTAAACCATGTGTAATATTTACAAAGGTACACTCACCAGAGGTCCCTTCTCCGGGGTCTGCGAGCACGCTTTGGGATTCGGTGGGTTCGGGGTTTACTGGCTCCAGGTCCAGGGTGATAAACAGATCCTGGCTGTTGGGGAAAACGGTTTCTCTGCCTCCTTGCTGTGAGCCATCTCCCGTCTGTTCATCATCATCGTCTTCCTCGTCCCCAGAACCCGCTTCTGTGTTGCGTGAGTCTCCATTGACGGAGTCATAGCACAGGGTTGGGATAGTGGTGGCTGCACCCCCTAGCATGGCATGCAGCTCGGCGTAGAAGCGGCATGTCTGCGGCTGTGCCCCGGACCTTCCGTTTGCCTCTCTGGTTTTCTGGTAGGCTTGCCTTAGCTCCTTAATTTTCACGCGGCACTGCTGTGCATCCCTGTTATGGCCTCTGTCCTTCATGCCCTTTGATACTTTTTCAAATGTTTTTGCATTTCTTTTACTGCTACGGAGTTCCGCTAGCACGGATTCGTCTCCCCATATGGCGATCAGATCCCGTACCTCCCGTTCGGTCCATGCTGGAGCTCTTCTGCGATCCTGGGACTCCATCATGGTTACCTGTGCTGATGAGCTCTGCGTGGTCACCTGTGCTCTCCACGCTGGGCAAACAGGAAATGAAATTCAAACGTTCGCGGGGCTTTTCCTGTCTACCTGGCCAGTGCATCCGAGTTCAGATTGATGTCCAGAGCGGTCACAATGGTGCACTGTGGGATAGTTCCCGGAGGCCAATACCATCGAATTGCGGCCACACTAACCCAAATTCGAAATGGCAAAACCGATTTCAGCGCTAGTCCCGTCGTCGGAGGTGGTTTAAAGAAACCGATTTAAAGAGCCCTTAAAGTCGGAAAAAAGGGCTTCGTCGTGTGGACGGGTCCAGGCTTAAATCGAGGTAACGCTGCTAAATTCGACCTAAAATCGTAGTGTAGACCAGGCCTTAGTCCCCATCTAAAGTCCTAGGGGCTTGTGCTCCTAGGTCACTGAGGCCCACATCCAGGAAGGTAGCCCTCCTCAATCCCTTTGAAGAGCTGGACCTGAGGCACCCAGAAGACAGCTAGTTACAATCAGTTGTGCTTCCACCCAGGAGCGCCGCCAGCTTTTCCGGCGCCCTAGGTGGCGGAAGGTCCCGCCCCCGAAATGCCGCCCCCGACAGCGGCGGCGGAAGGTACCGCCCCCAAAATTCAACGGCCGGCCGGGGCGCCGGCGCCCCCAAAATAGCAACGCCCTAGGCGACCACCTAGGTCGCCTAATGGGTTGCGCCGGCCCTGCTTCCACCCTGGCACCGACCCAACCCGGGCTGCTCTCACAGCCTTACAGAACCTGCTTGGCCCTTGATGGACAGGAGTTTGCCAGTACAAACGTCTGATTCAGGAAGTTTGTATCACCTTGACAGTAGTGACCAATCAGACACACCGATCAAAGCGAGGTGGATGTCGGCGGGATAACCCAAATTAATCTTTGAACCAGATTCCAGTATCATTAGTCTGGGGCGGGACCAGATCAAAATCAGTGGGGCTATGCCAATCAGCATCGCATCTGGCTCGTATGTCTATGGACATAGGCAGAGGTGTATAGCATCTGCTCTTGCATTGCATTCTATTCCTATAATTATTTGTGTGACATAGCACCTAGTGGCACCAACCACAATCAAGGACCTGCTGTGCTAGGCTCTGTACAGCCACCCGGTCCGGTAAGAGATAGTTTCTGCCCCCATATCCGCTTATACATCAGTATATATGGTATATTATCTATTATTCAAGGCTCTCAAACTGGGCCAATTTAAATGAGTGAGATTTCAAAAAAGTTTGGAGCAAGAGGTTTTAAATGCTTCGCTGGAACACATGGTGAGTTCTTCCTCCCGGGAGGCAGCTGCTTTAGAAGCCGCTTGAGCATTAACGCAAAATGAAGGAGCCTTGCTCCACATGAACCAGATTTGGCAGATCTGGAGATTATTATTATTCAGTGAAATTAACTTTTCCAATTGTGCGCAGTGTCTGCGCTCCTCACCTCTCCCTTCTGGCTAGGTGCACCAGGTGCCTTTCAAAAAGGAAGAGCGAAATAACTGTTTTGCCTTTAACTGCACCATTTGTTTTCTATATTCCCTGTATAGGCTTGACAAGCCTAGAACTCAGGAGTGGGTATGGTTTTCAGCTCAAGAGAGGAAGGATGGTACTGCAGTTAAAGCATTGGACTGGGGCTTAGGAGAGCTGCATTTGAATCCTCTCTTTGTTCGGATGACCTTGGGCAAGTCACTTAGCTTGCTCTATGCCTCAGTTTCCCCATATGTAGAAAGGGGGAAATAATGCTTCCTTTTTGCCATCTTTCACCTGGCTCGTCTCTTTAGATTGTAAGAGCTTCAGGGTAGGCATTGTCTCTTACTTTGTGTATGTTCAGCACGTAGCACAATGGGGGTCTAAATGAGCTGGCGCTCTAGGGGCTTGTGTAATGCAAATCATAATAATAGTAGGTGAACATAAGGGTATGTCTACACTGCAAAATTAAGTAGACGTACAGCCACAGTAATTAAAGTGGTGTTTCATGTCCACACTGTGCTTCTGTTGGTGGTGTGCGTCCTCACCAGGAGCGCTTCCACCGATTTAACTGTGTGTGGCATTGTGGGGCACTGACAGTTAGAGCACACACACCCACACCCCGCCTGCCCGCCCACCCCAGGTCTGAGAGTTGGAAACACCCCCCACCCCGGGGATCACAGCTGGAGCCCCACTGCTGGGAGCTGAGAGCCCAAGCTGTCAGCCTTGGGGCAGGGCAGGGGGCCCTCCGGTTGTCAGCTCCGTGGCTGGGGGCTTAGCGCTGACAGCCAAGAGGCGATGCAAGTAACACAGTGTCTCATGGGGGTGCAGTTACTAGGTTGGTGTAGTGGGTGACTTACATTGGCAGGGACAACATTATAGTGTAGCCACTTACAGAGACAGGGTGACGTACCCTGCCTCCCATTGACCTAACTCTAGAGTGTGAACCAGGCCTGAGGTACAAGAGAGGCTCACACCAGTCTGGCCACTCATAAGAACATAAGAATGGTCATACTGGATCAGAGCAAAGGTCCATCTAGCCCAGTACCCTGTCTTCCGACAGTGGCCAATGCCAGGTGTCCCAGAAGGAATGAACAGAATGATCCATTCCTTGTCACCCATTCCCAGCTTCTAGCAAACCGAGGCTAGGGACACCATCCCTGCCCATCCTGGCTAATAGCCATATATGAACCTATCCTCCATTAATTTATCTAGTTCTTTTTTGAACCGTTATAGTCTTGACCTTCACAACATCCTCTGGCAAGCAGTTTCACAGGTTGACTGTGCGTTGTGTGAAAAAATACTTCCTTTTGTTTGTTTTAAACGTGCTACCTATTAATTTCATTTGGTGACCCCTAGTTCTTGTGTTATGAAAAGGAGTAAACAACACTTCCTTATTTACTTTCTCCACACCAGTCATGATTTTATAGACCTCGATCATATCTCCCCTTAGTCGTCTTTTTTCCAAACTGAAAAGTCCCACTCCTATTAATCTCTCCTCATATGGAAGCCATTCCATATCCCTAGTCATTTTTGTTGCTCTTTTCTGAACCTTTTCCAATTCCAATATATCTTTTTTGAGCTGGGGCGACCACATCTGCATGCAGTATTCCAGGTGTGGGCATACCATGGACTTATATAGAGGCAATATGATGTTTACTGTCTTATTATCTATCCCTTTCTTAATGATTCCCCACATTCTGTTTGCTTTTTTGACTGCTGCGGCACATTGAGTGGATGTTTTCAGAGAACTATCCACAATGACTCCAAGATCTCTTTCTAGAGTGGTAACAGCTAATTTAGACCCCATCATTTTATATGTATAGTTGGGATTATGTTTTCCAATGTGCATTACTTTGCATTTATCAACATTGCATTTCATCTGCCATTTTATTGCCCAGTCACCTAGTTTTGAGAGATCCTTTTGTAGCTCTTCGCAGTCTGCCTGGGACTTAACCAGGGCCGGATTAACTTTTTGTGGGCCCGGCCCCAAACATATTACTGGGCCCTCATGGGGCACGGTTCAGGGGGGCAGGATGGTCAGTTTCCAGAGTGAAGGGCGGGCTGGGGGCAATGAGGCATAGCACGGCAGGAGCAGCCCCGCTCTGCGCAGCCCAGCAGGAGGGCACTGTTTACAAACCTGCAGCTGCCAGACGCACACTGGCCTGCCCAGCCCTGTGCTACCAACATGTCCCTTCCCCTTGAGGGCGGGCCCACACCACACTGCCCCCCTGCCCAGTGCCCCATCCTTATGCCCAGCGCTCCCTCGCCCAGAGACCTCCACCACAGATCTCTATGCCCAGCCTCCACCCCTCCCAGAGACCTCCCCCGCTAGCCTCCCAACACAACTGCACAGCACCCTGCACACCACACCACTCGCCCAGCACCCCCCACCCCTAGACCTCCCCACTGCCCACTACCTTCCTCAGACTCCCACCATCACAGCACCCCATATTCCTGAGGGGATTCTGCACCAAAAAATTAAAAATTCTGTGCACAATACTTTAAAATTCTGCACATTTTATTTGTCAATAAATAAATGTGGAGGCTCCAACATGGTAGTGGGGAGCACAGGCCACTGATTGCACGGAGGTGGGAGATTACCCTGCAGCCTCCCCCACCCCACCCCGGGACAGGGACTCGGCAGTGAGGCTGCACCCAACCCTGACACAGTGCAAGGGCCAGGCCTGCCCCAGAAATACTCTGGGGCTCTGCCCCCCTGTGCCAGGCGCACCAGGTGGGGGTGAGCAGGCTCAGCCCGGCAGCAGGATCCAAGTGCAGAGGGACTTAGTGTGGGGGGATCCAGGTGGGGGTAAGAGAGCTCTCTGTGGGGCAATCTGGGTGTGGGCGGCTCAGTGGAAGATCTGGATGCACAGAAGCTCATTGTGGGGTTCCAGGTGCAGGGGCAATGGGACTCTGCAGGGGATCCAGGTGAAGGTGTTTGGGGCTCAGCGGGGGGGGTCTAGGTGCCGGGGAGGGGGGGCTCATTTGGGTGGGGGTCCAGGTGCCGGGGGGGGGGGGGTTTGGTGGGGGGGGGGTGGGGGGGAGGGGGGGTGGGGCTTGTCAGGTCGAGGGGTCGATGAGCCTGCTTAACAGGGGAGCCCCAGCTTCTGCCAAGGGGATGCCACATGCTGGGATCCAGCTTCCCCCATCCCCTTCTCTTCCCCATCCCATGCCCCTTCCCCACTGATCCATCTCCTCCCCAGGCTTGGGGGGCAGGGGGGAAACCGCCCCCCAGCACGAGCCGGCAGAGCAGAGTTGGTTGGGGCCGGGTCGCTCCACTTCCTGCCACCCGGTGATTGCAAGGCAGGCCCGACCCCACACTCACGGGGTGGTGGGAAGTGGAGTGACCCGGCCCCAGCCCACTCCACTCTGCTTCCCTGGCTCTGAGCCTTGGGACTGGGGGGTTGGGGGGGGGAACCACCCCCCAGCACTCACCGGTGGCGTAGCTGGGAGCCGGAGGAGCGGAGCGGGCTGGGTCTGGGTCTGGGTCTGGGTCGCTCCACTTCCCGCCGCCTGGTGAGTGCAGGACGCGCCTGACCCCTGCTGCAGTCCCCCGGGACGCGTAGCTCAGGGGACGGGGTTTGGGGGGAAGGGGCGGAGTGGGGGCGGGGCTGGGGCAGAGCAGGGGTGGGAAGAGGTGGGGTGGGGGTGGGGGTGGAGCAGGGGTGGGGGCAGCTTTCCTGGCCAGCTCAGCCAGCCGGGGGATCGGACTGGCCGGGGCCTCTTCTCACTCTGGGCCCGGCGCGGCGCCATGGTAAATCCGGTACTGGACTTAACTATCTTGTGCAGGCCTTCTACAAGCTCTTCCTTTGGCCCAGGTGTTAAGGAAGGACCTTTTGGGTAATCTTGTCCATCACTAAGTATGGGGTCTGGCTAGTGGTGGCCAGGCCAAAAGAGACTCAAGGGGAGAGACCCCTTCCTTGTTTTCTCTACCCGAAAGCCCCAGCCCAGGGCAGGATCGAGTCTTCAGGCGCTGAGCACCCATGACTCCAAGTGACCTCACTGGGAGGGGCAGATGCTCAGGATCTCTCAGGCACATCCTTCTCCTAGAGCTTTCACTGATCAGGCTGCAGGACAGCTTTGAGCCACCACATGGGCATAGCAGTTCCTTTCCTGGCTCTGTCCCTCTTGCTGGTGTTTACTTAAGTGGCTTCCTTGTTTACGTAGATGACTAGAAATACACATGTATTTTAATAATAAAAAACTATTTATCCTTCTCTCTCTTTCTCTTTGGCTCTCTCCCCATCCTCCTCCCCTCAGCCCTCCCCCCCCCCATCTAACAGCTTTCAATTATTTAATTTTTTTTCCTTTCGGCATCTGAAAGCCAAGTGTCTTAAATACAAATCACCTCTGAATCATTACATAAAGGACCTTTCAGCCCTCTTCAGTGCGATGGGGCTGCAGGATAATGAGCTCTGCTGAGAGTTTGCTCAGTTTTCACATACAACAGATGTAAAAATGGGAAAGGGAGAATGAGATGGGGGCAGGGGAGAAATTTGATTTTCTTTTTCTTACTGGGAAAAAAATCTTTTCCTTCTTTTTAAATTCTTCGCCGCCCTCCCTTTGCAGACTCCAGCAAACAGATGAGATACTGGCTATTTGATGTGAGCTGTGCTCTTGCTCCTAAAACCAGGCCCAGCAAGAGAACCGGCTAAGGTGCAACCTTTTAATTAAGTTCCCAAACCAACAAAGCACTTCAGCACATGGTTAACTTTCAGCAGATGCGTAGCACCGTTGGCTTCCATGGGGCTGCTCCTGTGCTTAGTAATACCCAGCTCTCTTCGTCCCTAGTTCTCAAAGCACTCTATACGGGAGGTCACTGTCATTGTCCTCATTTTGTATATGGGAAAACTGAGGCACAGAGAAAGGAAGTGACTCACCTAAGATCACACAAGAGGCAAGTGGCAGTACCAGCAACAGAATCTAGGTCTGGCAAGACCTTGTCCAGTCCCCTACCCACTGGGCCATGCTGCCTCCTAATTTAAAAATCAATTAATTCTTTTTAAAAGAATGTAACTAGAATTCAAGTGCTTTACTGGATGGGGAGTCTAAGAATGGGCTCTCCTCATCATAAATTCCCCGAAGGACTAGCTTGAACTCAGTAGTTGGCTGTCCCTCTTTTATAGCCAGCTCAGACCACAAATATTCTTTGAGGTCCAGAACAACTACTGCGTGCAGTCAGCTCAGCTGTGTTGCTGACAGAGTGGTTCCTGTGCTAGGTCCCTGACATGGACCACTGGGAATGGGCAAGAGGAAATGTCAAAGGATCCAGAATCCATTGTGCCCACAACTCCCATGGATGGGGAGCCACGGGGAAATGAATGAGTGGCTTGCATCCCTCAGCCACAGGTTGGATTCTCCCCTCTGCTTTTTGTCTCCCCGTGCAGAGCCAGATGGCCTCTGCCTTGTGCAGGGAGAGACCATTCTTGCCCTTGAGGAGAGGCGGCTCCATCATTGACACAGCTTGGCTGTGCTGTGTTCACAGTCTGCACATCTACCATCTTTAGTAAATGCCCTGACATGGCCCATTCTCACGATCCAGCTCTGAGCACAGAGTTCCCACGTCCAGCTTTCCAGCAGCACCAGGTTGGGACCTCGTGCCTGGTCCAGGAGAGGTGTCAATGATGCTTTGCTGGACCCCACACCCACCCATATCCCCTCTTCGCTCATATGCCTTACGGCACAGCACACATCTGAGATGAGCTTGACTGAACTGTCTCCTTTGCGCGCAGGCCAGCACACCCTCCAACAGCTGTACGCGAGACTGGGCCATACAAACAACCACTGGCATCCGAAAAACCAGGCATGGCTGCTCCTGAGCCTCCCCCGCAAACCTGGAAATTAAAAAGGGAAAGGAAAAACCCCGAAAGAGCTAAACCCTTTGGCTGCAGACTTCAAAGCTGCCATCAGCAGGGGCCATCGAAACAGTTTAAGTACAAAATGAACTGTTTTAATATTTAATCAGCCTAGAATAGGCACTGTAATGCAGGCTGGGGATGGTTTTCAGGTGAAAGGCTGTCACAACTCAGCACCCTCCACCCATCTTTCAAGATGGGACATTGGTCCTTTAAAAGCACCCCATCACCACACACAAAATCATCATTTCAGGAAAGATGTGGACAAATTGGAGAAAGTCCAGAGTAGAGCAACAAAAATGATTAAAGGTCTAAAAAACATGACCTATGAAGGAAGATTGAAAAAATGGGGTTTGTTTAGTCTGGAAAAGAGAAGACTGAGAGGGAACATCATAAGTTTTCAAGTACTTAAAAGGTTGTTACAAGGAGGAGGGAGAAAAATTGTTCTTCTTAACCTCTGAGGATAGGACAAGAAGCCATGGGCTTAAATTGCAGCAAGGGAGGTTTAGGTTGGACATTGGGAAAAACATTGTCAGGTGCAGAGAGCAGTAGCCAGGGCAATGGTGCAGGATGTAGAGGCAGTGGACTGGGCAGCAATTAGGATAAGAAGGCAAAGCAGGCAGTGAAACAAATAGGCAGGTGTCAGTGACAGTTACCATTTGCAGACTCCTTGTACATCAACAATGCCATTGCTGCCAGGACAGTTTAGATTGGACATTAGGAAAAACTTCCTGTCAGGGTGGTTCAGCACAGGAATAAATTGCCTAAGGAGGTTGTGGATTCTCCCCCATTGGAGATTTTTAAGAGCAGGTTAGACAAACACCTGTAAAGGATGATCTAGACCAGGGATGGCCAAACTGTGGCTCCGGAGCCACATGCTGCTCTTTAGAAGTTAATATGCGGCTCCTTGTATAGGCACCAACTCCAGGGGTTGGAGCTACAGGTGCCAACTTTCCAATGTGCCGGGGGGTGCTCACTGCTCAACCCCTGGCTCTGCCACAGGCTCTGCCCCCACTCCACCCCTTCCCACCTCCTCCCTTAAGCCTGCCATGCCCTCGCTCCTCCCCCCCCCCCAGAGCCTCCTGCACTCCACAAAACAGCCGATCAGGAGGTGCAGGGAGGGAGGGGGAGGCGCTGATAGGCGGGGCTGCCGGTGGACAGGAGGCGCTGGGAGCGGGGGCAGGGGGGAGCTGATGGGGCGCTGCTGACATATTACTGTGGCTCTTTGGCAATGTACATTGGTAAATTCTGGCTCCTTCTCAGGCTCAGGTTGGCCACCCCTGGTCTAGATAATACTTAGTCCTGCCATGAGTGCAGGGGACTGGACTAGATGACCTCTTGAGGTCCCTTCCAGTTTTGATTCTATGATTCTGTCTGTTCCAACCAGTCCCTCTGTGTTCGCTCCCTTTAAATGTAGGCAGGGCCTGGGAGTAGTTCATGTCTGCTACCCAGGTTCCAGAGCCATGCCGATAAATAATAATTTAAAATACTGATTGATCTCTCTCGCAAATACTGAGAATTGGACCAAACCCAGTCCCCCTACCTCCCGCCCACCCCCCAAGTAAAGCCCCTTTGGAAGAACTGTCTGACAATCAGACCTGTCATTAACTCCCTCTGCCCCATATTTGAGTTTATGGACCCCAACCACAGCATTTTTCACTGGCACTAATAAACATGGTAGATGATGGTAAGGTGACCACTTGCCAGGGTGCTGGGAGTGGTGCCGTACCCCCTGGCTTGAAGTGGTTTCCATCACATACAGGGTTACAGTTTGGTTCAATGGCTCTCAGCATCCCCACTATACAAATTGTTCCAGCACCACTGCCACTTGCCTGGTTTTTTCAGGGACATCCCTTATTTGATATTGAATAATCCAAAACCAGACCCTACAAGGACATATTTGATTAGATCTGTGTGTTTCCAAGCAATAATTGTGTGACGAAGCAGACAACGTCTGTGACAAAAATGGAGCATTCTGCGCCATGAGAGAAGCACCGCAGAGTGGTTAAAATTAGTCAGTTTTAAAACCTGAGTTAAAATAACTTCAACTCTGATTCCTGGGCCCGGCCTGCCAATGGTTGAGGTGCTATAATCACATATTCCTATTTTCAAGAATGTTTTTCTCTCACCTCGGGCTGTGTGAAGGACCCAGGAGAAAACAAAGGGGAAGCAAAATAAGGCGCAATCAGTGAAAGTGATCCTGTGTAAAGTGCTATCAAATGCACAAAGAAAACAGACAGAAAAGAATAGAGGAAAGTGTTTTTTCCTTCTGATCTCTTTCATAGACGGTGACATTGGGTGTTACTTGTCAACCAACTTCAGGAAAAATGTTTCAGAAAGGAGTATGATTTTTAAGGTGATGAGCCCCTTTAACTTCTCACCTTCCATCTTCATTTTGAAACATAAACAGGGGCTCTTGAGATCTGCAAAAGAAGATCTAGACTTTCCTTTTTAGGTCACCAATCTGAATCCAGTCCAGCTCAGTAGCAAATCAAGTGAATAGAGTGTGTGCAGTGCATCCCGGGCGCATGCTCAGTCCAGTTCTCAGAGGACAGGGAGCCAATGCTGCTTCACCGCACGCTCCTGGGAATGTTTCTCAGCCCCCCAGGACATTCAGGAGCATCAGCAGCCAGCCTTGAACTGTCTCCAGCTGGTCCAGAACACAGAAGCCTGCTGGCTCAGCGGAAAGGGCCTGAGCCAATGGCCACTGAAATCCAATGCCACATAATCATAATAGTTCCCAAAGGCCCTTGCTGCGAGACTGTCCTTCCAGTGGAGAAGCCAACGAATGGACAGTCCAGGTGGTCTGCAGTTCCCAGGGGAGCAAGAGGAAAGGGGCTATTACAAGCAGGCCCCAAGAGGCACCACAAAGTGCTCCAGGACTTGCATCCTGGGTGTCCCTGGGCCTGTGATCAGGTCAATGCATCCCAGGGCTGATCTGCAAGGTAGGGTTGCCAGGCATCTGGGTTTCGATTGGAATGCCCGGTCAAAAAGGGACCCTGGCAGCTCTGGTCAGCACCTCTCACTGGGTCATTAAAAGTCCGGTTGGCGGCGCAGTGGGGCTAAGGCAGGCTCCCTGTTTGCCCTGGCTCCGCACAGCTCCCGGAAGCGGCTGCCATGTCTGCTGCCCAGCTGGAGCCCGCACCCTGAACCCCATCCCCCAACCCAACTACTTGCCCCAGCCTTGAGCCTCCTCCTGCACCCAAACCCCCTCCTGGAGCCCACACCCCCTCCGGCACCCCAACCCCCTGCCCCAGCCCTGAGCCCCTTCCTGCACCCTAAACCCCTCATCCCTGCCCCCACCCCAGAGCCCGCACCCCCAGCTGGAGCCCTCACCCCCTCCCATACCCCAACTCCCTGCCCCAGCCCAGAGCCCCCTCCCACACCCATAACCACTCATTTCTGGCCCTATACTGGGGCCTACACCCCCAGCCAGAGCCCTCACCCGTCCCGCACTCCAACCTCCTGCCCCAGCCCAGTGAAAGGGAGTGAGGGAGAATGAGCGACGGAGGGAAGGGGGATGGAGTGAGTGGGGGCAGGGCCTCGGATAAGGGTGGTACAGGAGCGGGGCCTCGGGAAAGGGGAGGGGCAGTGGGCAGGGCAAGGATGTTTGGTTTTGTGCGATTAGAAAGTTGGCAACACTACTGCAAGGAGACCCCGTGGGTGGTGAAGGTTTTCGTGGCTGTAATGGATGTGGGTAAGCCCTACTTCCAGGTGGTATCCTGTATGGATTTGGGGGACGAACCACACATCTAGCTCCCCCCACTGGTGTACATTTAGTCAGAGGGGAAATGCAGAAGCCCTTAGCTAAGCTGGTGCCCAAGAGGGCTGGTTCAAAGGAAAGCCTTTCCATTGGATCGGGCTTGCGCAGCAGGAGGGAGAGAGTGAATTTTGAACCACAGCTAACGTACAGGCAGCAGCTCCTTCTGTTGGATGTGATCACTTCTACCTGCACTGTGGTACTATGGTAATAAATAACAGCAGTGCTACAAAGGGATACACTCAGAGGGAGCCACTGCTCTTCTGACTCTAAAGCAGGAGCATTTTCAAAACCCACCTTGATACTAGTGACGGGCCACCCTTCTGCTCCCCTTATCTGTTTCTTTGGGTAGCTGCCTGTTGTGTTTTGTTTTATGCTGAGACCATAAGCTCTTTGGCACATGGACTGTCTCTGTGTTATCTGTCTAGAGCCTGGCACAATGGGGCTACTGCAATACTAGTAATACAATGAAAGGTCCGGAATGTAACATATTGGCAGAGTGAGTTCTGTGACCTTCTAGTGCAGGGGTAGGCAACCGATGGCACGCGTGCCGAAGGCGGCACGCAAGCTGACTTTCAGTGGCACTCACACTGCCCGGGTCCTGGCCACCGGTCCGGGGGGCTCTGCATTTTAATTTAATTTTAAATGAAGATTCTTAAATGTTTTAAAAACCTTATTTACTTTACGTACAACCATAGTTTAGTTATATATTATAGACTTATAGAAAGAGACCTTCTAAAAACGTTAAAATGTATTACTGGCACGCGAAACCTTAAATTAGAGTGAATAAATGAAGACTCGGCACACGACTTCTGAAAGGTTGCCAACCCCTGTTCTAGTGGGTGTGTCCAAAGAGAAACTAAGGTATGTCTACACTGCACAAAAAGATCTGCAACAGCATATCAGAGCCTAGGTCAGCTGACTTGGACTCCCGGAGCTTACGCTATGAGCTAAACATAACACTGTAGATATCTGGGCTTGGGCTAGAGCCCAGGTTCTGAGACCCACCCCCTCGCTGGGTTTCAGCACCTGGGCCCCAGGCCTAGTGGGAACATCTACATTGCTATTTTTAGCCCTGTAGCATGAGCCCTGTGAGCATGAGTCAGTTGAACCAGGCTCTGAGACTTGCT
Organism: Platysternon megacephalum; assembly: GCA_003942145.1. NCBI lineage: Eukaryota > Metazoa > Chordata > Testudines > Platysternidae > Platysternon > Platysternon megacephalum. The sequence goes on along the minus strand of QXTE01000149.1, from coordinate 608,170 downwards.
ACTGTGGGTCTTTTTTTGTAGTATAGACAGACCCTAAAGGACATACTACTAATGCAGGCTAAAGGAGCTCTCCATTAGCTGAAATGCTTGAGGTCTGTGTTTCTGGTGCTGAAGGGTCAGGTTCTAGACCCAGCTTCCCAAGTCTGCGTGAGGTTTATATAATAATGTAACCCTTCTGCCAGGTGGAGCCAGCAGCAACAAGGGCCGGGTTCGGTATCTAGGGGTTCCTTTTCAACAATACAACACAAAACTGGCTCGAGCCCCCACCCAGTGACCTGGGACAATTACACACCACCCCCTGGGCACCTCTAAGAGGCAATACTTCCCCTCTTGCAAGCACAGAGTCTGAGTGTAGCAAAACGTTTAATAAAAAGAGGGAAGTAACTCAGCATTAATTTGGGAAAACACTGCAACTAGGGTTCATAAACATAAACCATGAGCAAAAGACCCACCCCTAAGTAAGTTGGGCAGTGTTCTTTTCCCCTCAGGTTCTTAAGTCCAGCAACCCAAAAGTCCCTTTAATGTGCCCATCCCTTCTGTGCTCCCTACTCACAGTTGCTGTCACTGGCCAGCGCAGCCCCAGAGTTCAGAGGTTCATCCGCAGAGTTCACCACCCACCCTAGGTGGAAGGGAGGGCACTTGCTGATCAGGCACTTGCTCATTGCCCCAACGGCCCATTGCCACACCTCTCTGCTTGCTGGCCACTCACAGCACCTGTCCACCAGCTGCCCTGCCAGCCTCCCAGCAGGCCATTTACCAAGATGTTTTCAAGGCCCTCCACTTAACACAGCTCTCAGTGATTTCAGCTATTAGTGGGTGAGCCTCACTACTGATGAACACTAACCCAAAGTAGGTATAACACTTAAACCTAAACATCAGTGATTTCAGCTCTGCAGCATGCAACAAGACTCTCACTTGAGAGTAAATTAACTCTTTTATTTTATTATGAAAACCAACACCACCCCTTATCAACTCTTTTTTTTTATATGGAGATATACCTATCTCATAGAACTGGAAGGGACCCTGAAAAGTCATTGAGTCCAGCCCCCTACCTTCACTAGCAGGACCAAGTTCTGATTCTTCTTCAATCCCTAAGTAGCCCCCCTTGAACTAGCAGAGCAGCCCCCATTCATTGGGCGTTGGAACCCATGTCCCCTGCCTAGCAAGTGCCATTCAGTTGACAGTGAGTCCCTCCATTGGCAAATGCCAGGTATAGTTCTGCTACCCTTGGTTCACACAACAAGGATAACAACTCTTTATTATTCCTGCCCCAATAACAAGGAGACTGGGGATCCAACACCAGCCACAAGTGATCATTTGGGCAAGCAATCCCATCATGCTGAGCACCTAGGCAGGGTGGATGTATCCATGTAAACAAGATCAGCTCCTAAAGTCTTTTTCCACAGTTCTCCCCTAGATGTCAGGGGAAAGCTCATTCAGACTCTGCTTACAATAATAATAGACTCCTGCTGCATTCAGGAAGTGGATTCATTACAAGGGGTTTGGTTGAAATGGCCTGTACCCCAGAAGGGAGAGGCCTGCATGCTAAGGGGCAGCAGAGTTATGCCCACTAAAGTCAATAGGAAGTCTCCCATTTACATCAGCGGGCCCTGGATCTGATCTTGAGTGTGGTGCATTTTATTCACAGTTGTATAGGGATATTTCTGCCTCCCTTTGAAGCCTCAGTTCTTGGTCACTATCTGTAGCAGGCTGATAGTTTGTAACTCCTGGTGGCAGTAAACTCCTGCGTTCCTGTGACATGTGACAAGTGACGCCATTTCAGGGTTTGTCTATACCTGAACACTACAGAGGCACAGCTGAGGCACTGTGCTGCTGTGGGGCTTCATTGTAGGTACGACCTACACTGACGAGATGGGTTCTCCCATTGTCGCAGTTAATCTGCCTCCCCAAGAGGCAGTAGGAAGAATTATTTCATGGACTTAGTGATGTCTACACCAGGGCTTAGATCGGCTTAACTATGTGGCTCAGAGATGTGGATTTTTCACCCCCTGAGCTATGTAGCTCTGCCAATGTAAGTTCCCAGTGTAGACCAGCCCTAAGAGGTCCCCACTCTAGTGAGCTAGCAGTTTATCCCTACTCTCAAGGTGTGATGGGAACATTTAAAATGATGCCTCACTAGAACAGAACTTTCCACATTGCCTGGTGGGACTCTAACATGCTGTTTGTAGGGCCCGTCACTGCTGTAGTTGCAGATCTGCCAGCGCCGCCAACACTAACCTTTAGCAAAACACATTCTAGGACTGAGTTTACCATTACTGCCTGGGATTGCTAGTGAATCCTGAGGTGCCTAATTCCTGTTAAAATTCAGGGGGAGCTGAGCCCCTAAATTCCTGAGGTTCCTGAACAAATTCCCCCGACAATTGTTTAGATTGCAGTAGCATTCACAGTGTGCTAGGTACCTTTAAAAAACAAAGGGAAACAAAAATCATGGCCCCAAAGAGCATAGGGTCTAAAATGGGAGTTATTCAACCTGCAGAAGTGTCCTCACCTCCTATGGTGCCCCATTTGGCCCCAGCAGCTAGTCAAAGTTTGGGGCCTTGTAGGGCTGTTTCCACTGGGATGAGAACTTGGTGCTAGGAGTCAGGTCTGTTCTTGGCGTGATCCTGTTTACGTTCAAAGAACACACACAAAGTGCTGTTTCTTGGAACACAGTAGAAACAAACAACAGCAGGCAGTTTCCTTGCTCAGAAATCTCTGTGTCTGGCACTCCAGCGAACTCTGTGCCCCAGAAGCCCTGTCTCTCTGCTTCCTTTCAGAGTCACACTCACAATGCTTCTACTGGCTTTTCTCTGCCTCCGCTACATACGGGCTGCAACCAATATCCTTGCCCCTGTTTTTGAAGCCAGGCCCTAGCCCCTGTGTTCTCAGCCCACACATCTCAGCTCTCACCTGCCATTCAGCCTAGTCCTTGAGCAGTAGCTGCTACTGTCTGCAGCTGTCTTTACTACAAAAAGGGACTTGATTGCTCCTTCTGTTGAACCTGAAGGAGGTTGCTTGGCACAGCTCTTGATGTTAATGTGTCTGTGATGGTCTTTGGAGCCAAGACTCCATTAGCACCTTTCAGCATAACATATTATTCAACTAGTCACATCATTTTCATAGGGGAAACTATACTTCCTACCAGTATCTGCTGGAAGATGGGATTTCTGGCCGTTAAACCATTGGAGATGCCCTGGTGATTGAGAGCAACCAAGGCATGGAGAGAGGTCTCAGTGGCAACTGGAAGGAGGTGTAGAAGGGAACAGTGATGTGGCACCTAAAAGGAGACAGGGGAAAGAAGAGGAAGGGAAGGATAGAATAGGAAGGAGGAGGAAGAGGGGAAATAAAAGTTAAATGATGGGGCAGTTCTGCCCCCGGAGTAGGATGATGGGGAACTTACTGAGGATAATACTTACAGGGGTGGCAGGTTTGTATAATTTTTGGTGGTGCCCAGAACAGGTCCAAGTACCAACCCCCCCCACACCTGCCTTGTAAGCTGATATATATTTTTTAAAATTATGTAAAAATGTGAGGGCTCTGGGGTGGAGCTGGTGATGAGGGGCTTGGGGTGTGGGAGGGGCTCAGGCAGAGGGTTGGGGTGCAGCGTGCAGAGGTGAGGGCTGTGGGGTTCACAATGCAGGAGGGGGCTCAGGGCTGGGGCAGAGGGTTAGGGTGCGGGGGGATGAGGGCTCTGGCTGGGAGTGCGGGCTCTGGGGTGGGGCGGGGCTGGGGATGAGGAGTTTGGGGTGCAGGCAGACTGTCCCGGGGCTGGGGCCAGAGAGGAGGACTCCCCCCAGCCCTCTCCCCACCGGCAGCAGCGAGCTCTGGGGGAAGGGCCTCCTCTCCCTCCCGGCAGCACACTCACCTCACACCACTGTCACTGCACGTGCTCCTAGGGCCCCTCTCAGGTCCAGGAAATCTCCTCGCCTCCCCTGTGGTGGGTGCCGGGGAGGGCCTGCCATCACATGTGCACCTCCTCCCCTGCTGCTGCCCCTCACTGTAGCCTCACTAGGGGTGGGGCTGCCCCTTGCCCAGCGTGGGGCAGGAGCGGTGACTGCGGGCGGGGGGGGAGGGGAGTCCCTTGTGCTGGTGGAGGCTCCCGCCGGAAAAGGGAAGGGTCCGAGGCGGAAGGGCAGGGTCAGGGTCAGCCTGCCCTGGCACTAGTGGATGGGGGCACTAGGACCCTGCGGCGTCAGTTGATGCCGGGAGCCAGCAGAGCAGAGTGCGGCGCTGCAGGAGGCAGTCACCAGCTTAAGGCAGGGATGCTCTGGGGCCCGGGGGAGGCGCGTAGGGGCAACAAATGGGGGCCGGGGGACACTCGGGGGAGGCGCGTGGGGGCAGCAGGCGGGGCTGGGGGAAAGACCTGGCCCCAAACATTGGTGGAGCTGGGACCCTGGGCCCTGAATATTGCTGGAGCCTGAGCACCATGGGCCCATATAACTTGCCGCCCCTGAATACTTAGGAAAGTTATTCTTGATTTTCAACAGGGCTTGTCTACACTTGGAAATTTACCAGTCCAGAATAACTATTTCAGAATAGAGACAAGGTGGATGAGGGAATCTCTCTTACTAGACCAACTTCTGTTGGTGAGAGAGACAAGCTTTCGAGAGCCACGGAGCCCTTCTCCAACTCTGGGAAAGGTACTCTGAGCATCACAGCTAAATACAAGGTGGGACAGATTGTTAAGTGTAAGGAGATAGCACGTTGCAAGAGACCATTCCAGGTGAAGTGGGCAGCTAGCACCTCTGCAATCCTAGGCCAAAGGAGGGTTGGTGCATTGCAGGTGGTTGTAATGAGACATACAATCAGTGTCTCTACTGAGTCTATGTTTTTTGGTATCTAGCAGAGTAATGAATTTAATCTCCCAGGCTTGTCTTTTGAAGGTGTTGTGCTGGTTTCCTTTGAGGATGGGGACTGAGAGGTCAGATATGGAGTGGTCTTTTTGTGAGAAGTGTGTGCCCACAGGTGATAGGGTGTATTTCGGAATAGTTATTTCAGTATAAGTGCCCATGTGGACACTCATTCCAGAATAGTGGACTAAACCATATTGGAAAAAGGAGAGTATCCACACAGGTAATTACTGTTCCTGAATTGCTATTTCAGTACATTTCCCAGTGTAGACAAGCTTTGGGGAAAATCAAGAGTAACTCGCCTGAAGTCAATGGAGAATCAGACCTTACATCCCCAAAGGACTTCAGAAACATTAACTCATTTCTCCTCACCACGTTATTATGCACGGTATAGATGGGGGAGCAGAAGGCCTGGAGGATGGCTTGTTAGGTGGAGGTATTTGTAGTGTACCTATCACCTTCGCAACCATCCCCAGGCAACTCAAAACCTCAGCAGGTTCTGGAAAGTCCTAGACAGCAGCTCCTGCCTCCTGCTCTGGCTGTAGCCTCGATCTTTGATTCCAGCCCTGGCTGGTAGATGGGCTCCATCTCCTGCCACAGGTGTTCTCGAGCTGAGGCTGCCAGGGCCAGGTGATGTCATGGCATCTTTATGTTGTAGGACATTGCACACACAGAATGGGGCAAATGCCATGCGCTGGGCCTGCACACTGTCATTCGAGTGGGAGGCAGAGCTGTGCTTTCCTAAAAACTGCAGGAATGCAAGGCTGAGCCCCGCAATGGTTCATGTATTGTCAAGCTGTGGTCCATATACAGACCGTATCAGCAGAACATCTGAGTGCCTCACACCAGCCCTGTGATGTAAGGCAGCGTTATTCGGCCCATTTGACACAGAGACCAAGTGACTCAGCCAAGGTCACACAGGGAGTCTGTGGCAAGGTGGGGAATTGCACTCATGTCTCTAGCTAGTGCCCTAACCGCTGCATCCTTCCTCTTTCCTCTTGACTCCCTCTGCCATCCTTTGCTTATCGGTTCCCCTCTTTCACTGAATGGGCCAGATCCTTAGCTGGGGTAAATCAGTGGAATTCCCTGGTGGTCAGTGAAGATACCCCCACCTATACTAGCTGAGGATCTGGCCCATTGTATGTATTTGATGTGCTCATAAAGGTGATGAGATTCTGTCCTCTCCCTAATAGGAACACAGGACTGGAAGGGACCTAAGGTGGTTCCATGGTGTAATGGTTAGCACTCTAGACTCTGAATCCAGCAATCTGAGTTCAAATCTCAGTGGAACCTAGATTGGGGGGGGAGGGATAGCTCAGTGGTTTGAGCATTGGCTTGCTAAACCCAGGGTTGTGAGTTCAATCCTTGAGGGGGCCATTTAGAGAACTGGGGTAAAAATCTGTCTGGGCATTGGTCCTGCTTTGAGCAGGGGGTTGGACTAGATGACCTTCTGAGGTCCCTTCCAACCCTGATATTCTATAAAGTCCAGTCCCCTATTGCAGGCAACCCATCATATAATATGAGACCAAGGGAAATCTGGGGTGAAGGTGGGGAATGGTAGGATCCTAAACACCCAGCTTCCAACATCCTTTCTTAGCCCCATGCCCCAATCTGCACATCTCATTCAGCTCCTGCACTGAGATAACAGCCCTGGAATCCCTCAGACACTGGAGAAACCTGCAGCTTTTCTGCTGACATAGAACAAGCAGCATCAGCCTTGATGCCCAGCTCCTCTCCATTCCTCTGGTCCCCTGTGACATACAGATGGCCCATTAGACAGTGCATTAGAGCCAGAGAGAGGCGACTTTGTTTAAATCCATCCCTCTGAGATCTAAGAATCAAGTCAGATTAGGCTGCCTTAGCCTTTAAGCGGAGCTAACGAGTTGGAGGTGGCAGGAGGAGTGAAAGTCCAAAATCAATAGCTTGAGAAGATCTGAAGGTTTTACACTGTATTTAGTAGCTTTGTCTAAGGATCAGAAAACTTGCAACAATCCCCCACAAGGTCTACCATTAAACCTTATGAGCTTCCCTTGTCCAGTCTCCTACTTTTTAAAATGGACTCAGTAGGGCACGGACTCAGCCAGTCATACACACTAGGCTCACACAGAACCCCAAGCATCTAAAAATCATGAGTTAGCCCCCCAAAATCATGACATTTAAAAAAAATAAATATGTTTTGGGTTCTTTTTCTTTGCCTTCTGGTTTCCAAGCCTTTAGGCTGCACTTAGGTCACATTTTCAAGCTATTCTTTTCAGCCCTGTGGGCTAGAGATTTCCTTTTTTATGAAAATAACAGCTCAGTCTGTCCTAGTCACATGCCTCCAGGAGATGGGGCTTGAAGAAAGACACCAAGTATAATGAGATGATAGTTCAATGATTAAGCACTAGCTTGGAACTCAGGCGACCTAGGATCAATTCCTTGCTCTACCTGTATGTCCTTTGGCAAGTTACTTAGCCTCTCTGGGTCTGTCTACATTCTATTGTAAACTCAGACTCCAGTTTGAGCCCAAACTCACCTATTATCCACACATAAATCTTTTGACTCGGGTCAGCAAGCACTCAGTAAGAAGATCCTAGCACTGTCCTGCAGGGCAAGGGTCCAAGCCCTGTCATTTTGCCATGTGGACACAGCTCAAGCTGCCAACTGGAGTCAGAAGGTTTGTGTAGTGCAATATGGTGGACGTGCTAGCACAGTTGTGAGACCCAGATCTAGCAACTGTAAGCCCAGGTTTACAATGTAGTGTGGACGCTCACACGTGAGCTTGGAAATACTGAGTCTGCAAGTGTGGGTCCCACAGACGTGGGTTCCCAATGCAGTATAGACAGAGTGTCTGGGCCTTAGTCCCCCTCTGTAATAAATAAAAAGTGTGGATAATAGCACTGGTCTGCTTCCTATGGGTGTGTGAGGATAAATGTGTCAAATGCTTGTAGTAGGAAGAGAGCCTGAAACATAAGGCCTTGTATCAGAAACCTGGTGTGAGACCTGAGGCCTGAACTAAAGTAGTGGTCAAGCTTTGCTGATATAAAGCAAAGAAGCAAAGTGAGCAGAAGTCAGGCTCTGCCTGCCTGCAAGCTCACGGAATCTGGCAAGAACCGGACTGACATTCCTGAGAAAGGCTAGGCACAAGACACACATGCAAACACATTCCAGAAGGATGGTACAAACTCCTCCCCCCCAAAGATAACAATAACACACTGACCCCTCCTAAAGATAAGGTTAGGATGACAGTGTGATTGATAGAGATGTTTTGATCAAATCAACATGTACAAGGCAACGGATGGTAACAACCCACATCAGGGGACAGTAACTACCCACGTCAGGGGGCAGTATGTAAATTGTTTGTATTGATGTTGTGACAGGGTTGGGACTCACCACCGCAGCGCCCCCCACTGGTTGTTCCGGGAATTAGCTCAGTCCATGGGGAGCGCCCTCTGCCGGTGGTGTCCCGTCCATCATCTCTTCCTCTCTCTGGTGTCTGGACCCGCATTGCTCCCCGCTCGGCAGCGTCCTCTTCAGGCCACTGCCCTCCAACAGTGTCCCCTAGTCCATCCTCACCCCCTTCCGTGGGTGCGCATTCAGCAGCCTTTGCACTGGCCACCGTGGCCAACCACAACCTCCAAAGTCTAGCCCCTTGTCTCGAGGGCCGATTGCTGTTGGTCTCAGCCACCCTACTACATGGCCAGATGTAGTACAAGGGGGAAGGGGGGGACCCAGGCCCGCCCACTACTCTGGGTCCCGACCCAGGGACCCTCTAGTGGCAGCCTCCCTGCCCTCCTTCTCTCCCCTTGTTCAACTGTCCCTGGGCCACTTCCCCTCTGGCCCCTCGCACCCTCTAGGTCCTTTCTCTCAGGGCCCGCAGTCTGGCAGGTATTGGGCCGGAACCCTACTGTGCTCCCCCTGAGCCTGCCCAGCAATGCCCTGTCCAAGGTGCTGGTCTCCTGCTCTAGAGACAGACCTTCCCCCATGAAGGTCTGGGACAGACTGACTGCGCTCTCTCTGAGCAGCCTTCTTATAGGGCTGAGCCTGGCCCTGATTGGCTGTCTCCAATCTGGGCCCTGATTGGCTCCCAATAAGCCCTCTTCCTATTGGCTGCTCATCTGCGCAGGCCCACTGGCCTGCTGCAGCCCCTTCTAGCATGGGGGTGCGGCAGCCGCCCCACCACAGATGTATAAAATGAAGTCTCAGAGGGAGTGTCTTTGGCTGGCCTACGGGAGAATGGAAAGTCCTGCTGTTAACTGAGCTAGTCCAATACAACAGGCATACACGTGTTAGTGTACTTGTAACCATTGAGCCAGGACATTAAGACCATGCTTCGTTGACAATAAACAGGACCAAGTTCCTTTGCTATAAATGGGTCTGTGGTTATTGGGCAGTGCGATCGAGGTCTGCCGTGCCAACTATCTGCGCAAAGCTGGGGCAGCACACAGAGAAAACACACACACAGGCAAACATCTAACAACATCTATCAACAATGCTGTGAGATGTTCAGATAGTCCGATGATGGGGGCCAGAGAAGTATTGCAGAGACTCATGATAAAAAACCAGTAGAGATGGCAGCACTGCTTATACAGTGTCCCACCCAAATACGAGAAGCAGCTAAAGGAATCTGAGTGAAGAGGTGGACAAATACACAGTAAAGCCAGTATACTTTATCAGTGGATACACATGTTGTGAAGGGGGTGGGATGAATTGGTTAAATCAATATTGGATTTAAACTCCTATCAGACCAAATCTTTATGCTCTAACCTCTGGAGAAGTGTGGATTAAATATTTGTTTGATTTAAATATTCCAGTTAAGTTCTGAGTCCAGGGCAACTCCTGCATTTCAAAGCCAAAAGGCAATCCAAGAGAAGCTGAGGACATTCTCCATGTATCTCTCTCTGGGAAGGGATAGCCACAGTGGTAAGGGTAATCCCCTGGCAATTCTCCAAACCACTTCTCACTCAAACCAACCCCAAACCACAGACCCAAATGCTTCTGAGTTGTGAGTGTATTCAGAATGCTCTGTTGCAAACGCTGGTGATTTTATCCTGACTCTCACCATATCTGGTGTGTTTCTTAAAGTCCCAACCTCTGGAGTCCTGGGAATTCATAAGCATCTCAGCTTTCATTTAAAAAAAAGTTTTTAGCTTTCATAGTTTCAGAACAAAACTTGAAAATGTGACTCCTCAAGGGTCAAACCCCACAAAGCAACTACAACATCCAAAAATGTATTTATTTATTTTAAGTCTTGGGGGCCTTGAGGGTGATGCTTTTGTAATGCTTGAGCTTGGAAAGACTAAAACCTATGACTATAGATCTGCATCCAAATTTTGTAAATCGGATAAAAATTTTAAAAGCACCTACATGGCTTAGGAGCCTACCTTCAGAAAGTAATGGAGCAAATAATCATACAGTCAATTTGCAGACACCTTGAAGATAATAAGGTGATAAGTAACAGTCAGCATGGATTTGTCAAGAACCAATCATGTCAGACCAATCTAATAGCTTTCTTTGACAGGGTAACAAGCCTGTTGGATGTGGGGAAGCAGTAGATGTGGTATATCTTGACTTTAGTAAGGCTTTGGATACTGGCTCACATGACCTTCTCATAAATAAACTAGGGAAATGCAACCTATATGAAGCTACTATAAGGTGGGTGCATAACTGGTGTAGTCCATAGGTCTAGCTAGTCTTTATTATATTCACTGCTTTGACTTCATTATATTCTGCCTTTATTATTGTAAGCAGAGTCTGAATGAGCTCTCCTCTGACATCTAGTGATGAGCTGTGGAAGAGGACTTTCAGGAGCTGATCTCTTTTGTATGGGCACACCCACTCTGCCTAGGAGCTCAGCATGATGGGATTGCTTGCCCAAATGGTCACTTGTGCCTGGTGTTGGATCCCCAGTCTCCTTGTTATTGGGGCAGGAATAATAAAGGGTTGTTATCCTTGTTGGGTGAATCAAGGACAGCAGAATTGTAGTTAGTATATCCCGATTGAGGGACTCACCCTCTACTAAATGGCATAACTAGCCAGGGAACATGGGTTCCAAAGCGCAATGAATTAAGAGAGGATATTTGTACGGGGGGGGTCCTAGATGACATTTGATCTTTTCCTGCTTCACTATGTAATAAAAAGGCTAATTTAGACTCAGTGAAGAGTCTTATTACACACATGCATCTGACGAAGTGGGTATTCACCCACGAAAGTTTATACTCCAATACATCTGTTAGTCTTAAAGGTGCCACAGGATTCTCTGTTACACAGTAGAGCTGAAATCACTGATACCTAAGTTTAAGTGTTAAATGTGCTTTGGGGCTGTGTCACTGATGCAAAAAGCTACCCAGTGTGCACCAGAAATGAAACTCCCCCACTAATGGCTGAAATAATTGAGAGCTGTGTTAAGTGGTGGGATGTGAAGATATCTTGGCAATCAGCTAGCAGAGAGGATTGGAGCAGAGTCTGGTGGAGAGGCACGGCAATCGGCCAGCAGGGTGGCTGGTGGAGAGGAGAAGCGAGTGAGTGCCCTGACAGCAGAGCAAGAAAGGTGCCTTCCTACCCACCTCCACCTCTGAACTCTGGGTCTGCACTAACCAAGGACAACAACTGTGATTGGGGTACAGAGAAGGGACGGTCAAGTTAAAGGGACTTTTGGTTGCTGGACTTAAGAACCCGAGGGAAAAGAACACTGCCCAACTTGCTTGGGGGTGGGTCTGTTGTTCATGGTTTATGTTTATGAATCCTGCTTGCAGTGTTTTCCCAAATTAATGCCAAATTACTTCCCTCCTTTTATTAAAAGTTTATTTTGCTACACTCTGACTCTGTGCTTGTGAGAGAAGAAGTATTGCCTCTTAGAGGCGCCCAGAGGGTGGTGTGTAATTGTCCCAGGTCACTGGGTGGGCACTCAAACTGGTTTTGTGTTTACTGTTGAAAAGGAACCCCTAGATCAGGGGTCGGCAACCTTTTAGAAGTGGTGTGCCGAATCTTCATTTATTCACTCTAATTTAAGGTTTCGTGTGCCAGTAATACATTTTAACATTTTTAGAAGCTCTCCAATATATAACTAAACTATTGTTGTATGTAAAGTAAATAGGGTTTTTAAAATATTTAAGAAGCTTCATTGAAAATTAAATTAAAATGCAGAGCCCCCTGAACTGGTGGCCAGGACCCGGGAAGTGTGAGTGCCACTGAAAATCAGTTCGCGTGCCACCTTTGGCATGCATGCCATAGGTTGCCTACCCCTGCCCTAGATACTGAACCCGGCCCTTGTTGCTGCCAACTTTGGCTGGCAGAAAGGTTACATTTAGGGCTGTGGATTAATCACAGTTAACTGATGTGATTAACTCAAAAAATTAATCGCAATTAATTGCAGCTTTAATCGCATCTTTGAACAATAAAATACCAATTGAAATGTATTAAATATTTTGGATGTTTTTCTACATTTTCAAATATATTGATTTCAGTTACAACACAGAATACAAAGTGTATACTGCTCACTTTATATTATTATTTTTATTACAAATATTTGTACTGTAAAATGATAAACAAAAGAAATAGTATTTTTGAATTCACCTCATACAAGTACTGTAGTGCAATCTCTTTATTGTGAAAGTACAACTTACAAATGTAGATTTTTTTTTGTTACATAATTGCACTCAAAAACAAAACAATGCAAAACTTTAGAGCCTACAAGTCCACTGAGTCCTACTTCTCATTCAGCCAATCGCTAAGACAAACAAGTCTGTTTACATTTACAGGAGATAATGCTGCCCACTTCTTATTTACAATGTCACCAGAAAGTGAGAACAGGCATTCGTATGGGACTTTTGTAGCCAGCATTACAATTTATTTATGTGCCAGATACACTAAATATTCATATGTCCCTTCATGCTTTGGACACCATTCCAGAGGACATGCTTCCATGCTGATGACGTGCGTTAAAAAAAAATGCGTTAATTAAATTTGTGACTCCTTGGGGGAGAATTGTATGTCCCCGGCTCTATTTTACCTGCATTCTGCCAAATATTTCATGTTATAATAGTCTGGGATGTTGACTCAGCACATGTTCATTTTAAGAACACTTTCGCTGCAGATTTGACAAAACGCAAATAAGGTACCAATATGAGATTTCAAAAGATAGCTACAGCACTTGATCCAAGGCGTAATAATCTGAAGTGCCTTCCAAAATCTGAGAGGGATGAGGTGCGGAGCATGCTTTCAGAAGTCTTAAAAGAGCAACACTTCAATGCGGAAACTACAGAACCTGAACCACCAAAAAGAAAATCAACCTTCCGCTGGTGGCATCTGACTCAGATAATGAAAATGAACATGCGTTGGTCCACACTTCTTTGAATTGTTATCAAGCAGAAACCTAGATGCATGTCCTCTGGAATGGTGCTTGAAGCATGAAGGGACATGTGAATCTTTAGCGTATCTGGCACATAAATAGCTTGCAGCGCTGGCTACAACAGTGCTATGTGAACACCTGTTCTCACTTTCAGGTGACATTGTGAACAAGAAGCTAGCAGCATTGTCTCCTGCAAATGTAAACAAACTTGTTTGTCTGAGCGATTGCCTGAACAAGAAATAGGACTGAGTGGACTTGTAGGCTCTAAAGTTTTACATTGTTTTATTTTTGAATGCAGTTATTTTTTGTACATAATTCTACATTTGTAAGTTCAACTTTCATGGTAAAGAGATTGCATTACAGTACTTGTATTAGGTGAAGAGAAAAATACTATTTCTTTTGTTTTTTACAGTGCAAATATTTGTAATCAAAAATAAATATAAAGTGAGCACTATACGCTTTGCATTCTGTATTATAATTGAAATCAATATATTTGAAAATGTAGAAAAATCCAAAAATATTTAAATAAATGGTATTCTATTATTGTTTAACAGTGCGATTAATCACGATAATTTTTTTAATTGCTTGACAGCCCTAGTTACATTATATACAGCAGTAATGCAAGGAACTTACAGGCATTTATCATGTAAGACATTGGCTTCAGCAGTTAGCAAGAGGCTTGAGGCCTATGAACACAGATAAATAATCTAATAGTCACCCCTAAGTTTTGGGGAACTGAAAATAGAATGTGCAAGGGGGGATTCCGACCATAATGACACTTACCAACCACAGGAACATGAGTCAACATCCGCAGATGACTAACCAGAAGAGTGCCATGGCAACCAATTGACATTTGCAATAATAAGTTGAGATCATTGAACCTATAGGAGAAGTACACTCCAACATTATTAGTGTGAGGAAATACAAATAAGGAAGAGGGGAGAAACCTCTACTGAATATGCATTAGAAATAGTGGCATTAGTGTAACATAGTATAAAAGTGGCATCCCAGCCTGTGGGCAGGAGGGGAGAGAGAGATGTAGCCCTGAGAAGGTGCCAGAATGATGGCCACTAGGGATGATGAGGAAGGTGATGGTGATGAGGAAGATGATGGCTAACATTGCAGGTTGTTCTGCAAGGGATGGTGTGAATATATGAATGTGCAGATGTACATTTTGTAGTATCTCCAACTCAGTAAGGGAGATAGAGTGTTTGTGACTTGCTAAATGTATTAATAAATTATTGTAACTATAGAAGAGTTCCTATAGTGTGAGTGTTGCAACCGTGCACATTGGGGTTCCCAGCTATATAGTAATTGTAATAATAGTGGGCCTGATCTTGGGACAAGAACCTATCAACTCTCAAACTTGGAATAACTTGGAATTCTTAAGTAAATCAATATAATTAATGCATAATCTATAGATCGGGCTATCCTGGTTGGAAAAACCATTCCCAGAGAGTAGTTATCACAGTCATGCTGGAAGGGCATATCGAGTGGGGTCCTGCAGGGATCAGTCCTGGGTCTGGTTCTGTTCAATAACTTCAGCAATGATTTAGATAATGGCATAGAGAGTACACTTATGAAGTTTGTGGATGATACCAAGCTGGGAGGGGTTGCAAGTGGCTTTGGAGGTTAGGATTAAAGGGATCTGGACAAACTGGAGAAATGGTCTGAAGTAAATAGGGTGAAATTCAATAAGGACAAATGCAAAGTACCCCACTTAGGAAGAAACAATCAGTTACACACATACAAAATGAGAAATGTCTGCCTAGGAAGGAGTACTGGGGAAAGGGATCTAGGGGTCATAGTGGATCACAAGCTAAATATGTGTCAACAGTGTAGCACTGTTGCAAAAAAAGCAAACATTATTCTGGGGATGTATTAGCAGGAGTGTTGTAAGCAAGACATGAGAAGTAATTCTTCTGCTCTACTTCACACTGATTAGGCCTCAATTGGAGTATTTTGTCCAGCTCTGGGTGCCACGTTTCGGGAAAGATGTGGACAAATTGGAGAAAGTCCAGAGAAGAGCAACAAAAATATAAAGGTCTAGAAAACATGGCCTCTGAAGGAAGACTGAAAAAAATGGGTTTGTTTGACTGAGGGGGACATAACAGTTTTCAAGTACATAAAAGGTTGTGTGAAAAATTGTTCTCCTTAACCTCTGAGGATAGGACAAGAAGCAGTGGGCTTAAATTGCAGCAAAGGAAGTTTAGTGTGGACATTAGGAAAAAATTCCTAACTGTAGTTAAGCAGTGGAACAAATTGCCTAGGGAGGTTGTAGAATTTCTGGCATTGGAGGATTTTAAGAACTGGTTAGACAAACACCTGTTAGGGATAGTCTTGATAATACTTAGTCCTGCCTTGAGTGCAGGGTACTGGATAGATGACCCTTCTGGTCCTACACTTCGATGATTCTAAGATTCCCATTGAAATTCCCATTTTAAAAGCCCAAGTTGCTTTTGAAAATGAGATTTAGGCTCCTAAGCCACTTAAACAATTTTGAAAAATTTACCCATGATCCCTAGCTTCTAATGGGACAAATCAACCCCCTGCTCCCTGAAATCTGAGGTGTTAGAAATATGGATCACATTCTTCAGCTTAAACCCATCTCTGATTGTTACTAAAAATAGCATTGCTTTTCAAATACTAAATTATTTACATGTGGGATTTTTTTTCCCAGTGCTACTTGTTTCTTCCCCGGTGAAACCTGTGGTGACGTATGCAACCGTAGTGCAAGAGAGGAGCCAGGTTTCCATCAAGGCCCCTTTCAATGTAAGGAGGCTGCCTGCCCGTCTGCTGTGTGAGATCTTTCATTTTGGAAAGCCCTGACAGTCTCCAGGCAGCTGATATATAAAAGGTAGGCTCGGATTCAGCAAACACTTATGCACATGATTAATTTAAAGAAACTGACAAATCCCACTGTCTCTCTAAAGCGAGGTTTGGGTGCTCCTCTGAGCCAAGCCTCCAGACCCTGGAGTTTCAGCATTCTAGGTTTCACTCTCTGGCCTCCATTACTGTAGTATCTCAGTCTTTAATATATTCCCCCAACACCTCCCTGGGAGATAGGACAGTGCTATTATATCCCATTTTACAGAGGGGAAACCGAAGCCCAGATCCTCCAAGGTATGTAGGCACCTAAATCAGTGCCTAAGTGATCTGTCCAACATCTCACAGGAAACTGAACCAGCCCTCCTGAGCTCCAGGCTGGCACCCTAGTCTCTGGGCCATCTTTTCTCCCCCGAATGCTCCCCACACTCTCCCAGCTGGCTCAGCAGAACAGTGTGGGCTGGACATAGGGAGCATGTCACACACTGAAGGGTGGAACCAGGGGCAGCCATCAATCTGCAATCAGTAGCAAAGGCCCTTCATTTGCTAGATCTGCCCTACTCTTCTGTCTCCTATTCTAATAACTATACAACAGTGAGGGGCCAATTTATTATCCCTCTTCCTCCCCTCCCCCCCACTCCCCCGAGCACCCCTGGCAATCTCTATATTCTGATGATTCTCCCCTGGGGTGATGTACAGGGGTGTAGCCAGGGGAGAATTCCCCTAGCACATGCGTAGTATAGGACAGCATGCAGAGACCCCCTCCCAAGCCCAATCATAAGGGGTGTGCTAGGAAGCAGAGGCAGGAGCAGATGCTGCTACAGGGGTTTCAGGGCTGCTGCAAGCTGTGGTGTAGCAAATAGGCAGCTGAGTATGAAGAGCATGGTGGAACTACTCTGGTTGATGCTGGGGCCATACCAACCTCTGTAGCCATGGAGAATAGGGAGGGCACAAAGGTGGTTTAAAGCAACATTAGTTTGCCCCCCTTCCACTCCTGGGTTGTACCTCTCAGAGACCCAGTACAGCACTTCAGCCAGGGTGTTTCATAGCTGCTTTGCACTATATTCACATTGCGTAAATGATTCCCCACGGTGCAGGGCCCCAGAGAACTAGCCCCCACCTTTTTTACTACAGACAAAGTCCTGAACCCTTCAAATGAGCCCAGTTCCACAACCAGGCTCAGAAAAGGCAAATGATCCAAGCTGGAGGAAATTAAGGTTCCCTTGTGTTCGCTTCCCCCATACAGGTACTTCCAGCACTAGGCAAGGTGAACCTTGCAGCCTCTGAGAGCCCCAGCATTCATTAGCGAGCCAAGAAGGCGAAAAGAAATGGGATTAGGGAATCAATATAATACACGTTCCTGCTGAGCTGCTAAACCCAGAGCACAAAGCCGCACGTGTGGTCGCCCACCTCAACGTCAGGCCAGAGCCGAAGCAGCCCACGTGCAGAGGTTAATTAGGCTGCTTACAGCTGAGAGCTCCCCGAGCCCCAGCTCATTCATGACTCTCCTGACTGTGTGGGGAGCGCCAGCTAAGAGCATCAGATGCTCGGCAAGCATTGTGCCTGTCTCCCTCTCTCATTGCTTTTTGACACCCCCCTCAATTTGTTCTGCTTTGCTCTCGCGGCAGCTCCTGTGGGGAAAGAGCCCGGGGGAGGGAGGATGCTGCCGACAAGATCATCTCATTCCCTTTGTGCTGGGGAATGCACAGCAACCTGCCACCAGGCCACCCTCTCCCACGCTGGGGAGAGCCATCCCTGGTGAGCACTCCACAGGGTCTGGCTCATGGGTGCCATGTCAGGCTGATTCCATCAGGCCAATGTGGCCATAAAGCTGCAACAGAGGCCCTTCAGGAATTTCCTCCACATAGGGGAGTGGCTGTGGCAAAATCACCTAGCTGGTCGGCCCACCCACACAATTGGCTGCAAGGAGCCTGCAGGTGCAGTGCTTACACCTGCAGCCGCAATTACTCCAGTGCCTGTCTTGTTCCCAGCCGTCCTCCTGCCCTGCTTAGTTCCTGACTCCAGCTTTGATCCTCAGCACTGTTCCTGACACTGCTCTGACCACTAGGCCTGACTGCCCTGCTCCATGACAGGCTGAATCTCTCCTGTAGATCTCAGTGTGACTAGCTGCAGAATCAAGTACAACATTAGTCAGGCTCGTTTGTAGCACTTTGCTGTAAAAACGGAAGAAGGAGGATCCAGGGAACTACAGGCCAGTCAGCCTCACCTCAGTCCCTGGAAAAATCATGGAGCAGGTCCTCAAGGAATCAATTCTGAAGCACTTAGAGGAGAGGAAAGTGACCAGGAACAGTCAGCATGGATTCACCAAGGGCAAGTCATGCCTGACTAACCTAATTGCCTTCTATGAGGAGATAACTGGGTCTGTGGATGAGGGGAAAGCAGTGGATGTGTTAATCCTTGACTTTTGCAAAGCTTTTGATACGGTCTCCCACAGTATTCTTGCCGGCAAGTTAAAGAAGTATGGGCTGGATGAATGGACTATAAGGTGGATAGAAAGCTGGCTAGATCGTCGGGCTCAACGGGTAGTGATCAACGGCTCCATGTCTAGTTGGCAGCCGGTTTCAAGCGGAGTGCCCCAAGGGTCAGTCCTGGGGCCAGTTTTGTTCAATATCTTCATTAATGATCTGGAGGATGGCGTGGACTGCACTCTCAGCAAATTTGCAGATGACACTAAACTGGGAGGAGTGGTAGATACGCTGGAGGGTAGGGATAGGATACAGAGGGACCTAGACAAATTAGAGGATTGGGCCAAAAGAAACCTGATGAGGTTCAACAAGGACAAGTGCAGAGTCCTGCACTTAGGACGGAAGAATCCCATTCACTGTTACAGACTAGGGACCGAGTGGCTAGGCAGCAGTTCTGCAGAAAAGGACCTAGGGGTTACGGTGGACGAGAAGCTGGATATGAGTCGACAGTGTGCCCTTGTTGCCAAGAAGGCTAACGGCATTTTGGGCTGTATAAGTAGGGGCATTGCCAGCAGATCGAGGGACGTGATCGTTCCCCTCTATTCGACATTGGTGAGGCCTCACCTGGAGTACTGTGTCCAGTTTTGGGCCCCACACTACAAGAAGGATGTGGAAAAATTGGAAAGAGTCCAGCGGAGGGCAACAAAAATGATTAGGGGGCTGGAGCACATGAGTTATGAGGAGAGGCTGAGGGAACTGGGATTGTTTAGTCTGCAGAAGAGAAGAATGAGGGGGGATTTGATAGCTGCTTTCAACTACCTGAAAGGGGGTTCCAAAGAGGATGGATCTAGACTGTTCTCAGTGGTACCAGATGACAGAACAAGGAGTAATGGTCTCAAGTTGCAGTGGGGGAGGTTTAGATTGGATATTAGGAAAAACTTTTTCACTAGGAGGGTGGTGAAGCACTGGAATGGGTTACCTAGGGAGGTGGTGGAATCTCCTTCCTTAGAGGTTTTTAAGGTCAGGCTTGACAAAGCCCTGGCTGGGATGATTTAGTTGGGATTAGGTCCTGCTTTGAGCAGGGGGTTGGACTAGATGACCTCCTGAGGTCCCTTCCAACCCTGATATTCTATGATTCTATGAAAACAAGGCACAGAGCAGTCTGAAGTGGTGCCGTGGGTTTGACCACAGTTACATAGCAACGTACCAGACTCTGTAGCAAGTCAGAATTTGAACTGTGATGGCAAAGCTGTGGGTGGAGGCATACGACTGGATGAGAAGGGGTACTGCGGGTCAGGAGTGAGGGGCAGGGCACAGCTGTAGGTGGGAAGTTTGCACAGCACACATCTGTTCTAGCTGGGTCTTTTAGTCCCCCAAATTCATGAGCATCAAATACTATGGAACCATACACCCAGCCCATGGAGATTGGTTAACTGCCAGCCCCATGGGGCTGCATTTCCAGAGAGCTCAGCACCCAGCGTTCTCAGCTCTTGGGGAAAATCTGATCCCATTTGTAGGGGCTGAGCCCTTCTCCAAAGTAACGGGCACCCCAATGCCTGGATTTCTTATTAGGGCTCAGCTGCAGCAGCAGAGGTGGCCAGAGGGAGCTTCAAACAGCAGGCTGCTGTGACAGAGATGAAGTTACCCAAGGAGATGGGTATCAAGTTTACTTTTGTGCTGCACTGTACATTGCCTGCTTGCTCAATTATTTCAGGTTGACAGACACACACACACACCCTTGCACTCTCTTTAGTATGTTGTCCCTGCAAGCCAAATGCATCTTGAGCAGTTTGAAGAGTTATTATTTTGAATGTGATGGCAAAATGATCTAAGGTGCACGGGAGCAGAGGTAGCAAACCACATTAGAGAACTAGTCTCTTACTATTGGGATTGAGTTAAATCGGATCTGGAAATTCTATGCAGGTGGCTGAGATGTAGGGCAGTTATGGATGCTGCCAACCTCAGAGTTTGTCCCAGCAGGACACGTGTCAAGACTTTGAGGACAAAAATTTAAGTTCTGCACAGGAAAGAAAGAGGAGGGGAATGTACTAAACAGTATCTATGTAACCCTTCTGCCCGAAGGAGTCAGCAGGAACCAGGGCCAGGTTCAATACATACACAAAACCAGCTTCAGCCCTCACCCAATAACCTAGAAAATTAGACACCACCCCTGAGTGCTTCTAAGAGGCAATATTTCCCCTCTCGCAATCATAGAATCTGAGTGTAGAAAAGAAACTTTTAATGAAAGGAGGGAAATCACCAGCATTAAGTTGGGAAAACACTACCAGCAGTATTCAACCATGAGAAAAATACCCACCCTAGAGTATGTTGGGCAGTGTCTTTTGCCTCCAGTTCTTGAGTTCAACAATCAAAAGTTCCATCTGTTCTCCCTCCACCACACCCCACTCACAGTTGTTGTCCTTGATCAGTGAAGACCCAGAGTTCATGGGTGTATCTTGTGAATTCATCTCCTACTCTGGAGTAGTAGAAGAGAAAGCACCTGGCTCACTCTACCATCCAGTACTTGCTCTAGCATTGCTGCTTCATTAGCTGCTCTATCTACTTCTCTACTACAATATCTGTAGATTAATCTTTTGAGGTTCTATCGAGCTCTCAATAGGGGAACCTTACTGTTGAAGTAAATTAGGTAGAAACACTGTTCTACAGCAGATAATTTCAGTTCTAACAATCACTTAACCCCCTCTCCCAAACACAAAACTTCTATTAGAGTCTTAATTAGTTCTATCTTTGAATACTGGAGAGAAACAGGTTATATCAAGCCTCAGACTCTTGGGCAGGTCCCATACCCGCTAAAGAGTGATACATATTCCTACCCTCACTCATTTTCACAGGGGTCTGGCATTTGAGCCCCCTGCTTAGCGAGTTTATTTAAATTGAGGGTGACCCCCACAATTAGGCCAGGCTAATTACAGTTCTGCTACCCTTTTCTCATACAATAAGGATAACAACATTTCGTTACCCCCTGCATTCAGTACTAAAGTGATTTGTAACCCAACACCATTCAAAGTTGATCACTTTGGCAACACAGCTCTGTTTGCTGGATACATATGCAGACTGGGTGTGTTCATGTAAATACATTCTGGTCCTGCAGCCTTTCCCCTCCCCCGCTAGCTGTCAGGGGAGAGCTCATTCAGACCCTGCTTACATCTAACATAATAGCAATAGAAATGTTTTTCCTGGGAAAGAAACTCAAAGTAAACAGTTTACAGTTCAGCCACACCAGAGGAGTCAGAATATGCCCTAAATATGTATTATTAATACTAAAGCTGTTAATGTTTTTAACATATTAAATAGGTCATACATCCCTCTCCATAAGCCCGTATTTAGTTCTGACAGTGGGAGTTTTGCTGTAGTGGCTCTGTACAGAGAATGAGCATATGAGTTGGCATATTGTGTTACTCAGAAGACTTATACCCCTAAGTCAATTAGGCAGGTCATCACCGACTCGCTGGTAAAATCCTTAGTTCACATCATTGTGTGAGCTGTATATATGCCACCCATCTTACTGAAAAAGGGGTTGGGTTTTAAAAACACAACTGACTTGTTGCTGTTTTTTTACCCGTAGAGGAGGAATGATGGTCTGCCTGAGTAGGAGTCATAAGCCCTGGGTTCAAGTCTCTGCTCAGCCACAGACTCAATGTATGACAGTAGGCAAGCCACTTAATCAAGCCTGCGCCTCAGTTTCCCATCTGTAGAATGGGGATGACACTTCTCTGCCTCATTGGGTGCTGTAAGGATGAAGTCCATTAATGACTGTGAGGTGCTCAGATATTACTGTGATAAAACCAGGTAAGTACCTGGGCAGATGCTAAGCACTCTACTCCTCATCCTGTGAAGCACATCTATAAAGCTGCACTCCTTCAGGCCCTGAAAACTGAATGCTTAACATTTAGGCTGTGCTGAAATGCTTTCCTGAAACAGGAGCTTGGTGCTGTGAAGCCCAGACACTGGAGGCAGTGAAAATGCTGCACAATATATTGTATCATCTCTATAAAATGCCCTAATGTCACACCTGAAAGCTGAGGATTTCCAAGGGCTAGGGGTGACTGTTGTGTAGCTCATAGGGAAGCTGGGAACCTCCCTTCATAAAGCTGTACATCTCCTGTTCCTAGTCCTGCAGGATCAAAGGGTGTAAACAAAGCAGTGGATAGAGCACTGGTCTGGCACTCAGGAGACCTGATTCTATTCCTAGCTCAGCCATTGGCCAGCTGGGTGACCTTGTGCAAATCACTTCCCTCTCTATGACTGAGTTTCCCCATCTTTAAAATTGGGATAATGATCCTGCTCTTTATAAAGTACTGTGAGATCTACTGATGATAAGAACTAACTGTTGTTATTATTAGAGGAGACTGGACTTAGACCATCCACTGGTCCAGGATTCAGTATTGCCCATTCTGTGTCTCAGAACAGTGTCATTTGGGGAGTAAAGTCCCACACAAATGGTAGCTCTCTGAAGCTGCTCAGCAGGTTGAAAAGGAGAATAAATCTCAAGGGAGATGGCCAGGTGGGCAGCGTTCAGATAAGCCACTCAAAAAGGCATGAACAGATCACATGAATCTGCAGTTAATCATGAGGATATTGCCACTGTACAAGTGGTGTGTGGGTTGGCTTCATTGCTTACACAGGGTCAGAGAAGAAGACTTGCAATGGACATACCTGCTGGAGTCAATCTAACCTGCTGATAGCAACCAGCATGTGCTTTTAGCTCAGTGACTCCTGCCAGAGAGGGAGCTCAACTGTAGATGGTCTATTTATAATAGATCCAGTATGCGCACAAGCTCTCCACTTCACAAGCAGCAGCCATCAGGCAATGGTATCCCTGCGATATCACCATAAATTTCTAAGTCCATGCTCCCATCCCTCGAGTGCATGTAAATAAAACTCTCCGTTACAATCAGATCCATGCTATTCATCTATTGCACTTCAGGTAAGACAACCAGGGGAAATGTACAAATACTGAAATGCATATATCCTTCCTGCCAGGTGTTAGCAGCAGCAATAAGGACTGGGTTGGAAGAGCTAGGAGACCCTCTTAAAGCTAACAAACATCAGTGGTCAACCCACCATTCCCTGCCCCCCCGAGAATTTCTGGGATCACTAAATACCTTCCCTGGCCCCTTAAGAGGCAACAGTTTCTCACTCCCAAGCATTGAATCTGTGCATGAAACAACAAAAACTTTATTGGGGGAAAGTGAACACAGCATCAGCTTTGGAAAACACAGCAGCCATGTATCTAAATTAATTATGAGTACCCTGGAGTGAATACACTTGCTCACAGTAACTTTGATATTAGTCTGTTAACTTGGTGTGAATGTCCAATAGGCAATTACCCCTTTACCACATTACTTCCCACTCATAGCACAGTCCCAGAGTCTTGAGGTGCACACAGGCAGGTCTGTCTCCAGTCCCTTGCGAAGTGCTGCCTTGTCCTGTTCTGTCCTGAGCCTCCAGGACTTAGACCAGCTAAAGTGATTTTAGCTTCATTTAATAGCTTCACTAGAGTTCACTCAACCCTGGACTATCCTCTGTAGCTTCAACAAAGAGCCATATCTGGGTTGCACCCTATCAAGGAGCTGCCTCTGCAATAACTCTTCCTGAGAAACCATCTGTCTGTATCACCTCTTACTATAAAGTCCTCTGAACATCACAGGACCCTCACAGGAACAGATTAAGTACTATACTTAATCCCCAAGCTGAATCCTTACTACAGAACATACAACCCATTTATTTTTGTCCTTTCTTGCTCAGTTCCTCTACCCAAACAATTCTGACACTATAGACAGTTATGATGATTCCCCTAGTATCACTGGAGGAATTCTGGCTAGAAAGCTTAAGTCAATTATCTCTGTAGCCTTACTTCCCCTTGGTCACCAACAGATGTGGCAGAGAGCTCCTTCCCCCTGGAGCTTCTGTCCATCTGGAGTTCTGGGTAAATAGCTTATGCAGATGAAGCAGCTCTGTGGTCATTCTTCCCCCTGTTCACCAACAGATGGGAGCAGTGAGCTCCTGACCCTCTAGAGCGTCAGATCACAGAGGAAACCCACTTGAAACCCACCCATGCCATCCCCTGAACAAAGAGTACATGATTGTAGTTCTCTGTCTTCCTCTCTAATGGATACAGATTTCCAGCTTATCCATATAACCTGGTTCATAACCTGGGGATGCTTCTCTATAACAGCACAAAGAGATCACATTCCACATACAGGGAGGAAAATAGATCAACACATGTACACAGAGATTTTTTTTGTTAATAAAGGGGAATGGAGAATGAAATGTGCATAGTTTCACTAAACTACATCACTAGCAAATGACCTCTTGTTTAGAGTCTGCCTGTCACGTGTCTACAAAAGGAATACGTTGGAGGTTCTGTTTAAGTCTGGTCAGTGTCAGGTGAAGTTTTAAATGGCCCCTCTACCCAAGAGGAGAACACACACCATGTAATGCCAGCTGGTTAGATAATACAGCATTCTAGGGAGGGAGGGTATTTAATAACCTATATAAGTGTGACCATATGCCCCATATTCTTCATAGAAATATGCTTATGATATGAATATGGCATAACTAAGATGTATTTTATGCAAGATAGGCCATGTGAGATATCATTAGAAAGGTTATAATTTACTGAATGTGATTATGCAATTTGTATGCATGTATCATTTCTGTATCTGAAGTTAGGAATTTTGACTATGTAACAATTACAACTGTGTGTACACTTGGGGAACGCCCACCAGACAGTAGGCAATCAGCCTGGATGGGCCATTAGGAAGGACCATAGGATTTTGAAGATACTAATCTGCCTCCTTCCTGAGAAGTTTCCTGGGATGTTGCTTTGACACTGCAGGGTCATGTGATCATGTCACCTGGTACCAGATACCATCTTGAAATGCTGGAATTTTTCCACTGGAAAAGGGTGGGGGTCAAACTAGGAAACAAAGGATTCTCGCCATATGTAAATCCTATTTAAGGCTTGGCTCTTCTCCACTGCCTCCCCACCCAAGAAGGAAGACTGCTGAAAACATCTGAAGAAATAAAGGAAGTAAAATGGGGGGAGAGGCTGAGCCCAGGCGAGAAAGAGCTAGCCTGTGAGAGGAATACCTGGAGATTTAAGCTGCAAGCAGTGCAGTTTACCTTCAAGAAACTCTGCAACCTGCATAAAACAACATTTAGGGTGAGAAATTACTATTTGTAGCCAATTTATTTAATGTATTAAGCCTAGTTTGTGTGTTTGTTTTATTTGCTCAGTAATTTGTTTTAATCTGTTAGCTATCCCTTATAATCACTTAAAATCTACCTTTTGTAGTTAATAAACTTATTTTTTGTTTAGTCTAAAATCCGGTGTGTGCAATTCATAACTGGGGGGAGGGGGGGGGGGCAAAAGCTATGCATATCTTCCTCCACATTGAGTGAGGGAGTGAATTTCATGATCTTACGCTGTATAGATCTCTATACAGCGCAAGACAATATAATTTTGGGTTTACACTCCAGAGGGTGTGTGCACCTGAGTACTGGGCAATCTCTGAGCTGTGTTTTCCCACAGAGAGCTGATTGCAGACCCTGTGTGATTCTACAGCTGGGTGTGTCCCTACCTGTGTATGTGCGTGCAGCAGGACAGTGTAAGGGATCGCAGGCTGGTGGAATGGGTGGGCTCAGTGGGACCCCAATACATCGGGTGGCACCTTGGAAGGGGAGTCCAACCTGTCACAATAAGCATGAGCCTGCAGTCCTTATCTGGGAAGAGTTCACATTGGGCTCAATGGGAACTTTGCATGAGTCCAGAGTACAGTATTAGGGCCTTAGTTATCTACCTCCTTGACTCTCTTGAGCCATAGTTTCAAATCCCAAGGAAATCAGCTCAGCTGTTTGCCTGCCAGAGGCAGATAAAACAAGATCCATGACATTTACAGCATGAGGATCTTTCAGATAAAGTCACAATAACAGAAATCCTGTTGGGACTTTTCATAAGAGGAGGTGTTAATTCTAGTACCCTTGGCCAAAATCGCCTTTTTCCATACAGAGACAATTACGGGTTTGTGGCGTCCTGGGCCAGAGCGAGTGGGGGCCCCTCCTCACCATTTCTGCCTGCAGTCCCCCCTGCTTCCCGTGCCCCGACCCCACTCTGTGGCAGAAGCGCCAGACAGGTGGGGGAGCAGGGGAAGCCCCCATGCCATTCCTCCCTAGCAGGAATGCCAGGCAGGCAGAGCAGGTCGGGGCATGGGGATGCCCATTTTTCTGTGGGGCCCCCAATTGGCCAGGGCCCCTGGGCTCGGGCCCCCTTGGCCCAGTGGCTAATCCACCACAGTTTCTGCTCCCAGGCCAGAGATGATAGGGTGTTTCAGGCTTGCTGTACAGACTGTGTGAAGCACTGGGATGAACAGTGCTCTAGAAAAATACACACATTAGGCAAGGTGGGAGAGGTAATATCTTTAATTGGACTAACTTCTGTTGGTGGAAGGGACAAGCTTTTGAGTTTCACAAACCAGGCCTGAGTGTCTGAGCTAAATGCAAGGTGGGACAGATTGTTAAGCATGGAGAGTTCACCCATGTTGTAGGATACCACTTAAAATGAAGTGGCAATTAACACATCTGCAGTCCTAGGACAGTGGAGGGTTAGTTTAGGCAGCAGGGCATGTAATAGGCCATAAAACTAGAGTCTTTGATAAGTCCAGCCAGAGTTATGAATTTAAGGTCCCAGGCTCATCTTTTGAAGGTGTTGTAAAGGTGTTTTTGACTTTTGCCATTTTTCTGGATGAATTAATTGAGGGGGGTAGTGATTGTCTGGTTTCACCCACACAGTTGTTGCTGGGGCATTTGATGCACTGGATGAGGTGCACCACATGCTGTGGTGGGCATGTGTAGGACACATGGATCTGGAAAGGGGTGTTGTGGGGGGTACTGATCATTATAGTAGTGGAGATATGTCTGCGGATTTTGCAGCTGTAGTTCTGTCAAGGTCTGGTGCCACTTTGACAGTTCATTCTTGCTGTATCCATCACTTACATATATTATATTATATTATATTATATTATATTATATTATATTATATTATATTATATTATATTATATTATATTATATTATATTATATTATATTATATCAACAGGACTTGGAGTCCACATCCAAGATCAGGACTAAGTTAGGTACTGTACATATGCATTTCCCAAAGATCTTACAATCTAACTAGACCAGAGAAACAATGGATATAAGAAAAGTACTGTGATTAGCCCCGTTTTATGGGGGGTGGGGGGTGGTGTCTGAGTCACGGAGAGATTAAGGTCCAGCACGTCCCATCGTGAGTCTTACAGCCTGACTTCAAACTAGCTCAACTGGGCTCTTCTGCAAATCTGGCCCCAGCCGTGTGCACTGAGCTTTTGAAAATCTGGCCCTCAGTGACTTGCCCAAGGTCACAAAGGCAGAGCTGGGGACCAGCCCAGATCTGCTGAGTCCCATCTCTAGTTTATTTCCAGAATGGAGCTATATTTTGTTGGGGGATGAGTGGGGGCATTTAACGCAGTGGGGTAATGAAGAAACCCCCCCCCCTCCCCCCCCCCCAAATACATCAGAAATTGTCATTAAAAGTACAGCCATCTCTCCTACCCAAATCTTCATTCTCAACTGGGGGGTGTAAGCCTGCGGCTGAAGGTGTGTGTGCTCTCGCAGTAGCGTTCTGCAACTCCCTAGCTGGGGCCAACGCTTTGCAATGCACCAAGTAAATAGTATTCACTGTGCCTGTACATTTAACACTCCCCCACTGTACATTAACATTTAAAACAAAATAATTTGCCCCACCAAATACGTAGCTCTGAGGGCTGCCAGTGAAGTTCAAACATCATGTAAGTAATTTGTTCAACACTGGTGATAATAAGCTGCACAGAGCAATAAGAACATAAACATAGGCTGGGCTTTGTGTGCGTGTGGGTATTTTTTTCCTCCCTCTTTTTTCTTCTTCTTCTTTTTTTTTTTTAAAGGAACCTTGGGGGGGGGGGGGGGGGGGGAGACATGAATGATTCATAGATGCAAGGGGGGAAAAAAGACAGAAAGAGAGAGAGAGAAGCTTCAAAGTGACTGGAGCCGATTTGAAGTCCTGAGCGTTCCTGTGCCAGGGTAGGCCAGCAATACACTAGAGAGGCCCCATCAACCCCCCCTGAACTTCCCTTCGTGCCCACTGCCTCCTCCTCTTCTCCAGCAAACAGAGGCTCCAAATCAGGAGTTCAAAGTTCACCGTCATCTAATGATATGAAGGCCTCCCGGAACCTGTGTGAGTGGCATCTGTTTATAAGCACAGCCCTTCCCTGGTGAGTTAGCCCAGTTTATAAAAAAATTAAAAAAGAGGGAGCAAGAGAGTGGAGACGCCAAGAGTGGTGATTTTTGAATGCAGGGATTTTTTTTTTAAGATGTATAAAAAAACCGTACTGGTGGTGAAGTGCCTTTGATTCTGAATATTTAAAAAGCCCATTAGATTTAAATGTAATGAGAGTATTAAGGCAACTGCCTTGATTTGTATTCAATGCCTACAACAGATCTACTCTTGGAGAGCAAAAAACCCCTACAGCCTGCGTCTAGACAAGAACAGGCTTTTGCCATGAGGAAAGATAATCACCTGTGTCAGAGGGAGAGAAAGAAGGGGGAGGTACATCCTTAACCTGGGATACTGGGAGAGATAAAGAGAGTGATTCTGATTGGTGAAGAAGGGATCTCTGGGTTACTAAAGGCAAAGGCGTCATGACTAGAGCTGGTTGAAATGCAGAATTTCAGTTCCCCAGGAAATACCAACACTTTGAAATTTGGTTTTGTTCCAAATCAGAACAAAAAGAAACAATTTCCAAATTTCTCATGAAACAGAAATTCTGAAAAAAAAAAAAATAAAAATCATCATGAACAATTTTAATTTAGAAAAATTCAAAATTTTGTTTTGAAACAAAGTTTACATTTAAACATTGTTTTTATTTAATTTTTATATTTTTGTTGATATTATTTCACAAGATGTTAGTGTTATATGGTACTATTGATATGTCAGCTATTAATTATATTATATTATATTATATTATATTATATTATATTATATTATATTATATTATATTAAAAACAGCTTCCCAAATTAGTACCGAGTGCTTATCTTAGTTTCTTATTCAGAGTGTCTCCTGTTTGTAGTTGTAATGAAACAGTTTGACATTTGGAACAAGAAGCTAACAAGAAACTCAGAACTAACTAGGGTAGCACTGTTTTTAATATGCTAGAGAAATTATTCCAGGCTAAAACAAGATATTAAAAAGAGCTGCTACTCTAATTCATAAAATAAAATTAAACTACAAAATTAAAGTAAACTAATAAAATACAAAATGCTCTAGGACTAAAATACTGTTTTGACTATTATACTATGTCATAATATGCCATGACATGTCAGAGGAGAAAAAGACCACCTGGTAGTTCTGCTCCCTTATGAGAGAACAAGTCATACAAGGGTGACTGGAAACCTAAGCTAAGAAATGAAGGTCCCACTTTAGCAAAGCACATGCTTAGGTCTATGCTTTGATGAACTGGGGCCTAAGCCTGTTAATAACAGCAATCTGTTCCAGACCATCTCTCCATGGTCTGTCTTATCTAGGGTTTATACTTCCCTCATTGCCCTATTATTGGATGAGCAAACTTCATGGTGATGATGGGACAGGACTTCTAGCTCTGCAAGACGTGGCTAAGTTCCATCGTCAGAGGGAGGGATGTGCAGAATCAGTATAGAGCAGAAGCTGGAGCTAGGAAAATCTCCAGGTTGGTGGTGAGTGGGGTGTGTGCTGCGGGGTTGGTCCAGGACCACACACCAACCCAAAGTCTTCTTTTTTTTTAACTTTTCTGGAACAGTAGCAGGATATGTTTTAACAAGACCCTGGTGTATGCCAGTTCCCCGGTATGGGTTTCCAAGGTTACTGCATGCCCAGAAATGCCCCTCTGGGCCCCCAATGAAATGGTGAGCAAAACTGAGTTTGTGAGAACAGGAGAATGGAGTCTTAGTGCAAAGGAGTGTGCTGTGCCTGTGTGCCCCATTGGGGTCAGGGTTAGCACTGTGGCTAAGCCACACCTTCCTTTCCCCCAATTGGGGCATCAGGTGTCCCCTGTGAAGGGGATCTCAGGACCCCTGATTGACAAGCCCCTCAACTCAGAGTCCTCAAACAGTCTCTGTGCCTGGTCAGGCTGGTGTTCTGGAGCTTGGGGGAGAGCTCACTACCCATGGAAGCAAACTGCTTGGCTTCTAGTACCTTCCTCCCTGTGCAGCTTCCTGTGCTTATTTCAATAGGTCAATCCCAGGGTGAAACAGGCTGCTGTGATTGTGAGCTCATGGTTTTCCCTTAAAAGAACAGCATACGCTCCTTCATACTCAGCCATACCCTTCATGAACGGGTGCAGTAGCTGGGGAGCCTTTGTACAGCAATAAACTTGTTGGCAGCGGTAGAGGACAGTTTCTTGGCCAGATTGTAATGGAGGCTCTTAATTTAAGAGCGGCTCTTGATATTTGTTAAATTAATTTTGTTTTGGGGCTAGATGTCAGGTCGTTGGCTCTGGAGCCTGAAGTCCTCTGTCTATCCACAGAACAGGCACAGTAGCTTCTCCTGCCATGCCCCACCAACATGCCTGAGACCTCTCTTGGAGCCGCCACCCTGATGGGTGAGAAGGCAGCACAGTCTCCACTGGCCTGTTCAGTCCTTGGATTGAGGCGGCTACCCAGGAGGCCAATTAGTGCCAGCATTGGGGTGGAATTTGTGGTATGTACTTGCCTATGGAGAGCTGCACCTCAAAGCTCATTTCACATGAACAAGCAAGCAACCATCGGAGGGTAGTTCTTGGCTTGCTTTGGAGCCATACAGAGCTGGAGGTATGTCAGATTCACCTCACCCATTAGTGACCACAAGCTAGTGTGGAGGAGTTGAAAGGAAGTAAGGTAGGAGGTACAAGAAACTTCTGTAGGGTGTGTACTTCATCTAGGCTTTATTTGGGACTTCAGTAGTACATAGGTCTTGTGCTGGCCCCTAGCACACCGCTGAATTTCACCTGTTGTAAGAATGCTATGGGTAAGCGAGGAGATGGACAAAGCAGCTATGGGTGAGAAAGAAACTCTTCTGAGATGTAAATGACCAGGTATAGAGTGATGCCTTATACATGATGCCTTTCATCCCAAAGATCCCAGAGTGCCGTGTAATATACTGAATAGTATCACCCTCTGAAATGAAAGGAAAACAGTGTCTCACTGATCTAGAATTCTTTGAATGTGTCAATAGAGGAGAGGATAAAGGAGAACCGGTTGACATAATGTATTTAGACTTCCAAAAAGCCACTGACAAGGTCCCACGCAAGAGGCTACTATAGAAGGTAAGTAGTCATGGGGATCAAAACCTGACTAGGAGACAAAACACAAAGAGTAGTTGTAAATGGTCAATTTTCATCATGGCAAAAGGTTAATAGTGGGTGCCTATGCATTTTAAGGACTGACAGAGCTTGAAAGCTTGTCTCTCTCACCAACAAAAGTTGGTCCAATAAAAGATATTACCTCACCTATCGTGTCTCTCTAATATTCTGGGACTGACATGGCTACAGCTACACTGCATACACAGAACACCAAGTTATTTAGGTAAGTCCGGACTGTGAGGAAGTTTCGTGAGACCTCACCAAGGTGGGGAATGGGCAACATAATAGCAAATGAAATTGAATGTCAACAAATGCAAGGTGCTATTGTATCCTTCCTCACCCCAAATCTGATGATCCTGAGCATGTGAGCAAGGAACACCAGCCATGCATCTAGGAAGAGGCATCTATGCTACAGAGAAGCAGCATGATTTAGTGGATAGGACACTTGGACCAGCGTTCAACTCTTGCCTCTGCTACTGACCTGCTGTGTAACCTGGGGCAAGTCACTTTTCCTTCTTCTGCCTCTGTTGCCCCCTCAACCTCCACCCCGCATTTGTCTAGGTGTATGTGCCTGGTAGAATGGCCATCTAGGTGCTATTGTAATACAGATACAAATAATTGTAAGAGTTGATCTGAAACTGATCCTTTGTGGTTTATTTTTCTGCTATTAAAGATCAAGTCAAGGGTGCAGAATTATTTGCTTCTCTTAACAAAGGGTACCTAATCCTAGCAGATGCCAGAAACAAGTCAGAAGTAGAAGTAACATTTGTATGAAGCAAAAAACTATCCTTGAAGTAATATTTTCCTTTATGTAGCCAGTTCCCTATGTATACAGCATACTGTAAGAGTCAGAGTAGTCGGGTAGGAGATGTGTACCTTGTTGGTGGACTGTCTATTTTACCAGCATTTATACTTAGCTTTGTCTGCTGGTGTTAAGGGCATAAACCAGACCAGCAAGAAAGAGGGGAAAACATAAATCGCAGTGGATGGGAAATAAGGACATGGATTATTTTGATCCTGGATTAAAATTCTTTGTTATTGGATTGCTGGATTCCTAAAGAAACAAGCAGAAGAATGGTATATCACTGGGGCAATGCACTGGGTCCCTGACACAGCAGAGAGAGTTGCTGTCACCAGATGCTGTCATTTCTTGGAAAATATGGACCTTAAGTGTCCAGTTCTGCAACTTTTACCCTGGTTCAGTAGCACTTACTCACACAAGTACTTCCAAGAATCTAAAGACTAAACTTTTCCCCCTACATAAAGCTGTAGTCTGGAATACAGTTATCTTGTCAGTGGAAGTCACACTCATATTATCCTTTCAGTAACCCAAGTGGGAGATTGTCAGTCATCAAAGAAATTTATGAAACCCATGTATCTTCAGCTCAGTGGACTGCACTTGCTAGTTTATCTTCTATGGAATCTCTCCCTGAAGTTGTGAGCGTCCTTCTCCCCCACCTATTTATTTTATTTTTATTATACTTATAAACACACACACAACACTCTTCATTAGTGCAGTGTTAAGGATGAGATTTAAATTGCACAAAAGCCAGGAGGTACCTAGGCCCAAATCCTCAAAGGTGCTAATGGAAGTTAGGCACCTAAATATCTTTGAGGCAGTTGAAGTCACTGGGGGTTAGACACCTGAATACCTTTGAGGATCTGGGCCCTATACCATGTCCACACTCAAAAGTCGTACCACTTTAATTATACCAGTATATTTAAAGTGCTATAACCCACTGATGTGGATGCAGTTAGCCCAGTATAAAGGTGCTTGTATTACTCATTCCTGTGTGGAAAGCGGAAAAAGATATTCTGGTATAAGCCACTATTATATCAGTATAAGTACATCCACAGAGGTCATACTGGTAAAAAACTATTTTGGTAAAAAATCATACCCTTAATCAAAATAGATGTACTCATACAAATGCTGTGTCTAGACCAGGTCTTGTAGAAATTGGAATTCTGCCCCCTAGTGGTTAAATATAACAAACAATAGGGTTTGTTGATGCTTATGGTTCCAAAATCCCTAAGGGTACCTCTACACGGCGCACTCCTTATGGTGGCATGCAGAGTCCAGACACTGCACATCCTCCAAGCCAGGGTATAAATAGCAGTATAGGTGGTAAGGCACTGCTCAGGCGAGTAAAGCCACACCAGAACTCTGTGGGTATGTCCCCTTCATGGTTCTCTACATACCCAAGCAGTGCCTCCCCCATCTACATTGCTATTTTTTAGCAGTGTAGTGTCCTGCTGCCTTGCTGCTGCCAGAGCTTTTCACTGAGACATGCAGCTACAGACTGCAGTGTAGACGCAGCCTGCTTTCCACTGCAGTGTGTAGCTACATGTACGCTACATGCCACTGCCCATGGTGTGCAATGTAGACGTGCCCTGAAAGATGAGGGCTTACTTTTTGCAGGATTGATACCCAACAAGAGTTGAAGGCACTCAGACTCTCACAAGAGGTCCTGTGCACTTTATAGGATCAGGCCCTAGCTGCAGTCAAATAAAAGTCTTCATAGGTGCATCTGTTATTACAGAAACAGGTGCAACTGCTTCCCAACACTGTATAATGCATAATAATAGGCTCTGCCCTGGTGTAAATCAGTGCAGCTCCACTGAAGTCTGTGAAGCTTTGCTGATTTATATTAGCAGAGGCTCGGGCCCAATATGTTGCCATTGTCCCAGGTCATGTGATCACACCATAGGCAAGGTCCCACTGCAATGCACAGATGCCTAAGGAGGGCAAAGTTTGCGTTACTGTGGGAGTCTTAACTCTGCCTTTCCTGCATGTTGTGTAAGTAAAACCTCGGTCTTATTAATACATTAATGTAACGTTTGCATATAATTCATCAAATGTTTATGAAAACGTGGAACAAATAATCCTGACAAACACATTGCCTAATTGAGATCAGGGCTGACAAGCCTTGTGAATTTTTAATAAAAAGGGGGAAAGAAAGAGCGTACATTAATAAACTTTAGTTATCTCCTTCAATATTTAAAGTGGATTTTCTATAGCACACATTTTGTTTAATATACTACAAAGAAGAAATATCTCAATCCCTTTCTGAGATTTGCACATAGTATCTTCTGTTGTGCCACACATACCATGGACAGAGCGCACTCCTCCAGTTGAGCAAAAACTCCCTTTCTCCACTTGTTAATAACATTACAGACCATTGCAATTTTCACATTTTCCATATGGATGGATGAGTAATTGACACTGCAAACACCTGTGCGCCTTATACCAAATGGGGATTAATTTCACTGATTTAAACACAATGGCGACTTTACTATATGCACCACACTGCCAAATATATCTTTGTCACCATCTGGTGGCTGGCCACATAAAAGCTATCTGCCTACATTGTTTAGCTCAAGACATGCAGTGCTCAAGTGGTAGAGGCCTGTGCTTTGGACGTACAGGAGATGGGTTTGAGACCTGATGATAGTCAATGGCATGGTGATGGTTATTAAATACAGGTCCAGATACTCTTCTGCTCCAGGAGCTTCACTATATGGACAGTAAGGGAAAAAGTTATTCCTCCCTGACTCTCCAAGGGCATCTGTGCTGGCCCTATCCCTGTCACAGAAATTAGAGCATTTTAAGGACTGACCCAGCTTACTCCTTATGGGACCATGTGCCAGTTGAGAACTGGCAGGACATGGGTATGTCCTGCTTCACCCTGTCCAGCTCTCACCCTTCATCGGGGTGCTGGGGACAGCTGGAGTAGCAATCATCTACATGCTGTAGGCTACCTCAGAGCTCCCCCATTCCAGGGGTACTCTAAGCAGGCCAGTTAGGGTGCCAGGCAGGCGGCCAGAAAGAATCTACCCCATAGTTTTCACAAGGGGCCCTAATCACACTGGAACGATCTGTGTCTGGGCAATGTAGGGCCCGAACAGGGGTGATAAAAATAACATTTAGGCACACTGTCAACATGATTATTTTTAAGTGACCAATTTTGTAAAAGCATCAGATTTCTGCCAATTGTTCCATACAATTGATAGACCAGAGAGAAGCCTGGAGGGGAAGGTGAAGGGAGGGCAACAGAAAGAGGAATGCAAGAGGGCTGAAGTAGGAGGGAGACCAACGATGGTAGATGGCTACAGTAAAGGTTGAGAGAGAGATGAGGAGGGGTAGCGAGGGGTGAAGCAGGGGACTCAGGACTGGCTAATGTCTCCCCAGGGCCCAGATGCTCTTGAGGCAACGTTATAAAATATTCATACTGTACCACCATTGCTTAATTTTGAAATGAATGTTTAACATGTCATTTGTGCCAGACCAGTTCGGGAGGATAAAAGCTTCGTTATTTATTCAGAACGAGGCGATCCTGTGGTGCTGGTCTCCAGCGCTGCTGGGTTGCGCTACATTAGACCTGAGCGTGGTGGCAGCCTGACTTATAAAGAAGCCATTTTTAGCAGTTTCTAAAATGTATCAGTGATAATATTTTCCCTACCTCTTGAGCCCTGTGCAGTTAGCACGGAAGCAGGTTGCTGCTGCAGACAAAGGGTTATAAACAACAAGGCCAAGCACTAATTGCTTAAAACTCTCTGAAACATTTCTAAGGCTTTGTCTACACTAGCACCTTTGTCAGTAAAACTTTTGGTGGTCAGGGGTGTGAAAAAACACCCCCCCGACCAACAAAAATTTCACCGACAAAAGTGCCAGTGACGCCCTCCCACTGATATAGCTACCACCGCTCATTGGGGTGGTTTAATTATGCTGGCAGGAGAGCTCTTTCCCACCAGCATTGAGCGGCTACACAGGAGACCTTACAGCAGCGCAGCGGTAAAGTCTGTAGTGTAGACATAGCCTTAGGCTCTGATCTTGCAAGGCAGTGGGGCTCTGCATGGGCTATGGGTCAGTTAAATACCATTTTTGTAGCATAGTGTATATGGCATAAAGGGTGAAATTTACCCCTAGGCAATAAGCCAACACAAGGGCTATGTACCACTTATGTCCCTTCTTAAGCAAGGCATAAATGCTGCCTAGCCTTTGGCTGTCTGTCTGCCCAGGTGCGAATTTCACCTAAATGGTGCAAGCCACTAGTGAATTATGCAGATCATTCCAAGGATATTTTTATATTTGTCGACCTCAATGCACTTCAGAAGCATAAACTAACCAGTCTTGATTTAGATTTTGCTTTTCTACTACAGCTGGTCAAATGAATCAATGTGACTAACACTTGTGGCAAATGTAGTCCTCACTCTAGCAAAGTGTTTAAGCACATGCTTAACTTTAAACCTGTGCATGGTCCCATTGATTCAAATGGGAAAATCCCTGTGCTTAAAGCTAAGCATGAACTTCACTGTTTTGCCCTTTTGACAAAGAAATATAAGAATCATATATACAGTATGTATGTGTGTATTCCAGGACACATTGTTCAGTCTCAGATGAAAATCCACATACATTCAACATTTTAACATAAATTAACAATGTGTTATACACTTTCCTAATGACCTACAGCTACAAAATTAGTCTCATGAAGTGCAAAGTTATAAGCATGTCACCATATAATTCAGTTTGCATTTGATAAATATATTAATGAATAATATTTTCTACTTAGCATTATCCCTTAAAAATATTTAGATACTAACATTAACATAATAAAAATAATACATCTACCAGCTGTTGTGCTGCAATGAAATATACAATTCTTTACACTAGATAAGAACAACGGGTTGTCTTCTCTGCTGACGTAACTCTACTGACTTTGATAGAGTTACACCAGTAGAGAATTTGGCCCAGCCTGTTAATTATGTAGTCAGTGTATGTTTTGGCCTTTTCATTTCTTTATTTTTTAAGACTTGGAGTATATAAATTATGTGACTTGTTGCTACACTGTTGCCATTCAGCAGCCTGAACTGACTTTTGTAATACAGCCATCTAGTTTTGAAATATGGATGAAATTGTTTTTAGCAACAAGTGTGGTGAAAGGTCAGGCCTGGGGACCAGGAGTTCCTGAGTTCTAAGCCCATCTCTGATACCAATTGCTCTGTGCCCATGGACAGATCATTTAACCTCTCTCGGCCTTCCATTCCCTGCCTGTACAATGGGAATTATAGTACAGTACTTACCTCCCTCAGAGTGGTTTTTGAGAATTAAGTAATTAAAGTCTATCAATACTCTGAAGATGAAAAGCAGAGCTGGTCAAAAAAGAAAAAAAAGGAGGGAATTTTCATGATTTTTTTTTTTAAATCCTCCCTCCACATTTTTTAAATTCAGAATATTTTGACGAAGCTGATAAAAAAACAGGAGGAAAAGAAATTCATGAACATTTTAACAAAATGTTCCCATTTTTTAAAAAAAGGGCGACATTTTGTATTTTGAAAGGCAAAAAACAGCTCTAAGGTAAAACACTAGACAAGTGCTGGTTATTCTCATTCCATAGAGTTTGCATTTCTGCTGTCATTCATATTAATCTATTAACTAACAAAATCGCACCAGCTACAACTTATTTAATTCTAAATCCAAATACTGTCACACAACATACTCGGCCCTTGTCCTAAAGGGAGCACACTTGGGATGAGGGAAGAATTCACAATTTATGCCTTTCTAATTCTAGTTGTCACTCTCCCACCCTGGACAAATCCCCACTTACCACAGGAGAAATCAAGTCATATCTGTTCTTTCAGTCCTGGGATTTTCGACAATAGATCTTACTTCTGCTTCAGAAGGACTGGCCTTAACTGAGGGAAAAGGCTGTCTTGATTAACTCTCTCACATGTTTGTACCTCTGGCAAGGGGTATTTCTCTGTAATAGCCCTCTGCCCTCTCCTAGCCTCTTTATAGATTAGGTCAAGTCGATCTGTATAATTCTCCTTTCTCAGTTCCCCATTGCATGCAGTATGATAGGAAAGGGGCCTTATCATAGCACTGTAGGGCTGGAAGGGATCTCAAGAAGTCATCTAGTCCAGACCCCTGAACTGAGGCAGGACCAAGTGAACTTACACCATCCCTGACAGCTGTTTGTCCAGCCTGTTCTTAAAAACCTCCAGTGACAGGGTTGCCACAGACTCTCTAGGTAACCTGTTCCAGTGCTTAACTAGCCTTGTAGTGAGGAAGTTTTTCCTAACATCTAACCGAAATCTCCCTTGCTGCAAACTAAGCCAATTACTTCTTGTCCTACTCCTGGTGGACATGGAGAACATAGTTAGAGTTCTAGCTGGCATCAGAAATAGATGTATGTAACTAATTAACACAGTATGAATGACACGTATTACAATCAAATGTATCATTCGATATTTGCTTTGTGGGAATTCAAAGGAAACATTGCTCGTCAGCAGGATTAGCAATGGGGGAGCTTGAGCACTTGGATGCTGACAGAGCAAGACCTCACAGAATCCACTTTGGGAATCAAACTACCTCCAAACTCTTGGCCACAATGTCAGATCTTCACCTGCCATATGTCACTGCTGCAGCCAGGGCTGGCTCTAGGCACCAGCAAACCAAGCACGTGCTTGGGGCAGCACAATTTCAGGGGCAGCATTCCTGCACTCCCAGAGTTTTGGGGTTTTTTTTGCTTGGGGTGGCAAAAAACCTAGAGCCGGCCCTGGCTGCAGCAGTGCAGCTATTCCAAAGTACACCAGCTGCAGATTAGGCCATGAATCTTATTATTAGTAATTATTTGTATTGCAGTGCCGCCTAGGAGCTCCAGTCATGGGCCAGGACCTCATGGCACTAGGTGCTGTACAGACCCTGCCCCAAAGAGTTTACAGTTGACGCATAGAATGAGACAGCAGAGGGATGCAGACAGATGTGGGAGTACAAGAAAAGAAAAAGACCGTGTTGGTCAGCATGACAGGCAGTGATCTCAGCACCCCAGGAGCCTAACGGTTGTCAAGATTTTTGTATACTTCACAGCAAAGGTGAGTTTTAAGGAGGACAATGAGGTGGCTTTGGGGATGTTTATGGGGAGCTCCTCCAATCTTTAGTGATCTTCATCACTGCTGAAGAGTTATAAAGGGTGGGGGTGTCCCATGTCTCAGGGTGCACCTTTTCCCACTCTGTCTTTGAGTAACCCACATGAACTAGAATCTTCTGCAGCCATCTGGCAAACATGGCCCTTCTATCTGTTTCTCTTTCACATGGGGACATCCCCAGCAGTGCCCAAGGTGAAGCTAAAGTGTTTAACCCTCTGAAACACCCAGGCCCCTTCCCAGGCCCCACTTCCCAAACAGAAGTTTATCAGCCTCCCTCCGCTCACAGCATTTAGACGTTCTTTTATTAATTATTAATTATTATTATTATTATTATTATTATTATTATTTTCTGTTGTGTTAACAGAGCATCTAATGTGACTAAATAGGACAACCTGCTCTCCCATCCCTATGAAAAATATATGATGTGCTTTATACATCTCTCGTCTTGGCTTCCCTGTCTCCCAGTGTGCTCCCCCGCCCCAGCAGCCTTTGCCCCCCTTTCTCCCCCTGGCCAGAGACAGCACACAGGAGACCCAGAAGCACCTCTTGGGAGAGCAAATAGCCCAGTGCAATGGGTATCATCGGCACCAGCCACAACCGAGTGTGTGGAGGTTGGGGTTTGGGGGGCAGGGTTGAGAAGGGTGGAGGGGTGTGTGTATAGGAGAGAGGGAATCTATGCACAGAAAGCGGCCAAGCGGCAGCTTACCCTGTTAAATATTAATCATCTCTGCTTCTGCAATTTCGGCAATGCGTCTGGGCCCACCACTATTGAATTTTTCATTAACACCACTCACTTTCAACTGCACTTCTCCCACTTTCCTCCGCCAGTAGCCCACTCTGTCTTCCCCTCCTCCCCACCCGCTATCAGCCTCCCCACTGCCACCAAGCCCTCTGATTTCTGCATCTTTCCCTCCCCCATTATGTTCCTAGGCCAGAGCTTGGTGGGGGAAAGGGACACGGATAGGGGATGAGAAAGAGGTGGAAGATCAACTCTCTGTGGGGGAAAAAAATATGTAAGGGCAAGTCATCAAGTCCCATGCTAAATAATACACAAGACAGGTCAGGGCAGAAATGCTGACTCAGGACTGGGAGCTTTTTAAACCACACGGTCTAAGTTTCTTCATCACTACCTTGCTCTCTGCAGGTAAATCAGGAGCACAAATGTATATGCCGAAGGGGGGCCCTGAGTAATTTCCACCTAATTGCAGCCTCAGTCTTCTTTGCCAGCGCAGCCAATGATTGGAGAGCAATGCCGTGCCAGTCACTGCATGTTAAATAGTCAGAAGAGGCAGTGGCGAGAATCAAGGACAGAGAAGGCTCATACAGGCAGTCTGAACATTGAGAGGGGAATCTGAAGAAGACCTAGGTGAGACAATACATTCTAGCTCTCAGACAGACCCTGTGACTCAGCCCATGTTTTTTAACCTGTATTTGCTTCTGTCCTGTTGTAGCTGGTGCAATTTTGTTCGTTAATATGAATGACAGCAGAAATGCAAACTCCATGGAATGAGAATAACCAGCACTTGTCTAGTGCTTTACCTTAGATCTGGTTTTTGCCTTTTAAAATATGAAACATCACCCTTTTTAAAAAAAAATGGGAAAATTTTAACAAAATGTTCATGAATTTTTTTTCCTCCTGTTTTTTCATCAGCTTCGTCAAAATATTCTGAATTTAAAAAATGTGGAGGGAGAATTTTAAAAAAATCATGAAAATTCCCTCCTTTTTTTTCTTTTTTGACCAGCTCTGCTTTTCATCTTCAGAATATTGATAGACTTTAATTACTTAATTCTCAAAAACCCCTCTGAGGGAGGTAAGTACTGTACTATTATTATAGGGCAAAAACCTGGGAGCATACACAGGGACTTAATAAAGAGAGGTTTGGGGTAGAGACCAGAAAACATTCTTTCACCCAAGGGATCATTAACATGGGCAATAGGTAACCCTTCCTGACACAGTTGGAGTGCAGGAGAGGCACTAAAGTGAGCAGTTTAAATACGGGATTCATTGTATCTAGCTATAAATACTAGAGTATTTCTGAGTACACCTCATGGGAAAGTGACCATATGTCCTGGTACAATTAGGAAAGGCCCAATTTTCCATAGGATGTCCCAGAAGTGTCCCATCCTTTCCATTCATCCATTAAAACACCTGGGGATTGTTTATAACTTCACAGAGTTTCTCCAAGCTGCGTGGTTTGCCTGAACGGAATCTGCTCGGCGTGATGAGGAACAAACATCCCAGCCAAACGAGTGCTCAGGGGGATGAGGAGTGTTTGGAGTTGAAGAGAAAATGTGACCAAGTGCAGACACTGTCAGGGCTTAGCTTTTGCTGAGCAGGAAAGTTAATGGTCCTTGTTCAGTGTCTCATGATAAACTCATTCAGACACCCAGAGTGAGAGTCGTGTTTTGCCTCACACACTGTGGTTAAACAGCTGACTGGACTCGGGGGGCTTGGGCTACGGGGCTGTAAAACAGCAGTGCAGATATTCAGCCTCAGGCTGCAGCCTGGACTCTGGGAGCCTCTCCCTTTGCAGGGTCCCAGAGCTTGGGCTCCAGCCCAAGTCCGACTGTCTACACTGCAATTTTACAGCCCCGTAGCCCGAGCCCTGTGAGCCCAGTCAGCTGACCTGGGCAGCCATGGGCGTTAATTGCAGTGTAGATACACCCTAAGGGTCACAGCACAGAATTCGCAGATCAGAGGTAGGAGGAGGCTAAAGTATCTTTAAATCACCTTTGAGCCCTCCTGATCCTGGAGTGCTACAGGGGCTGGAACAGCTCCTGGCATAACCTAGACAGTCCTGGGAACCTATCTAAGTAACAAGAACTTCCGCAGGATGTCTTACAGGCTGCAGCCATGCCTGAAATCTCTGCAGAGCTGCATGCCACACACTCCTATGCCAGTGCTTGAGGGGGGTCCGTCTTCTGCAGTGCCTGCCTGCAGTGAATTCTCCTGCAGCCCGAGAACTGGTCCCCTTTACTCTGCTCTGGCCTTTTTATGCAGTGTAAATGGGCTGGAGCAGGTGTGAGGATCTCACCCCAACTGGAAAAAATCCTCCTCTCTGAGAAATGAATATACGTCACTAACCTATAGACACCACTTGAAAGTCCTTGAGAGGCACCATTAACGCTGCCTTCGTAAGATTCTGAAGATCAGGGAGACAGGCGCACCAATATTAGTGTTCTGGAAGAGGCAAAGACCACCAATATCGAGGCAATGATCATTCGTCAGCAATTCTGCTGGACTGATCACGTTGTCCGGATGCCAGACCATTGCCTCCCAAAACAGGTCCTGTTCTCTCAGCTGAAAGAAGGGTACCGTAACGTGGATGGACAACGGAAGCGTTATAAGGACTTGCTGAAGGACAACCTAAAAAAATGTAATATTGACATTGATACCTGAGAGAGACTTGCCCAGGGTCACTTAAAATGGAGTGAAGTCCTACTTGATGGTCCCCTGCATTTTGAACTTGCTCGCCGACAAGCTGAAGAGGACAAGAGGCGCAGGAGGAAGGAGAGACTGTTCTCCAGTCATGGTCAACAGCCTCCTGCTGAGCCTGAAAACATCTGCCCTCATTGTAATAGAACTTGTGGTTCAAGGATTGGCCTTATTAGCTACCTGAGGACCCATAACTCCCATGGAAAATGATCATACTCGGTAACGAGTGATCGCCCATCATCATCATCATCACACGTCACTGGTGAGTCAAGGGCTGGCAATAGCAACAACGATTCTTTTTTAAATGTGTCTTTTGACTTTTGAATGTATCTTTACAAAAGCTGTCACTACAAGTGTGCTAGGCTTTGATTTTTAGTCTGTAGCCACCTTCCCTATTGGCATAGGTAAATAGCTACTAGAGCTAGCTGA
Organism: Platysternon megacephalum; assembly: GCA_003942145.1. Taxonomy (NCBI): domain Eukaryota; kingdom Metazoa; phylum Chordata; order Testudines; family Platysternidae; genus Platysternon; species Platysternon megacephalum. The sequence continues at coordinate 564,536 of QXTE01000149.1, read as the reverse complement.
ACCATACATCCTGTACTTCACCTGCTCCCATAGATTCTCTTGTCTTGTCATTACTGAAGAGAAGGTGTCAGATTGAAGGGGGAGGTTTCTACAGTGTTTGCAAAAGGAGGCAATGGAAAAGGCTAGCTAGACCTACAGTATCCTTCGCTCCATCTACATCATTTTTCTTTATTCCAAAGCAGAGATAAATAATTTTTCTTGTGCTGCATAATAACCTATGGTAGGATTCTTGAGAGTTCCCCAACATATTTATTGGGGCATGTTTTTTTTTTTTTATCTAGGGCTGTTTTGGATTCAAATAGTTGGTGTTAGGTCAGGTCTAACATTGGAAAGGTCCTATCACTCATGCCAGCTTGGATTTGGGATGAACTTTCCCAAAGTTCAGGATGTTTGGATTTGGCTCATTCTAAAGGTAAATTTGAGCTGAACACTTGGATCTGAAACTGGATCTTGGATTTTGATCTGGGATTTTGGTTCAGATCCATCTCCAGTTCACATTTCAGTGCTGTTGAACCCAGACCTAAAACAATATTCTCTCCCTGATGCAGCACTGAACCTGAGCTGTAGCCTCACACAAATCTGGAGAATTTTGGGTGCACCTCTAGTTTTATCTTTAAAGCTTCCACCACTGAGTACGGTCCTTTGCCATTCCTGTCCAGTACAGCACAAGAAGAGACAATTTGCTTACAGTGTTGCAATAAGCCAATAACCTAACTCCTAATACCTCCAAGGGGGCAGAATGCTCNGACCTCCCGCATGATGCAGGCCACAAAAGCTGACCCACCCACTCCTGAAATAATTCTCTCCCTTGACTCAGCTGTTGAAGTCCCCAAATCTTGATTTAAAGACTTCAAGTAGCAGATAATCCTCCAGCAAGCGACCCCTGCCCCATGCTGCGGAGGAAGGCGAAAAACCTCCAGGGCCACTGCCAATCTACCCTGGAGGAAAATTCCTTCCAGACCCCAAATATGGCGATCAGCTGAACCCCGAGCATGCGGGCAAGACTCTCCAGCCAGACACTCAGGAAAAAGACTTTTAATATCCCAACATTGACCATCGGTACTAATTACCAGTTATGGCACGTTATTGTCCAATTGATTAAATCACGTTATCCTATCAAACCATTCCCTCCATAAACTTATCAAGCTTAATCTTAAAGCCAGAGAGGTCTTTCGCCCCCACTGTTTCCCTCGGAAGGCTGTTCCAGAACTTCACTCCTCTGATGGTTAGAAACCTTCGTCTAATTTCAAGCCTAAACTTCCCGACTGCCAATTTATATCCATTTGTTCTCGTGTCCACATTAGTACTGAGCTGAAATAATTCCTCTCCCTCCCTGGTATTTATCCCTCTGATATATTTAAAGAGAGCAATCATATCTCCCCTCAACCTTCTTTTGGTTAAGGAAAACAAACCGAGCTCCTCAAGTCTCCTTTCATACGACAGGCTTTCCATTCCTCGGATCATTCTAGTGGCCCTTCTTTGTACCCGTTCCAGTTTGAATTCATCCTTCTTAAACATGGGAGACCAGAACTGCACACAGTACTCCAAATGAGGTCTCACCAACGCCTTGTATAACGGGACTAGCACCTCCTTATCTCTACTAGAAATACCTCGCCTAATGCATCCCAAGACCGCATTAGCCTTTTTAACGGCCACATCACATTGCCGACTCATAGTCATCCTGCGATCAACCAGGACTCCGAGGTCCTTCTCCTCTTCCGTTACTTCCAACTGGTGCGTCCCCAGCTTATAACTAAAATTCTTGTTAGTCATCCCTAAATGCATAACCTTACACTTCTCACTATTAAATTTCATCTTATTACTAATACTCCAGTTTACAAGGTCATCCAAATCTCCCTGGAGGATATCCCGATCCTTCTCCGAATTGGCAATACCTCCCAACTTCGTGTCATCCCCAAACTTTATCAGCCCACTCCTACTTTTGGTTCCGAGGTCAGTAATAAATAGATTGAATAAAATTGGACCCAAAACCGAACCTTGAGGAACTCCACTGGTAACCTCCCTCCAACCTGACAGATCACCTTTCAGTACGACTCGCTGCAGTCTCCCCTTTAACCAGTTCTTTATCCACCTCTGGATTTTCATATCGATCCCCATCTTTTCCAATTTAACCAATAATTCCTCATGCGGTACCGTATCAAACGCCTTACTGAAATCAAGGTATATTAGATCCACCGCATTTCCCTTGTCTAACAAATCTGTTACTTTCTCAAAGAAGGAGATCAGGTTGGTTTGGCACGATCTACCTTTCGTAAAGCCATGTTGTACTTTGTCCCAATTGCCATTGACCTCAAGGTCCGTAACTACTCTCTCCTTTAATATTTTTTCCATGACTTTGCACACTACAGATGTTAAACTAACAGGCCTGTCGTTACCCGGGTCACTTTTTTTCCCCTTCTTGAAAATAGGAACTATATTAGCTAATCTCCAGTCAAACGGTACAACCCCCGAGTTTAGAGATTCATTAAAAATTATCGCTAATGGGCTTGCAATTTCACTCGCCAATTCCTTTAATATTCTAGGATGAAGATTATCCGGGCCGCCCGATTTACTCCCGTTAAGCTGTTCAAGTTTGGCTTCTACCTCGGATACTGTAATGTCTACCCTCCCCCCCTTTATTCCCATCAGCCACGCTGCCACTATTCCTAAGCCCTTCATTAGCCTCATTAAAGACTGAGGCAAAATATTCGTTTAGATATTGTGCCATGCCTAGATTATCCTTAATCTCCACTCCGTCTACAGTCTTAAGCGGTCCCACTTCTGCATCATAAATAACATCTACCCTCACTTGCAGTGGCAGCAGGTTAGTGTGTGCCAAGAATGGGACAGAGCAGGTTCAGTTCTCTGCCATTGCTACCAAGCCACTGTCTCTGCACGTGCAGGAAACACTGCACAGCAAAAGAGCTGGAGAGAAAGTGCCTGGAAGTGCTAACGGTAACTGCTGGATGAACTCCCCCCATGACCAGGGGCTGCGGGGGAAAGAAACATTTAAAACAAACAACAAACGCTTTTGCCGTGATGACCTTTGAACTTGTGAAGTACCTTCCATGGGACCTGTAACTCAGGCATTAATAATGGATTACCAAAACCAACCAGCTGCAAGAGAGCTGCTTCCACCCTCTTAGATAAATCTCCTTCTTGTGAAAAGTAGCTATTGATTTTGATAGTGATTCTTTCCTCCTCAGTGGAAGGGCTACACCCTACCATTGCTCTGTGTGTCAATGAGCTCTTCTCCAGATCCGCATGCCCTGGACACGTCAGCTGCAGTATCCTGTTCTGGCAATGGAGACTGCCATCAAAAAGAACAGAGATGGCCATTAAATGCCTCCTGCATTTATCAAGTAGCAAACAGACCTTGATGCACCATGCCCAGAAAGAGAGACTCATGTTGTCAGCTCTGAAACTTAGCATGATTTTTCTTGTGTGTGGATCTGATGGCTCAGCTGAGAGGGGGCTCTGAACAGGGTGATGCTCTATTCCATCCAGACCCATCCTCTGAAAGCTTATATTCTGCAGAATCTCCTGGATACTTCCGAATACCATGTGTAGTTGTGTGTGTACACTCAATTGTGTGTCCCCATTTGTGTGCTTGTTTGTATGTCTTTGCATCCTACATATGTGCTCCTGCATGTGTGCATATAACGCTGACAGACCCCGCTTGTCAGCGGGTGGGATCAAACCTGCGACCTCTGGAGCTAAATGCATGAGCCTCTACTGCATGAGATAAAAGCCATATGGCCCTTAGCTACAGCTGTAGCAGACTCATTAATCTCTAAGTGGTCTCAGTGCCATTAGAGGGGACAGAGCACCTATATTTCTGTATGTGTGCTCCCATGTGTGTCAGTGTGTTCCCTCCATGTATGCTCATGTGGGTGGGTATGCTCTCCACGACATATGTGTCGACATATGTGTGACGTGTAGATGAGTGCACCTTTGGGGCTGTGTTCAGATGTGTCCTCTCAGTCTGATTTAACAAAGAGAGGGCTTAGGAGGCAACAGGCACTGTCTCTTGGAAGGAGAAATTGCCAGATGGTCACAGTGACTCCTCTGATCAAACCAGGCAACCGTTTTAATGGTACAGGCTCTATGGCTTACGGTCTGTACCCAAATACACTGTTGATCTGCCTCCTTTTAGGCACTGATGTGATTGCCTTGGGAATTGCTGTGTGCTTGTGGAACTCAGGGCTCCACATGGTCCATCGCATTTATAAGGGAAGACGCTGTCCCATAAGTGAGCGGTTGGTCAGGGAGAGGATATAGGATGCCAGGTAGTGTGTGGCATGGGTGCCAGGCCAGAGAATCTTTCAGCTAAACTTTCTCTCACTGGTACCTATAGCAGTATCCGAGTCCACTTGTACAGCCTGCTTGATCCAGTCCAGATTTTGGAACAGAACTGGCCTGATTTTCAGATGAGCTCAGCACCCATAGCATCAACTGGAGCCATGATTGCTTAGCATCTATGAAAATTAGGTCCAGCATCGTATGGTCTGAGTAATCATGATGCATTCTCTGCTATCTAGCACAGCAAAGTGATCCGAGCTACTCCCAGGGGCCTAATCCTCAACTGCCCTGCACCTGGTCACTCCTGTGCAGAGTGTAAAATGCTTCCATGTTGATTTGCTAGTGTTTTAAACCCATTGTGCTGAGGTGTGAGAGAGTGTGTTAGAGGCTTTCCCTTCACCCTCTCCCCTGGTTCTTGTCATGCATACAGAAAGAAGAAGATCAGAAGTCAATGCAATGTTTATTGGGGTTAGTTTCCAGCAAGCATATCCATAGCTCTGATGCCGCAGAGCCTTGTTTCCCAGTGTCCTGTCTGCCCCCCTTCTTAGCAGGCATAATTATACCTGAGATGCATGCCCTCAGCCCCACTCCTTACAACCTATGGTCATGTTCCATTTTGGGGGTCGTGAGTCTGGGGTCTTCATCCCACCTCTTTTGTATCCCATGGGAGGGGTAAGGAGTGAGGTTGTGTTTTGGTCAGGGCAGGAATTTCTTTGGATTTAGTGTTTCTTATACCTTCCCCCCAATGTCCTTGCCCCTCCCAACTGGTTGCTTGATCTTGCTTTGAGATAGGAGTTGAGGCAGTCTTCAAGTGTGTGCTTGTATATTATACTCCCACTATGCCCCATAACACTTTGATTGTTTTTATCTGTACCCATTATACTAACAAACCCATCTGTTCTTATCTGTTCCCATTATACTAACAAAACCATCTGGGTATGCAGAAACAACACAGTATCTTCATTTTTTGTTCACACATATTAGTAAAGTGTATAAAAAAAACAGGCAAACAAGACCCCAAATTCTATCTCAGGCAAAAATACAGGCTTGAATCCTACATTGTCACTAGCACTCCTAACAGAGTGCACAAGGTGCCAAGGCACTGGAGACACAGACTCCCTGATTCCTGTAGCTACCGCCCCATAACTGTATAATCTACTGGAGCCATCAGCCTGATTGCCTGTATTTCATGAGGTATACACCACATACAGCAGTGCTGGACACTGCATAAGGCTCATTTATACCAGTGATTGCCTCAATTGGCAATTTTAGGGCAGCCCTGTTACCAGGGCCATTCCTAGGGGGGGTGCGGGGCCCAGGACAAATCAGCCTGTATGGCCCCCCCTTAACATTTTTTATACAAGTGAAATCCGGTGTGGGGAGGGGACACCAGTGCTGGGGAGCAAGGGATGATGGAGAGTCACAGGGTGGCACCTGTGCTAAGGGCAAGGGGGTCCCGGAAAAGGGAGGGGTCCAGGGCGGAAGGGCATGTTGGCGCCGGTGTGTTCCAGTGGCACTAGGACGCTGGTGACTGATGCGGCGGCAGGCAAGCAAGAAAAAGAAATACAATGCGCGCTTCCTGATGGTGAGTGTGGGCCCAACCCCCGCTGCCAGCGCCAGGCCCCTCGCTAACCCCCAGGCTGGCCTGGACCCCCAAACCCTTTCCCCACCCCCCGGGCTGGCCTGGCTCCCCAGGCACCTCTAACCCCTCTCCCCCTGGGCCAGCCTAGGATCCCCCACACAACACATGCACAAGAAGCACAGGGCCCCACAAAGTGCGGGGCCCAGAGCAGTCGCCCCGATTCGCCATACCCAAGGGACGGCTCTGTCTGTTACAACAATTGCCACAGATTTACCACAAGCAGTGACTCTGCCACTCTAAAATCTCACATTTGCATCAAATTGCCATTAGTCAACTGCTCACCTCATCCCAACTGCCAATAATGGCTCATCCCAGTGGCTGCGCTATTGGATTTCAACCAGCTTTGCTGTTTAACATTTAACAGGGCAAACTCATGTTGAGCAAGCCTGTTAATAACTTGAGCCAGATGGTAAGATGGGAAATCCAGTTGTTCTAGACTGGTTTGCAAAATCACATTGTGAGCGTATGAGCTAGTCAATAACTGACTTTAATTAAGTAAAAGTTATTTCATTAATATCATTTTAAATGGATATTCAGCAAAACCTGCCTGCGGGAGTCATTTGGCTAGGAAAGCCTAACAATATGGATAGATGCAATATAACTATATAGGTGCTCAGATACCACCATGACCAGCATAGTATAAATAACTCGAGAGGTAGAGGCAGATAACAAAAAACAGCTAAAGGAGCAGCCTCATTAGCTCTGCTTGAATCAAAGAAACAAACACATTAGCTATTCATTAATCCTACCCATAAGGATTTTTGAAGGGACAAACTCAATCTGTTTAAACACCTAAATACTTCATGGCTTTTAGCATAATCCAGGCAGAATCCAAAATATCAACCAATCTAATTTCTCTTGATAGATCAGACTGGTGTTAGGGCTGTGCCCAAGCCATGAAATTCAGATCTGGATCTGGAGGCTGAATGCCCCATAACATTTGGGACTGTTTGGTCTGGGGTTTCTTTGCTCCATTATAACTATAGAGGCTTTCTCTGATTTCAAATCTTAAACTTCCTTAAAGTCTGAAGTGTTTGGATCAGGGGGCAGAGGGTTCGTTTGAGCCCACTTCTGGCTACACATTGAGATATTTACAGGCAAACACCATTTAATAGAGATTATTTTGGTTGAAACACTTATTTATCATACATAAGGACTTTTCCTCTCTCCTATATCAAACACAGAGAAACCTTGTTTATCTGAAAGAGGTAAGGGCAAGAAAATTATACAGATAAGCGGGATTTGGGATGAGCCAAGGAGCTTTTTTCCAGTGTATGCAGTACATATTGGGGGACCTAACCTCAGTGCAGACAAAGCAGTAGTTCAGACAGTGGAAATCTGAGAATTGCACAGTTCTTTGTTGGAGACATCACAGGGCACCATGTTATTTGCCTTCCTTGCCCACCTTTTCTTAAGGATCAATATGGCTAAGGCATGGATACTTAATTCTGCAAGCCTTCTACCTGTCCAAATAGACAATGGGAGAACAATAGGAGTTCTGTGCATGTTTGTGCCCAATATCTGCCCGGGTTTTTACAGCCTTCCCCTGCATGGTGAGATTTCAGAGCTGGTACTTAGCAGCCTCTTCGATCTTGACTTGACTTGGTGTGAATAAATCAGGAAGGATGGATGGCTAGCCAATCAGGTGGAAGAATGTTAAAGAAACCCTCTCCCTTAGTGTACCCTGTGACTGTAATTCCCAAGATGCTGTAATGCAGATGATGCGTTGCAAATCCTTCTGACACCTCTTACTCTTATAAATTCCTAGCATTCACAGGGGTGAGAGCTAGTGTGAACTTCACCCCTTCTTCTCCTATTCCTGAAACAACAGTCTCATGATCACCATCTGGGAAAGGTGCGGTGCGCACACAGCTCCCTTTGGCACCTACAGAGCATAAACATTGACCTCAGTTGGAGCAGTGGATGCACAGCGCCCTAGATAATCATCTCCTAAATCAGTACAAGAAGAAGCATAATACTAATTACCATGGGATTGACTGGGGACACAGCCCCTTTGTGAGAGACAGTTGTTGGGCTCTCCATGTCCCTGGGTGTAGGTTGAGGCATTTTTCCTTTGGAACATAGGGGCAGGTTCCTTGCATGTACATTACCTACAGGAGCACTTTCACTCCACACAGTTACTAACGGAAACAAAATTGCAGAGACAAATACCCCATCGTCCTCCCCTTTAAATCCACCCACTCTGCTACCTCATTTGGTAGCTACAGGCAGGCTATTTTCATGTTTGTAATGAAGGCCAAGCTTGCTCCCTCTCTAGGGATTCTGGAACTAGGGATGATGGGAGTGTGCAGCCCCCCGGCTTGCCGTGGTTTCCACCATATACAGGGTGTTCAGTGGCTCTCAGCAACCACACTAGAAAAATTGTTCCAACACCACCATCCATGTCCAAATTTATGTGTCAAGGTTGCCCTGTTGGGGTGAAAGCAATTGCCTTGCTTACCTCGCATGTCATTCCCTCGGCACTGGCAGTCATGTGGTCCAGGCCCAGAGAATGGGGTACAGCCCTCTGGCTGTACCTCTTGGCATGGACACCCCTTTCTCAGCAGGTGTAAAACAATCCAAACCAAAAGGAAAACAGCTCCAGGGTCTGCTAGGGGCCAGTCCTCCTCACTCGCCTGAAGGTTGCAACATGAAGCCATAACATCACCAGACAATGCAATGGGATGCACCAGGTCTGATAACATGGGTGGTGGATATTCATGGTCTTGTGTTGCTTCAAGCATGGGACTCTTCAGCAGATGGCTACCTTAGCAGGAGTGGGCTGACCATCAGCTGGAGACAAGAGGGCATAAAGAGTGTCTGTGGGATGAGGAGGTCATGCTAAGGGCCCAGAGAGGAACACTCCCAAAAGGAGACTGTGCTTGTAATGTAGCAAGAGCAGTGAATAAGTCCTGAAGCCCATTGTCTGAGCTTTGAAGGACAAATGATAGGCTTGCTCATGATTGTGATTCTGCTTATGCTCATAGGTCTCCCCTATATCCTGCTGGCCTGGCTCCTGGAAGCTTTTCCTAGCAAAGGAAGCCATCGCCATCACACACGGCAATCTACCGAACCCATATTACCAAGGAGCCAGCAGAGGGGCCTAAATTATACTGTACTAATGAGAAGTAAAACCTCCTGTCAATGGAGGATGTTTATCTCAGTGGCACTGGGGACTCCCTGATCTCTGTAAGGAGAACCCCATGCCCAGTGTGCAGACTTCACTGAGCTTCTGTGCCGTGTGTCCCACACATAGCTATGTACTCTAAAGTGCAGCTAAGTCTCAGTGCCAACCGTGTGCTACATCCAGGGAACCTAGGCTTAGCTGTGGGTTAAAATAAACTCCCCCCAGAAAATGAGACTATTCACTGGAAGAATTCATAGATTCCAAGACCAGGAAGGACCACTGTGACCATCTATCCTGCCCCCACAATGATTCCTAGAGCAGATCTTGTAGAAAAACAGCCAATCTTGATTTAAAAATTGCCAGTGACGGAGAATCCACCACAACCCGTGGTACACAGTTCCAGTGGTTAACCACCTTCACTGTTAAAAAATTATGCCTTCTTTCTGGACTGAATTTGGGGGGTTGGTTTCATTCTCTCTCTGTCTCTCTTCCTCCAGCCCCAATAATCAACCAGCTGGAGAATCTAGAGCCAGAGATCTTGGTCCCCACACTGCATCATTCATGGGGTTATCAGCTCTACATTGTGTCATGTGAGCATGTGGTGTCAGCCTAGGAAATGGTCTGGGGCTGATATAATATTCTGCATGGGCAGGAATACTGAGATGGGGAAAGATCCCAACAAACTCTAACACATTAAAGGAAGCAGAGGATAGCTCAGGGGCCAATTTCGGGTTCCAATCCAGTCCAGGTAAGTACCTAGATCTCCAGTAAGTGATAGTCATTTCCATCTGATGACTCTCCAGTGGTCTTTTGTGAAATAAGTTATTAGTCCCAGTGCAGCTGCTAGTGGACCCAGGTATCTAAATCTGCCAAACTACCATTGTAAGTAGCATTAATGAGCCCCCTTGTTGGCAATCTCAGGACAGAGGCTGAAGATTTAGTAGACAAGAGACTAAACTCCCTTATCAAGAGCTGATGTCTTCAGAGGTGACTGGTCTGGCAGTGCAGGAGAAGGCAAACAGCGGACCTCATTCTCTAGAGCTCTGAAACCAGCAGTTTTCCACTTTGATCAGCACAAAAATGTCCTTCACTTGATATAAAACAACAGAGAAGAAAACAAAAAAAAAATTGTAAAATGAAAAATCCCTATTTCTACACCATACAGGGCTCAGTTCTGTTCTCATTTGCACAGGCTCAATCCCCCTGAATTCGAGGGAATTGCATTGCTGAAACGGAGGGCACAATGTGACTGGAAACTTCTGAGGGTAATGTGATTTGTGTAGCTGCAGATACTTTCTCTTCTTTGCTTAATTTAATTCTCTGGATGTTGGGTTGGGCTCAAACATTTGTGGCAGTCCAGATTAGTGCTGGCCCCAAACTGCCATGTATTCAGGTTTTCAATAAAAAGGCCCTGAAAACTGAAAGAAAAAAAAGTTCTCTAAAATCATTTATTAGCAAAAATGTTCATTTTAACCCCAAAATTATTTTTTTCAGTTCCTGGTTTTTCATCTAAAACTGGAAAAATTTGCCCCAAATTTAAATTTTTCATGATAGTTTCTTTTGGGTCAAATATCTATATCTATATCTATCTATCTATTAATTGAAAAAGTGTTTTGATGAAAATATTTCAACAAGCTCTAATTCAGACCCAGAGTTTTGAATCTGGGCCATCTCTGCCATTAGCCATGAATATTAGGGATGTTCATGGGTCCCAACAGCCAGCCAAATATCAGGCCCCATCTATTTGTGTATTTGGCAGACATTTAGGTTCAGTTCAATCTATCTGGTGTGCTTTTCTCCCTTCCCCATAGGCCAAGAGATGGCTCTGTGGACTTCTGTGGCTGAAGAGACAAGCATCAACATTAAGAGTAACAAGAAGGGTTTCTTCAGGTATGTTAGAAACAAGAAGAAAGTCAAGGAAAGTGTGGGCCCCTTACTGAATGAGGGAGGCAACTTAGTGACAGAGGATGTGGAAAAAGCTAATGTACTCAATGCTTTTTTTGCCTCTGTCTTCACGAACAAGGTCAGCTCCCAGACTGCTGCACTGGGCAGCACAGCATGGGGAGGAGGTGACCAGCCCTCTGTGGAGAAAGAAGTGGTTCGGGACTATTTAGAAAAACTGGACGAGCACAAGTCCATGGGGCCGGATGCGCTGCATCCGAGGGTGCTAAAAGAGTTGGCGGATGTGATTGCAGAGCCATTGGCCATTATCTTTGAAAACTCATGGCTATCGGGGGAGGTCCCGGATGACTGGAAAAAGGCTAATGTAGTGCCCATCTTTAAAAAAGGGAAGAAGGAGGATCCGGGGAACTACAGGCCAGTCAGCCTCACCTCAGTCCCTGGAAAAATCATGGAGCAGGTCCTCAAGGAATCAATTCTGAAGCACTTAGAGGAGAGGAAAGTGATCAGGAACAGTCAGCATGGATTCACCAAGGGCAAGTCATGCCTGACTAACCTAATTGCCTTCTATGAGGAGATAACTGGGTCTGTGGATGAGGGGAAAGCAGTGGATGTGTTATTCCTTGACTTTAGCAAAGCTTTTGATACGGTCTCCCACAGTATTCTTGCCGGCAAGTTAAAGAAGTATGGGCTGGATGAATGGACTATAAGGTGGATAGAAAGCTGGCTAGATCGTCGGGCTCAACGGGTAGTGATCAACGGCTCCATGTCTAGTTGGCAGCCGGTTTCAAGCGGAGTGCCCCAAGGGTCGGTCCTGGGGCCGGTTTTGTTCAATATCTTCATTAATGATCTGGAGGATGGCGTGGACTGCACTCTCAGCAAATTTGCAGATGACACTAAACTGGGAGGAGTGGTAGATACGCTGGAGGGTAGGGATAGGATACAGAGGGACCTAGACAAATTAGAGGATTGGGCCAAAAGAAACCTGATGAGGTTCAACAAGGACAAGTGCAGAGTCCTGCACTTAGGACGGAAGAATCCCATGCACTGTTACAGACTAGGGACCGAGTGGCTAGGCAGCAGTTCTGCAGAAAAGGACCTAGGGGTTACGGTGGACGAGAAGCTGGATATGAGTCAACAGTGTGCCCTTGTTGCCAAGAAGGCTAACGGCATTTTGGGCTGTATAAGTAGGGGCATTGCCAGCAGATCGAGGGACGTGATCGTTCCCCTCTATTCGACATTGGTGAGGCCTCACCTGGAGTACTGTGTCCAGTTTTGGGCCCCACACTACAAGAAGGATGTGGAAAAATTGGAAAGAGTCCAGCGGAGGGCAACAAAAATGATTAGGGGGCTGGAGCACATGAGTTATGAGGAGAGGCTGAGGGAACTGGGATTGTTTAGTCTGCAGAAGAGAAGAATGAGGGGGGATTTGATAGCTGCTTTCAACTACCTGAAAGGGGGTTCCAAAGAGGATGGATCTAGACTGTTCACAGTGGTACCAGATGACAGAACAAGGAGTAATGGTCTCAAGTTGCAGTGGGGGAGGTTTAGATTGGATATTAGGAAAAAGTTTTTCACTAGGAGGGTGGTGAAGCACTGGAATGGGTTACCTAGGGAGGTGGTGGAATCTCTTTCCTTAGCGGTTTTTAAGGTCAGGCTTGACAAAGCCCTGGCTGTGATGATTTAGTTGGGATTAGGTCCTGCTTTGAGCAGGGGGTTGGACTAGATGACCTCCTGAGGTCCCTTCCAACCCTGATATTCTATGATTCTATGAAGGGCCTTGCCCTTCAGAATGGAGTCCAAGTGCTGAACAGAAACACTGCATGTGCTATTGAAATTTGTCTGTCAGGTGTTCACATAAGCTCTATTAGCAGGGCATGCTGAATTTCAGGGTGGTTTTTTTTTCCAGTTCTGTGGGGTTAAAGCTGGTTGATATTTTTATTGCTGCATGTGAATTAAATTGGGTGTTTTAATTGCATCTGAGTTAGTATTGGCTGTGACAGTCCGGAAGTGGAAAGTTTCTGATTCATACATTGTGCATATAACTTGACATGTTGTGCACTTTTAATATGCTTTTAGCACATCACAGTTTCTTTGAAGGTTCTATGCATATTTCCATAGCACTATGTCTGCAAACAATTCCCTGCTCCATCCTTTCCCAACTGCTTCCAAGCACTCTGACATCGGCATACGCTTTGGCCTACTCACCAGGAAGCTTTGTCTTATGAGCCGTGTTTGCTTAAGTCTAAAAACTCAATGAGGAAAGTGAACTGTTTCCAAAACCAGAATGGTAACCCCAGGCTTTAGACAACCAGTGTCACAAACCCTGCTTCTCTTTCCATCTTATAGCATGTCCCAAACAACTCAGGGCTGGTCTACACATCAACTTGCCCTGAAACAGTTAAATGGGTTTTAATTCACTCCTGTTATTTCAGTGGAGGAACAACAACAACAACAACAAAAAAAAAAGAAAAGGAAAGAAAGGAAACTACATCAAAACAGGCCATTTTCATTCTTAAATAAAAGTTGTCCATACACAGACTAGCACTGAAATAATAAAGGTGTGAATTATAACTGATTTAGTTATTTTGATGCAAATTGTGTAGATCAGGAACTCAGTCATTATATCTAATGAAGGTTGCCTTGATTAAATCTTTTGGTGATGTTGTATGAACACTGGATGCCTTTCTGGGAGATCTGCTGTAGTCAAACACAAGGTATTGAGTAACTAGATGAAATTATATGGCCTATGTTATACAGGAGATCAGACTAGATGATCTAATTGTCCCATCTGGCCTTAAAATCTTTGAAATACACATCTTTTCCAGCAAATAATATTAGACATTACAGAAGCTGGTTTATACAGTTATGTTGTATATGGAGCTCACAGCTTTTCCACCACTCTATTTATGGTACCATCTTCACTTACCAGCAGTACAGGAAGAGCTGGAGCAGACACTGAGATAAATCAGTAGCAAAGGAAAATACAGAGTAGTTTAAATCAGTTGTCTTAGTAAAATCATTGGGCTTTATTGGGTTTAATCCTATTTATGAAATATGTAATCAGAGGAAAGATATCTGCTTTTGTGGGTGAAAATTGAAATCACATGCTACCATAGGTGCTGGAACTAGGGATGCGGGGGGTGCTGCAACACCTCCTGGCTTGAAGTGGTTTCCATTCTATACAGGGTTTACAGTTTGATTCAATGGCTCTCAGCACCCCTACTATACAAATTGTTTCAGCACCCCTGCATGCTACACCAATAAATATGGTAGCCTCAATAGGACATACCACCACTGAGGTACATCAGTACCAGATATGGACCCAACTCCAATGCCCATGATCCAGATATAATGCCCTAGGGGCACTGCTTTTGGATTCCTGATCAGGATTTTGGTATAACAAAGGAAGACACCGTCCCCAGGAAATCCATCCTGGGTTTTACACCAAGCCTGGGGCATGCTGGGGCTGGGCTCTGGAGGCGAAATTCTTTGCTTGTATAATTGCCGTGGCTCCATTAAGTCAATGGAGCAGTGCCAATTTACACCAGTTGAGAGTGTGGTGCTGGAGTCTTTAGTCAGTGATATGCAGATCCCCATGCAGTGCAGATGTGTTCAATACAGCTTGTAGTTTATGTATGTTACTAGTGAGTCTCAGCAATGCATGGAGATTCCGGGAACATTGGGACATATTACTTAACACTCAGTAATTTGGGAAAGTTTGGATCCCACTTCACAGCTTGGGCTCATGTCCAGTTAGCTAGATAGTCCTCTGATAACAAAAGTCCTCATATGGTTGCATGATGCCCATGCAGGGCGGTTCTAGTTTGGCCCAAATGGCGCCAGCCATGTTTCTGTTGAAAGAAGCTAGGGTTTCAGTATGTTCCTTTAAGGGAAAAGAAAGTATTTTTCTTTTTCTCCTCCATTTTGATGGATTTTGAGATGTCTCAGAGGAAGATGCTCTTTCTTTTTATCAATTAGGAGCACACACACACTTTCTCCCACCCCTGCTCTGCTTTCCTCCCTGCTCCCCTCAGCTGCTGGTTTCAGACAAAGATGTGTGAGTGCTTTGATCTGCCTGGCAGCCACCACTGGGGGATTGGCTTGGAGGTTAATTACACACAGGCCATCTCCAGCTGTGGCAGGGAGCCATTTGGATGGAGAGGGAGCTGTCCCCTCTTCCTCCCTCCCCCCCCGCTACACACTTCAAGGGGACAGGCAGCCAAGGAAGGTACCACTGCAACCCCTTTTGATATGACAAATGGTCTCCTTGCTGCCTCTGGTTCTTGTTTTGTTTGTGTAACTGGTATTTGAAATATGGATGAGCTCTCAGTCCTGGGGACCTGTGCACTGTCTTAACCAAGCCTTCTCCTCTCTTTTTATTTTTTTTCCTGCTTGGATAGAACTTGAATTTTGCTCTCCTGTCTGTCTACACATCTCTAGCTCTTATTTATTTATATGTACTTGTTGGAGGTCCCTCTCTTCCTATATGTCCATCTCCCCAGGGACCCCATCCATCTATGTGCTATGCCTGTCTAGGAGAGACAGAGGAAGATTGCTAGAGCAGTAAATTTTCCATCTGTTGCACAGGGAGGGGACCTAGTCAAACAAACAAGAGGCAGTGTTGTGTAATGGTTAGAGGTTGAGACTGGGCATCAGGATTCCTGGTTTCTGTTCCATGCTCTGCCACTGACTCACTGTGTGATTTTGAGGTGAGTCACTGTATGCCTTTGCACCTCAGTTTCCCCATCTGTATAACAGGGAGTTACATTTACCTTCATCCCTGGGCTGTATTGTGGCTGAATTCATTAATGTTTTTCAAGTGCTTTGAGATCCTTGGCTAGAAAGTGCTGTAGAACAGAAATCATTATTCTAACCCCTCTGTGGGGTTTAAATAGATTCTTAAAGGCAGGATTTGGTTGGATTTTAGATACTGCTCTGATTGGTTCTCAGGCCTCTCATCTAGGTATCTGATGTTAGACTCGATGTGTCATGGTGACAGCATGTGTGGTGTTCTGAGCAGAGGGTGCATGCTACAGATTCCCTGGCAGTGAGACCAATAGCAGGATCAGAAATCGGTGAGGCTTGCCAAGGACACAGCTGAGTGAGCTACCTTGGGATGCAGCTGCAAACACAGAACTAAGCCCAGCTTTGGCGATGGGTTCATTAATGTTCACAGACCTTACAGCCAACTTGGATCCTGTTTGAAACAGATCTGGTCAGAACCAGAACTTCAGATCCAGCCCTCCCCAACCCTTTGGTGGATACTTGCAATCCAAACCCCCATCCAGATCTTTATTCATGGCACCTGTCACTAGATTGATAGTTTGGAGCAAGACATTCATCTGTGTCAGGGTTTCACCTTCAAGCTGCATGAAACTGACAGCTCCCACTGAAACTTGAGCCTGAAACTCAAAGCAAAATTTGGTATGTGCAGTTGTGTATGTGTGTGCATCCAGGTGGAAGCATGAGATGTGTGTGTAGATGTGTCTGTGTGTGCATATATCCTTCCCCATCCACCACCCAAACCTCCACACGTGGCAGGGGTGAAAAAGGGCTACTGCTTTGAGATTGCACTACCTGTCTTCAGGAGGCCTTGACAGCAGGTTAGTTCACTGGGGGACACATCTGGAGGGGTCTGCCCCAGGGCAGTAAGTATGTAGAAGGCGTGTGTTGCAGCCCCATTTCACTGGGCAAAGCCACAGGCTGCTCTGGACCTGTTGCCCCACTTGGGAAGCCGCTACCGTCTGGGAGAAGTGATTGTTCTGTGCTGTGGGCCTTTCGCAAATTTGTAATGAATAGGGACACTGCTAACATTTTACAAAATGCTGATTCTCCCTGGGAGATGGGCAGAGCTGACACTTTGAAGCTGTTCCAGAGTCAACATATCCAAAAATTAAACTAGTGGAAGGAGCCCAGGCCATGGTGCAGGGAGAAGTCCCAGCACTGCAGACCACTGGTGGCAGGTAGTGACTCAGGAACTGCGGGGCTGTTTGAACTCCCAGAGAGCCCAACTCTGCCCCAGCATACAGCCAGGCAAGCCCATGACTGTCACTGGGTGCCATGCATGATAGGGGTGGGGGTAAACACAGGTTTTGGCCCTGTGCTGGGTAGTTACGTGCCAGTGAAATGCTCCTTAACCCTTTGAGCCCTCACTGCTCCTCACTGAAGGGCTGAAGCTGATTCCATGTGACTGGGCCATTCTCCTCCTCTCTGTGCCCCTAAGCAGGAACCCCATTTCCCAACTTGCCCCTGCTCCTTCCCTCTCTCAGCCTTTCCTGAGCTCCCCATGAACATCTAAACATAAGCCCCCCTCCCTGCCCCACTAGTCCTCTCTGCCTGCCAGCCCCAGACCTCAGCAGCTCCCCCACCACATCCCCAGCAGGAGGTGGGAACTTGTGTCTGGAGTGTAGGCTGAGGAAGGGACTAGCTGTTCTAAAGAGTCTCATCTTGCCCTGTCTCCCAGTAGCTAGAATCTCACCCACCTCTCAGCAAACAACCCCAAACAGCCACCTCCAAATCCTAGGAAACTGACCAGCCCTCTGGATACTGAGCCACTATAGCCACCCTAAGGAAATGGGTGGGCGTGAAGAGTAAAGGGATTAACATGCAGCCTGAACTACACTATAAAGGTGGAAAAAACAACTACGGATAAATTCTGCCCTCAGATACACAGACAGGGTTCTTGCTGATTGTACCACAGCTTGCACACATGCATCTGAGGGCACAGTCTGACCCTGCATGCTTAATCTACAATTACATGGCACTTGCCCTGTAAATAGCAGGCCACTGCAGATCCCTGGCTGCATCACAGCACTCCAGGATTGCAGTCCTGATTTTTCACCTGTCCTGTGAAATCAGCAGTGAAATTCAGATCCACATCAGGGCTTGCTCAGACCCTGGGTTTGGGTTTGGACCTCTCTCTACCATGTTATTAAATGGTACGACCCCAATTCATCTCTGAACTGGGGCTGAGTCTGGCAAGTGACATAGCAATGTGCCTTCCTGATTTTAGCATTCTCAACTAAGCTTACAAGAAGTGGAAGATTGGACAAATGACCAGGGAGGAGTATAAAAATATTGCTCAGGCATGCAGGAGTGAAATCAGGAAGGCCAAATCATACCTGGAGTTGCAGCTAGCAAGAGATGTTAAGAGTAACAAGAAGGGTTTCTTCAGGTATGTTAGCAACAAGAAGAAAGTCAAGGAAAGTGTGGGCCCCTTACTGAATGAGGGAGGCAACCTAGTGACAGAGGATGTGGAAAAAGCTAATGTACTCAATGATTTTTTTGCCTCTATCTTCACGAACAAGGTCAGCTCCCAGACTGCTACACTGGGCAGCACAGTATGGGGAGCAGGTGACCAGCCCTCTGTGGAGAAAGAAGTGGTTCGGGACTATTTAGAAAAACTGGACGAGCACAAGTCCATGGGGCCGGATGCGCTGCATCCGAGGGTGCTAAAGGAGTTGGCGGATGTGATTGCAGAGCCATTGGCCATTATCTTTGAAAACTCATGGCGATCGGGGGAGGTCCCGGATGACTGGAAAAAGGCTAATGTAGTGCCCATCTTTAAAAAAGGGAAGAAGGAGGATCCGGGGAACTACAGGCCAGTCAGCCTCACCTCAGTCCCTGGAAAAATCATGGAGCAGGTCCTCAAGGAATCAATTCTGAAGCACTTAGAGGAGAGGAAAGTGATCAGGAACAGTCAGCATGGATTCACCAAGGGCAAGTCATGCCTGACTAACCTAATTGCCTTCTATGAGGAGATAACTGGGTCTGTGGATGAGGGGAAAGCAGTGGATGTGTTATTCCTTGACTTTAGCAAAGCTTTTGATACGGTCTCCCACAGTATTCTTGCCGGCAAGTTAAAGAAGTATGGGCTGGATGAATGGACTATAAGGTGGATAGAAAGCTGGCTAGATCGTCGGGCTCAACGGGTAGTGATCAACGGCTCCATGTCTAGTTGGCAGCCGGTTTCAAGCGGAGTGCCCCAAGGGTCGGTCCTGGGGCCGGTTTTGTTCAATATCTTCATTAATGATCTGGAGGATGGCGTGGACTGCACTCTCAGCAAATTTGCAGATGACACTAAACTGGGAGGAGTGGTAGATACGCTGGAGGGTAGGGATAGGATACAGAGGGACCTAGACAAATTAGAGGATTGGGCCAAAAGAAACCTGATGAGGTTCAACAAGGACAAGTGCAGAGTCCTGCACTTAGGACGGAAGAATCCCATGCACTGTTACAGACTAGGGACCGAGTGGCTAGGCAGCAGTTCTGCAGAAAAGGACCTAGGGGTTACGGTGGACGAGAAGCTGGATATGAGTCAACAGTGTGCCCTTGTTGCCAAGAAGGCTAACGGCATTTTGGGCTGTATAAGTAGGGGCATTGCCAGCAGATCGAGGGACGTGATCGTTCCCCTCTATTCGACATTGGTGAGGCCTCACCTGGAGTACTGTGTCCAGTTTTGGGCCCCACACTACAAGAAGGATGTGGAAAAATTGGAAAGAGTCCAGCGGAGGGCAACAAAAATGATTAGGGGGCTGGAGCACATGAGTTATGAGGAGAGGCTGAGGGAACTGGGATTGTTTAGTCTGCAGAAGAGAAGAATGAGGGGGGATTTGATAGCTGCTTTCAACTACCTGAAAGGGGGTTCCAAAGAGGATGGATCTAGACTGTTCACAGTGGTACCAGATGACAGAACAAGGAGTAATGGTCTCAAGTTGCAGTGGGGGAGGTTTAGATTGGATATTAGGAAAAACGTTTTCACTAGGAGGGTGGTGAAGCACTGGAATGGGTTACCTAGGGAGGTGGTGGAATCTCCTTCCTTAGAGGTTTTTAAGGTCAGGCTTGACAAAGCCCTGGCTGTGATGATTTAGTTGGGATCAGGTCCTGCTTTGAGCAGGGGGTTGGACTAGATGACCTCCTGAGGTCCCTTCCAACCCTGATATTCTATGATTCTATGAACTATGGTTAGAGCAGCTCAGAATGCTGCCCTGTGTTGCACCCCAATTGTAATGACCTCTATGGCCTTTACACCCACCTAGAATAGCTGGAAGATGAACACTGAGGTGGAAAAATTTTCAGATGACACAGAATTGCTTAGGTTAGTCAAGGCTGGAGAAGATCGTGAGCAGAAGAGTGGAAATAACAGATTTTTCAGTTCACTGGCAATTTCAAAAAGTTGGGGGGGAAATCATTTTGGGTTGGGCCAAAAATGAACATTTTTGAAATTTTTGGTAAATCGAAAAGTCAACACACCATTTCTGTTTCAGGTCTAACAAAATGTTTCATTTTGATTTCAACCTTCTTTTTTTTAACATTTTTGATTTTTTTTCCAATTACTTTAAAGGAAATTTTGACTTGAACAGTTATTTCAAACTGAAAAATTTAAATGTTTCATTTCAAAAGTGTCAAAATGCAATGTGATTTTTTTCAGATGTATTTATTTATTTATTTATTGAAAGTGAACAATTCAGTGAAACTGACATGAATTCATGAAAAAAGAAAGGTTTTTCACTGAAAAAAAGTTTTGGCCAAAATATTTCCCCCAGCTCTAATTGTGAGGAACTTCACAACTAACTAACTGGATCCTAACTAAGGTGCACAATGGCAGATGAACTCCAGTGTTCACAAATGCTCGGTAAAACCCATTGGAGGAATAACCCGAACTAATCTGACATATTGCTGGGTTCTAGAATAATTGTGAATGTTCAGGAAAGAGACCTGGGTCTCACACAACTCAGTGCAGATCTCTGGTCAGAGCACAGCAGTGGTCTAAAGCAAGCATACATTTAGGATTTATCATAAGAATGAAACAAAGAATAACACTGAAAGCATTTGAATGCCATCACATAAACCAATTGGATGCCCTCATCAGGAGTGCTGTGCTCATGTCTAGTCACCACATCTCAAAGAGGATGCAGCAGAAATGGAGGGGCTTCCAGGGCCGGTGCAAGGATATTTTGCGCCCTAGGTGAAACTTCCACCTTGCGCCCCCCCTCCCCCTGGAGCATCGCTTATTCTAAACTTTCAAAAATGAATACTGCATAATATGGCATTGTTCATTAGAATTAATACATGTTATTGGACCCCATATCTACTCTGGTGACACCGTCAGAGGACCCAATCACATCAGCCACACCATCAGGGACTCATTCACCTGCATGTTTAGAATCATAGAATCATAGAATATCAGGGTTGGAAGGGACCTCAGGAGGTCATCTAGTCCAACCCCCTGCTCAAAGCAGGACCTGATCCCAACTAAATCATCACAGCCAGGGCTTTGTCAAGCCTGACCTTAAAAACCTCTAAGGAAGGAGATTCCACCACCTCCCTAGGTAACCCATTCCAGTGCTTCACCACCCTCCTAGTGAAAAACTTTTTCCTAATATCCAATCTAAACCTCCCCCACTGCAACTTGAGACCATTACTCCTTGTTCTGTCATCTGGTACCACTGTGAACAGTCTAGATCCATCCTCTTTGGAACCCCCTTTCAGGTAGTTGAAAGCAGCTATCAAATCCCCCCTCATTCTTCTCTTCTGCAGACTAAACAATCCCAGTTCCCTCAGCCTCTCCTCATAACTCATGTGCTCCAGCCCCCTAATCATTTTTGTTGCCCTCCGCTGGACTCTTTCCAATTTTTCCACATCCTTCTTGTAGTGTGGGGCCCAAAACTGGACACAGTACTCCAGGTGAGGCCTCACCAATGTCGAATAGAGGGGAACGATCACGTCCCTCGATCTGCTGGCAATGCCCCTACTTATACAGCCCAAAATGCCGTTAGCCTTCTTGGCAACAAGGGCACACTGTTGACTCATATCCAGCTTCTCGTCCACCGTAACCCCTAGGTCCTTTTCTGCAGAACTGCTGCCTAGCCACTCGGTCCCTAGTCTGTAACAGTGCATGGGATTCTTCCGTCCTAAGTGCAGGACTCTGCACTTGTCCTTGTTGAACCTCATCAGGTTTCTTTTGGCCCAATCCTCTAATTTGTCTAGGTCCCTCTGTATCCTATCCCTACCCTCCAGTGTATCTACCACTCCTCCCAGTTTAGTGTCATCTGCAAATTTGCTGAGAGTGCAGTCCACGCCATCCTCCAGATCATTAATGAAGATATTGAACAAAACCGGCCCCAGGACCGACCCTTGGGGCACTCCACTTGAAACCGGCTGCCAGCTAGACATGGAGCCGTTGATCACTACCCGTTGAGCCCGACGATCTAGCCAGCTTTCTATCCACCTTAACTAATGTTATATATGCCATCATGTGCCAGCAATGCCCCTCTGCCATGTACATTGGCCAAACTGGACAGTCCCTACTTAAAAGAACAAATGGACACAAATCGGACATCAGGAATGGTAACATACAAAAGCCAGTAGGTGAACACTTCAATCTCCCTGGACATTCTATAACAGATTTAAAAGTTACTATTCTTGAACAAAAAAACTTCAGAAACAGACTTCAAAGAGAAACAGCAGAACTAAAATCCATTTGCAAATTTAACACCATTAATTTGGGCTTGAATAGGGACTGGGAGTGGCTGGCTCATAACAGAAGCAGCTTTGCATCTCCCGGAATTGACACCTCCTCATCTATTATTGGGAGTGGACTACATCCACCCTGATCGAATTGGCCCTGTCAACACTGGTTCTCCACTTGTGAGGTACCTCCCTTCTCTTCATGTGTCATCATATAATGCCTGCATCTGTAACTTTCACTCCATGCATCTGAAGAAGTGAGGTTTTTTACCCATGAAAGTTTATGCCTAAATAAATCTGTTAGTCTTTAAGGTGCCACCGAACTCCTTGTTCTTTTTATAAAATTAGAATGGTGGATACTCCGTCATACTTGGGGATTGGGTTTGGTGGGGAAGGGAAGCAGACTGGGTTCGGTCAGTGGGGGTTTGGGTTTGGCGGGGGGGGGGGGGGGCGAACAAAGTGGGTTGGCGGGGGGGGGGAAGGGGCGGGGTTTTGGGGGGGGGGGGGGGTAGGATTCAAAGGGCCGCAAGGTGAAATGGGCGCGCTCCTCTCCAGTCCCTGGCATGCAGCAGCGGACCAAGTGCAATTGCAACAGGGCAATGGGAGCATGTCGCCTGCTTTGCCTTCACGAGTCCGGCCTGCACCCGGGCGGGGGAGTTGAATGCTGGGCTCTCGCTCCGGCAGGGGGGCATGGGGCAGGCAGGACCGTGAGGCAGAAAGTGTGCGACCCTCACGCCAAAGCAGGGTCGGGAGGGTAGAAAGCTGGGGCGCAGGGAGGTGGGTTAAAGCGGCTTAGCCGCCCCTCCACACGAGAGAGCCCGCAGAGCTGCCAGCCACGGCGTCCCTCTCTTCTCTCCCCAGGGAGCAGAGCCTCTGCCTGGAAATCCTGCAGCCCGCTCTCCGAGCATGCCATGTGCAAGCCCGCCCCGGCCTGCATCGCACTGACAGCACAGCTCAGCCCCAGCCGGGGTCTTACACTTCCCACCGCAAGCTGCTCCACTCTCCTTCTGGCTGCTGTGCAATCTACAAGACAGAGGAACTAGTACTGTAATGTACCTACCAACACAGCAATATCTACAATTATCGATTCACAATCAAAGGACTTCGCTGGCTTTCTAAATGGCAGGAGAGCAATTCATTGGGAGCGTGGTTATCATATACGTCCTCCCTACAGTCTGCGATCTGCAGCTAGCATCTTGATTGGCGGCAGCGCCCCCAAATCTTGGTGCCCTAGGCGGCCGCCTAGTTGTTGCACCGGCCCTGGGGGCTTCCAAGACAAGTGACAAAAGTGCTGAGAAGCCTGCAGAGGCTGTTGGATGGAGAGAGCTCAGATAGCATAAAGGGGGTGAAAATCGCTCTTGAGGAACAGTGGTGTTCCTATACCAGCGTAGAGCTGATGGAGCCATTCTGATCACATCTTCTGCCTACCCCTTGCAGGCCCTAATATGAAGGGTGTTCTGGGGCTGAGGGTCTCTTAATGGAAGAAGAGGGACTAAGCATTCAGCAATCTGGCTATTCATTGCTGCCCATGGCCCCTTGAGGATAAGTTAGAGCAGCTAAGACACTGAGGCTCACCCTCGCACAGCCCCAGGCACAAAGATGGATTCAAAGCATTTGCCCCGCCTCACTGGTTCCTGCCCCAAGTGAAGGAATGGATAAGATAAGAAGTGGGGCCAGAAATAAATGTGTAAAACTAAGTAGGATCTGGGGACTAAGGGGCTGAGGGTGTTGCCCTGACACAACTCCATGCAGAGAGGCTCCTGCCAATGCTACCTGTTCTGTACTTGAAGAGAAGGCTTTAATCAATCCAGCACCTTTCACCAGCACTAAATTCATTTTATAAAACCCCACAGGCTTTCTTTCTCCTCTTCTCAGTGCAACTCCACACAACTCCCACTAATGCTGCACACATAAGAAAGGGAGCTAGGCTGCAGACCCACTTAACAAAGGCAGAAGGAATGGGCAGCATGGAAGTGCTAACATTTGAGAGCTCTCGCTGCACTCAGACCAGCTTCAGAAAACACAGTCTTTACCAAAACCCATTAAACACTCATCTGCTGTGTTTTCCTGTTTTCTCTCCAGTCTCCCCAGATATTTGCACGTCCAGGGAATCTAACTAACCTGCTTAGTCTGCCAGCTTGCTCCAGCCACATCACAGCCTAGGTGTGCGCACACACACACACACACACACACACACACACACCCACACACACACACACACACACACACACACTCACACACACACACACACACACACACACACAAACACACACACACACACACACACACACACTCACACACACACACACACACACACACACACACACACACACACACACACACACACACTGGTGATTTTATGTGTGTGACATTTCTTGGGCATCAGCAAATGACTTAAAAAGGAGAAAACAAAACAAAGGATGCCAAAGCAATTCAGGGGGAGTTTGGGGGCAAATATTGTCCGATGTGAAAGTTTGCAGTGTTTGTGGGAGATGGGATGGAAAGGAAAGGAGGGATGCTTTTCCAAACCACAGCAAAATTGCCAGCATTGCTTTGTAATTAGCAGTTGCTAAAGGCCTGATCCTCAGCCCACTGAAGAGAATTGGAGTCTATATTAGATAGACCCTGCTCAAACTTTTCATAGTGTGGACCACTTCCTAACAGAGACATTGTCTCATGGATACCTCCCTTCCTACTGCACCCCTTCCCCCCCCTCCCGCCCACCTATTCCCCCCCCCCGCCCACCCATTCCCCATTGTGAAATCCACCTCCCCCCCTCGCCCATTCACAATTTCAGAGCTACATCACCTCTCCCAGTCTTTTGTTCTTGTAACATGTGTCGGGGGCACCTAGAGCTTTGGAAAGGCAACCTCATCTTATTTTTATATAACTCCAAATACATAAATTAATAAATGAACATTCCTGGGGCACCTACAGCAGTTGTCTGCGTGGAATGCAATTTTAGTAAAGTATATACTGTTTTGGGGGGGCTGTTTTTTAATGCAGTTTCATAGGTGGAAAGAAAGAGGAGGATCCAGCACCATGTGACCAGTTTAATAAACACTCAGGAAGTGGGTGTGTCAGGAGAGAAAGCCCAGTGCTTTTTATTAAGTGCATGGAACTCTCAGCTCAGTCTGCTCAGGTTTATGGAAACATTATTTCTCACTGGGCATGCTCAGAGCTTAGCATTGTCATTACCAGACTAACATTGCATCATCTTATTTGCATTGTCACTCCCATGTTAGGAGGTTGCCACCAAAGCAGACTTTCCCATCTTATTTCCATGACGGATCTGTTATGTCTCACCCACACGGGTAATAGGATCAATTGATTTTGAACATGCTGCATGGATTAAGCACCGATGGCTTTTCATTCTTTCAATTAAGCACCCATTCCACATATTCACTATGACAATGGAATAATCCCTTACTGATCTGGCCTGAATACTTCAATCCAGGAAGTGG
Source organism: Platysternon megacephalum (assembly GCA_003942145.1). Lineage (NCBI taxonomy): Eukaryota > Metazoa > Chordata > Testudines > Platysternidae > Platysternon > Platysternon megacephalum. Next base: position 538,630 of record QXTE01000149.1, on the reverse strand, counting down.
GGCCATATCAGTTGATGTGCATTCTCCACCAACTTTACCAGCGGTCTGATTCGCAGAAGGGCTGAGCACCCATGCAAGCTGTGGGCATTGAGCACTTCCAAAAATCAAGCCCCCCACCTTCTGATTCTTCTCCAAATCCAATTCAGAACTGCACAGCTCCCTGTCTTCTGGGGCCAGATCAAGAAAATGAGTCTCCTGCAAAACCATTCTACTAGGGCCCAAAGTTCACTGTATGTCTGTCATCTTGGCCAACATGGGGAACAAACTGGCAATCTCCAGAGTCAAAAGCATAAGCCTCTATGCTTGAGCTAGGCTCACTGTGTGGTGACTAACAGACTCCCATCCTCTGTGGCTCAGGCACTGGGGAGGAATACATAGCACACACTGAACAATGGGTCACCTACCGCTTGCTCCAAACTCCTACACATGGACAACTGGACGGATTCATTCACAGAGTGTGGGGTGGGTGAGGATAGATGATGTGTTCTGAACTAGGCAGGAGTCAAGGAGCTGTGCTTCATTTCAAGCTCATTTGAGCAGCAGGGGGTTGGAAATTCAGTTGACAGGCAAAAGCAGCTCCTTTTTTTTTTTTTTTTCAAATTTTCAAAAGTTTTTGTCAAATAGGTTTTTTTTCTCTATTTTTTTTGTACCAGTTGGTCAAAATTTTAATTCCAAATTTCCCTAACATTTTTCCACTAACATTTTTACAAAATTTCACTTGACAAAAAAAAAGTTGTCCTCTGTTTTCAAACCAGCTGTGGTTTGGGGGGTTCGTGCACCGGTTAGGAGAGATTGCTGGGGAAAGAAGTGGAGAGAGGAGTGAGGTAGAATTCAAAGGGAAATATCAGCCCAGTGGGATTTTGCTGGGAGTTACACATGCGCAGCTCATCTTTGCCAACAATTAGCAATGACAACATGTATGTGCAGGAAGCTGGAGGTCAAGGAGCTCTGGCTCTGTGGGGTTAGAGATGTCAATGGTGCCAGCAGCAGTGGCTGGTTCACAGAAATGATGGTATTGTTCATCAGTGATTGTAACACAAACAAACCAACAGCCATTGGCATTTGCAAGTGCCCCCTTCTTCCTGCCATGGGGCTGCTTGCTGCGTCCCCCTTCTTACAGCACCCAATGCAAACTTCTATTTCATGTGTTCCTTCCCCAAGTCCCCCATGCATCTCCCCCTTTGCTAGGTTTCATGGCATACAAACAGAGACCATTTGGTTTTAAAAATTAAAATAACATACTTTTGCTGGAAGGTTGCAGCATCTCACTGCTTTATATATTAGAATTCAGAATGTTAACACACAACAATCCCAAAACAGAGAGAGACAAGGCAGGCTGCTCCCTAAACCAGATAGGCACAACTCACTGCACCTTAATCTAAGATGTCTGTCTGCAGATTGATTGCTAAAAGATCGAGCTTGCACATTTCCCTACAAAACCCCATGCCTGCAAGCAGGACCAGAAAAGCCCCCTTCTGGAAGTGATGGCTTCCAATTCCAACAGTCCTCCAAACACCACATCCTTCTCCCCAGGAGGATTCTTGTGTCAGATGCCCCTCACCTCTTGTTCCTAGCTGCTCTTGCTTCTAACGCACCTTCCACCCCAGTTTTGTTTCCAGTGCCCTTTATCCCTTGATGCAGCCACTTTCTTTGAACAAGCTCTGGACAATCATAGATACCTCCCTGGCCTGTTGCTCCCTTACAGGACAAAGTAGTTTGAGAAGGGAGGCTGAAGATCTGGGAGAATGACCCAGAGGATGAAAATGAGCCCTGTTGGGAACCAGCACCTGTCTGGGGCTCTCTTGCCAGGGAGAGAGGAGTTAATCTCTTGGAGCAGTGAATCCTGTTTTTGCAGTAATGAGTAGTGGAGTGTGCAGATCTCTGTGTGATTATTACCTGTTTATTTTTTCATGAGGCCTCTCCGCTGTGTGTCACTCTAGTGTCATCATCCGTAAACACATTGATTTAACCATTACTTTGGAACTGTGCTTGTCTGCTCCAGAGATGGGACACCTGTCCTCCAGAAAGCCCCAGGAGTGACAAAATGAAACACAACACTGTGCTCTGCTTTTCTTCAACTAGAATTTTCCCCCTCTTCACTTTCCCTCTTTTTTTCTACTCTTTCTTCCCTCTTCTTTTGCGTAGTTTCCATATCACTTCTCTTCTGTTCTGTGCATGCTTGAGGTGGAGGGGGTGTTGGCTTCCCTTTTCTCCTAATTTCCCATTCCTCCCACCTTTTCCTGCCTCTGTCCCTCTGCACTACAGACACATTCATCTCAGGCTGGAAGACCATCACTTCCACAACCGCAGCCTAGTGGTTTTGGGGAATTCCAGAGCAGATAGAGGGTCACAGTTTAACTTCAGCTGCAGTCTGAAATAAGCCTTTGAAGACATTGCTTAATGAACTCCATGATAGCCCATCAGATCCAGAAATCTTTAACATCTTAGCCTCCACCATATCCCTTTTCATCCTATTTGGCTTCTCAGGATACTGTGACTTAGATTTCTATAGGGCCTTTCATTCAGAAGCAAACTATGGCCTTGACTTTCAGCAGGAGTGTCTGCTTTTGCAGGCACAAATTCTACCCACAAATAATTGCAGCCACAACAAATTGTGGGCAAAAATGGTAGCCCTTGGGCACCTGGCTCCCTGATGTACCAGTGCAAACAGATGTCTGGCCACCACTATTCAGTGCAGGCACAAAGTTACACATTCAGTGGTTTGTGGTGCCAGTCTGTGGCGGAATCGAGGCTTGGCTGAGAATCAGGCCCTATATACACAAGGTCTGGAAGGATTTCTTAGGCCAGGACTACGCTAAAAAGTCAAGTCGATCCAGCTACATCGCTTAGGAGTGTGAAAAATCCACACTTCTGAGCAACGCAGTTAAGCTGACCTAATACCCAATGCAGACAGTGCTAGGCTGATGGAAGAATTCTACCAGGGACCTCGCTAGGGCCTCCCAGGGAGGTGGATTAATGACAGTGAAGGGAGAACCCCTTCTCTCACTGTTGTGGGGGCTGCACTCCAGGGCGGCAGCTGAGCAGTTGAAGTGTAGACATAGCCTTAGGGCTGGTCTACACTACCGTAGTAAGTCGATCTAAGTTACACTACTTCGGTTACGTTAATAGTCGACATAGCTAGATTAACTTATTGTGGTGTCTACACTGCGCTGTGTCGATGGAAGACACTCTCCCGCCAACTTCCCTTACGCTGCTCGGGGAAGTGGAGTAAAACGTAACCCTTCTGCCAGTTGGAGTGGGCAGCAAGAAGGGCCGATTTCAATATCTAGAGGGTTCCTTTTCAACAATAACACAGAACTGGCTTGAGCCAGTAACCTGGGAAAATTTCACGCTACCCTCTGGGTGCCTCTAAGAGGCAATTCTTCCCCTCTCGCAAGCACAGAGCCTGAGGTAGAAAGTTTTTCTGTAATAAAAGTAACCCAGCATTAATCTGGGAAAACAGCACAAGCAGTATTCACAAACATAAAGCAGTATTCACAAACATAAAAGCATGAGCATGACACCCACACCAGAGTACGTTCGGCAGTGTCTTTTGCTTCAGGTTCTTGAGTCCAACACCAAAGTTCCTGTAGTGTGCCCCCCACTTAACACCCCACTCTCAGTTGTTGTCCCTGGTCAGTGCAGACACAGAGTTCAGAGGTGCATCTGCGTGAATTCTCCTCCTGCTATGGCCAGGGGAAGCCACCTTGCTCGTTCCACTGTCCGGGTTTCCGCCGTCTGCTGCTCCTGCCGTCTGCCTGCTTGCCACTTCTGCCAGCTGCCCATCAGTCACCTGGTGCTGCCACCTCTGCAGGTCACTCTCTTAGTGATTTTTAGTTCTTAGTAGGCTGGGTAGAAACATGGTCCCACCACAAGTGATTTCAGCTCTGATTGAGCATTTAAAATAACAAAAAGGCTCCTAATGAAGCCTATTTAGCTCTGTCTTTAAACAGTGGGGAGGAACAGGTTAAACCAGACCAGGGACTCTTAGGGAGAGGCCACACCTCCTGACTAGGACACCTGTCTTTACCCCCTCTTATTTTCACAGGTGTCTGGCATTCGAGCCTCTGGCTAAACTGGGTCCTTTCAGCTGAGGGTGACCCCCTCATATGGGACAGGTTAAGCACAGTTCTACTCCTCTTTGTTCATACAATAAAAGCAACAACATTGATAACATTTCACTATCCCTGTATTCAATAAAGTGATTTGTAAAACAACACCAGCCAAAGTTGATCACTTTGAGCAATATACCACTCTATTTCCTGGATATCTAAGAGTAGGTGTGTTCATATAAATACAGTTTGCTCCAGAAGTCTCTCCCCCTCCCAGTTAGCTGTCAGGGGAGAGTTCATTCAGTCTGCTTACACACAAATCCATGGGAGAGCGGTCGCCCATCAATTTAGCATGTCTTCACCAGACCTGCTAAATTGACACTGCTGCATTGATCGCAGCAGTGCTGATTTAGCTAGTAGTGTAGACATGGCCTCAGTCATCAAAGTTTTAGACTGGGAACACCTAGGTTCCCCGGAAACTCCATGTTCAAAATCTAGCAAGGCTGACTCAGCCTTTTCCCTTGCCAGGCAGATACACAGAGTACCCTGTGCTTTACTGTGTGAGGTTCTTTCAGGTGACACTTTGAAAGCCAAGCTCTTGTCTGCACTGTGTGGAGAGTAAAGATTCCAGAGCATTGTGGTTGCTGGTCTTCTTCCCAGTGGGCACTGTAGTGTTTTGGAATGAAAGGTAATAAAAAAGTGTGGGATTATTCTCTTTTATGGAAGGGTCCTGTAGAACTTAATGGGGATAATGCCAATAGAGTTGTATAGAAATGTATTATGCTCCTGTAGAAATTGCTCTAAAAAAGCCTATGGGTGAAATCCTGGCCCGAATGAAGCCAGGATTTCATCCACACAATTTAACAGACTGACATCCTTTCTATAGGTGTTTTTTTAAATACCTCTGGGTTTCTATAAATGGGATTTAATTCTCTATTAAATTCTGTATGCTGGTTCAAAAGCCTATAGCAATGGCACTATCTCTGTAAGATTAAATAGGAATTTTGCAGAGCTGGGGAAATGTCATGACTGCCATTTTGGTCAACATTGCGGATCAAACTACTAGCTTCTAAAGCTAAAAGTAGGAATGGTTCCAGCATAAGCTAAAATGCCTGATTCTGTACGGATGAGCTGGAACAGACCCCATCTCCTCTGTGGATTGGGGACAGGGCGAGAGAACTAATAGATATTGACCAATAGATCACACACTTCCTCTGGGCAGAAGAAGTTGGTCCTATGTGTCTGAGACCCCCAGCAACATTCCCTCAAATAAAAAATGGATTTTGCTTCAGCTGTGTCTGTGACCATTTCATGTTGGCTTCCCTCAGATGTCTTCGTGAGTGAATGTTCCCTGGCACGATCATTCCTGGAGACACTGAATTTGGGGTGAGTCTTAGAGACCATTCTTGGGCATTTTAATTTTTGAATTTGAGAGGTTGTGGACCAAATGGGCCATGGAAAATGAATTCCATTCTCATCATTAAAGGTGGTTCTTCCAGGTCAGAGCTGAAGCAAAAATTATACTCCTAGAATTTTTTACACACATGCACTGCTTTCTAACTATTAATACACCAGCACGTTGAGGATGAGGTTGCCTCTAATGGTTGAAGTTTGTCAACACCCAAGTGTCACCAGGAAGTTAATGTTTTCAACTTTTTTGTAAAGTTATATTTGTTTTAAAATAGGAGATGATAGTGCTCCTCCCTGCCTACCTTGAAAATAGAACCTGGCATCAGGTATGGAATTCACCTCTTCCCCAGCCAGCCAATAACTTCCAGCATACTGAGAGCCACATGGGATGAAGGATCAGGAGCTCTGGGGATACTCAGTGCTGATTGGCTGGTTAGGATATCAAATATCCCTCATGTCTCTTAAAGGGCCAAATCCCAGTCTCTGCACTTATCATGGAGGGCTTGATGATGGGGGTTCTGTGGCAACCAAAGGGAGAATTCTCCTTTATGCTCCAGTGCAGCAGAGCAGCCCCGTCACATTCCCCATCCAGTAGCAGGGCTGCAGCACGCACCATAGCTAATGCACCCCCCACCCTGTCCCCATTACACAGTGGGGTGTGGCTGGGGAGTGTGCTTGAGGTGGACTCGCTGATCCTCCTTTGGCCTCCAAAACCTTATCAGAAGGAAACCTCCTAGGGGGAGATGGTTGGGATATTTTGATTTTTCAATGGAATTTCAAAGTTTAAAAAATTTTGAAATTTCAAAAAAAGCTACATTTTGAAGCTTTTTAATTAAATGTAGTTGTGACAGTGTACCCCGTAAGGCTTCATGGGAATATGCTTATGTATACATAATATAACGAGAATATGTTTTATGCTACATATGCCATGTAACATATCTATGTAAAGGTTATGATCTACTGAATACATTCCTCCTATTTGTATGTATGTATCACTTTTGTACTTGAAGTTAGGAATATTGGATGTATACTTGCTTGATTTCTATTGAGAATGGAATGTGCAAATTAAATGCCCAATCAAGAACCACTTAAGCCAACAATGAACTCGAAGACGCCAATCCACATCGGAGCTTTCCCAGGAATGTGGCTTGGCTGGTAAGAAACTCAGTCATGCATGGACATGTGACTTGCCCATGTGACTCCAAAACTCCATCTTGGAGCTGGACTTCGCATAGGAGAGAGGAGGGGGTCTCCCCCCACAAGAGAAAGCCTATTTAAGCCTGTGGGAGGCCCCCCCCCCATTTTGTCTTCAGCTGGCTCAAGAGAGAGCCTCTCCACCCCCAAGGATACCTGAAAGAAAGTGGAACAAAGGACAGTAACTACAGGGGGGTGTGAGTGATTGCTGGACCCAGACTAGAAGGAGACTAGTCTGTAAAAGGAAGCTTACTGGAAGTGGTCAGATTTTATCTGTATTCAGTTTTCTTAGACATAGACTTGCGTGTTCTATTTTCTTTTACTTGGTAATTCACTTTGTTCTGTCTGCTACTACTTGGAACCACTTAAATCCTACTTTCTGTATTTAATAAAAATCACTGTACTTATTAATTAACCCAGAGGATGTACTAATACCTGGGGGGGGGGGGCAAACAGCTGTGCATATCTCTCTATCAGTGTTATAGAGGGTGAACAATTTATGAGTTTACCCTGTATAAGCTTTATACAGGGTAAAACGGATTTATTTGGGGTTATACCCTGTTGAGAGTTGGGCATCTGAGTGCTAAAGACAGGAACACTTCTGTAAGCTGCTTTCAGTTAAGTCTGTATCTTTGTGGCACGTGGTTCAGACCCTGGGTCTGTGTTGGAGCAGACTGGTGTGTCTGGCTCAACAAGACAGGGTGCTGGAGTCCTAAGCTGCCAGGGCAGGAAAGCAGGAGCAGAAGTAGTCTTGGCACATCAGTTGGCAGTTCCCAAGGGGGTTTCTGTGATCCAACCCGTCACAGTAGTTACTTGTTTTTTCAGGGTTTCCACCCCATCCCACAGCACACAGACCTTCTTTATTGACTCATGCAACAGGCATGCACCCATTCCACTATCTGCTGGGCCTTCTACGCCTGTGGAGGGGAAAAAACACTACTGTACTTTTTGAGCTAAGGAACTGTGTGTGCACCACCCACCCCAGGCCACATGATGTTGCTACAATGTCAGGAACAGATTCAGGGTCAGTGTGGGCTGGGTTGATTAAAAAAGTTGGGGCACCCAACTTTCACTGAGTGGGTTCTAGGGAGCACAATCACTGGTTGCTGTGTGAAGCTGCAAAACTTGGAGGCCCTTTCTGAGTGTTTAAACCTACCTGGACTTAACAGGGCACATCTTCAGCTGGTGTAAATCAGCATTGCTCCATTGCCTTTAGAGGCATTATAGCAATTCACACCAGCTGAAGGTGTGCCCTGAGTGGCTGGAAGGATGATTTAGTGGCTAAGTCACTGTCAGAGCCGGGCCATGGGTGGCATATGTGCACCAGTTACCAAGTTGCAGCCAGGAGACATGTACCAGGATCAGGAACCAGAGAGTCAGGATCAGGCACCAGGTTACAGGCAGCAGGCAAATAGCCTGGGGGCTACAGCAAGGCAAGGTCTGGAACACCAAACAAACAGTCTGCATCATTGCTCAAACAGCTCCCCCTGCTGGAAGCTTGTTTATATACCAGCATGAACCAACCAATGGGCTGCCAGGGCTGCCACACAGGCCCTGGTGGGCGGTACTTCCTGCAGTGCCTAGCTTCACAGTGTCCTTCAGGTAGTACCCCCTCTGATTGTCCAATGGTGATGTAGAGGTGTCAGCAGTACAGAACCCCTAGAGTTGTATGTTCTTATCCCGCTAGGTCTTACAGTAATTTAGCTAGCACTCAAGAGATATGGGTTAAACTCTTGGGTAAATTATTTAAATCCACTTTGTGCCTCAGCTCCCTGCCAATCAAAGGAGGAACCGCCCCCCACCGCCACAGCTCACCTCTGCTCCGCCTGCTCCCCTGAGTGCGCCGCCGCCATTCTGCTTCTCTCCCCTCCCTCCCAGGCTTGCCACAAAACAGCTGATTTGCATGGCAAGCCTGGGAAGGAGGGGGGAGAAGCGGAGCGGTGGCAGCACGCTCAGGGAAGCAGGCAGAGTGGAGGTGAGTTGCAGCGGTGGGGGGCGGTTCCTCTGCCCCCCCATTACTTCCTGCGGCCCTCCCCGTGCCCCCCACTGCCGCAGCTCACCTCCGCTCAGGGCCGGCTCCTGGCTTTTTGCGCCCCAAGCAAAAAAAAAAAAAGATCCGGAGTGCCGCCCCTTGGAAAGTGCCACCCCGAGCACATGCTTGGAGCGCTGGTGCCTAGAGCCGGCCCTGGTCACAGCCTACTGAACCCTTTTCATCATAAGCCAGCAAGGAGGTTGGTGAGAGAACTCCCACAGTCTCTGTTATCCCTATGGGGATATTCCCAACAGTTTAGCCTCCTGTCCTGACAGGGACCTGTCTTCCCCTCCCAGGAGGTGTTTCTGTAGTAGAAAGTTGGGGCAAACCTGGGCCCACCCTCTACTCCAGGTTCCAGCCCAGGGACCCTAATGGCAGCAGCTGTTGGCAGCTGACCTTTCACTGCCAGAGTTGCTACATTTCCCTGGGCCACTTCCCCACAGCTCTCCCACTTCTCTCTCTCAATGCCTTCTTCACCCTTACCTTAGGGCTCCCTTTCCAGTAGCTTAAGGGTATCTTCATTGCCTAGCCCTTCAGCCACACTTGCTCTCCTCAGCCTGACTGGAGCGAGCCCTTTTATAGTACCAGAGAGGCCTCAATTAGTCAGGTGTTCACATTAGCTTAACAGCCTCACCTGACTCTTTGCAGGCTAATTGGAGTCATGTGTCCACCCTAGCCTGGAGCAGCCCCTGCTCTGGTCAGTCAGGGAACAGAGACCTGCTGCTTCTCTAGTTGCCAGTACATCAGCCCTTGACTCCTCTCCTATAGCCTTCTGGCTTGGAGGGCGGTGGGAGGTTACTGCTGCTGCTGCTGGGGCTGCTGCTAGGCCCTGGGCCTTTGCTGCTCCTCCTCTAGCTACTCCCCTGGCTGGGCCAGACAACTCCCCCCTTCTCTGCTACCTGGCTGCTGGACCACCCCCCGGTTGTTGCTGTTCCTACTGCGGCCCCTTGGGGGGCCTACTGGCCCGCTCCCCAGAGGAGGGGAGTGAGGGAACCTAGCCCCAGCCATTGCTACTGCTGCTATGGACACCACCACCACCACCACCTGAGAGGGGTTCTTCCTGCCTGATCACCGGACTGCTGACTGGAGCTGCTGTTGCTGCCTGGGAGCTGCTGATGCCTTGAGGAGGAGGAAGAAAGGAGACCATCCGCTGCTGGGGGAGCGCGCAGAGCCTATGCAGACCACTGTGGAGGGGGCCTTCACGGACTGAGTAACTCTCAAACTGTGCTCTATGGTGGGGGTTTTGACTGTGTTTGTGGGGACACAGGGGGTGTGGCGTGGAGCCTGCCCCCTGGTCCTTCTGTCCCCCCCCCACCATCACTGCCCCCTCCGCCCCCCCCCCGCCCCCCCCGTGGACAATTACCATCTGCCTGAGCTCCTGCCTCAAGGACTCAGCTGCTTGCTTGGATTGCCATGCCCTGTTTCCACCGTTTGGGCCTGAAACAGCAGCCAGCAAACATTGACTTTTTGCAAGTGCACATGGGTGCATGTTCCCCCCCCCCCTTGGACTGAAACCCCCTCTTCCCTGCAGCCCCTTGGCTACCCCCTTTTACCCTCAGTAGCTTCAGTTTGTATTCCTGCCCCGCCCCTTTCCCTCTGCAGTTTTGTTTGCCCCAGCCTCTGAAGCTAGCCCCTTGGTTTCCCTCTCCTACCTCCAGCCTGGTTGTTCCCCTCCACCTGCGGTCCCTCCAGCCCTGCTTAGCCTCTTGCTCTGTGCGCCCATGCCCCCATCCCATGCGCTTGTGCCCCTCACGTTTTAGTTGGCCCCTGTATCACTGCACCCCCCTCATGCTATTATACCCCCCGTCCCCTAGTGCAACTAGAAGAGCCGGAATCCCATCCTGTATCAGTGACTGATTTCTCCCCCAAGTCCTTGATAGCTCTCCCCCTCCGGTGCCCTCCCCCTCCGGCGCCTTCCTCCCCTGCCTGCAGCGTAGCGGGGAGGAGTGGTCGCCCAGTTTCCCCCTTCCCTACCCCCCTCCGGTGTCTCTCCTCCCTTCCTGCCCGTTATGGCAGGGGACAATGCAGGTGGGACCCCTCGGGCAGACTCCACTGCCCCTCCTCCACTTGCCCCCCGTCATCCCCTGTGGCTTCCACCTCGACCGCTGCTGCCAAACCACCTGCTACCGCCCCCGCTGGGGCACCGGCAGCGGCGGACAATGGGGTGAACTCCACTGCTGCTATGTCCCTTGCCCCCTCCAATTCTGGGGGACACCCCCCAGCCGGCGGGAAAGGCCAGGGCAAAAAGAAGGGTAAGGGCCCCGCCAAAAAGGCTAGGCCCTCCATGGCAGGGACTGCCCGCTCTACCGCGGCCCCGCTACTGGCCGCGGCGTCCCTCCCTATTGCTCCCTCCACCAGCTCTGTGGGTGCCCCTCTCTCAGCCCCCAGGGCATACACCCAGGTGGCGGCGGCTCCCCCGCCTGCCGCTACATCATCTCTCCTGGCCACCGCCTCTGCTACCATCTCTGGCGGCTGGGGCCCCTTCCCCACATTGACCTGGAAGCATGGCATCCATTGCCTCCTTGTGCCTGCCTTGCACCACGTGGAGACGTACGTGCGGGCGTTGGTGAGGGTAGTGGGGCCCACGGCCATCGTGGTGGCCTCCAAAATGTATGGGAAGGTCGTCTTCTTCCTGGTATCAGAGGCCGCTGCCCAAGAGGCGGTGGAGAAGGGCCTGGCGGTGGGGGGAGTGTTCATCCCCCTGGAGCCGCTGGAGGACCTGGACGGCTGGTTGGTCCTGACCTCCGTCCCTCCATTCCTCCCTAATGCTGCCCTGTTACCCGCCCTCTCTGCCTTGGGGAAACCGATCTCTGTTGTCAGCCCTCTCCTGCTGGGCTGCAAAGACCCAGCCCTCCGTCACGTCCTCTTGTTCCGCCGGCAGGTGCAGCTTCAACTGCCGCCAGCGGCGTGTGACGGAGAGGTGTTCGAGGGGTCCTTTCTAGTCCCCTACCAGGAGGCCCGTTACCGGGTGCATTATTCCATGGGGGAGGCCTGGTGCTACCTCTGCCGGGCGATGGGACGTGTCCGGAGGGACTGCCCCTTGGCCCGGCACGGAGGAGCGTCCGGAACCCCTGAACCCTGGCAGGGCCCCGTCATCGCTGGCGCCCCTGGCTGCCTGCACCCGGAGCTGCCTCTCCTCCTCCCCAGTCCACAACTGCTCCTGCTCAGGTGCTAGGGGCACCTTCCCCAGCACACCCAGACGAGCAGGAGAGCCCTGCCTTTGCTGCACGTAGTCTGGCGGGGCCTATGGAGAAGGGTGCAGCAGGATTACCGCTGGGTGTGGGAGAGGGCCCACCCCAGGGCGAATCTTCCCTCCCCTATGCTGCCCTACTACTAGCTCCCCGAGTTCCAGTGCCATCGCCCATACCCCCCGGCCCGACCCCTGTCCACCAGCCCACGGATGATGCCATGGAGGGCTGGGTCCAAGTACAGGGGAAGCAGGGCAAGCGGAAGGCTCGAACACTGCTTCTTCCATCTGATGTAGAGGCCCCCCAAAAGACCAGGAAGGGGGCCACCGACACCGAGCCTTCTGCCTTGCCCCAGGGTGTATCCAATCTGCTAGAGCCGCCTGGGGATGATGTTGCAGCAATGGAGGGTAGCACTGCCCCTCCTCCGGAGTCCCTCACTGGGGGGCCCCCCGATGGAACCCCTCCTGCCCCCTTGCCACCTGACCTCCCTGCATGCTCCGAGGCACGAATCACTTCGGGCGCCGGAGAGGAGGTCCCCAGGGTGGGGGGTGGTGATTTCCCCTCCATCTTTGAGGAGATCGAGGCCCTGGGTCTGACCCCAGTCACCCAGGGGGAGGACGACCCTCTGCCAGCGGGCCTCGATCTGGACGACCTCACCCCGGTCCCCCCTGCCCCATGCTCTCTCCCCCTAACTGCTGTTTCTGCTCCCGCCTCTGAGGAACCCCTGGATTCTTCCACCAGCCCGGCTGCGGATGGCCCCCCACTTACGGCTGCCGAGCCTATTGAGGCGACGGCCAGTGCCATGCAGCCAGGACCTGAGTCATCAGGGGCATCCCTCGTTGATGCAGGGCAGCCAACCTCCTTCCCGGGTGGGGGCCCCATTGCTGCTTCCCCACGTATTGATGCCGTGGCCACAACACCCGCCTTGGAGTGCGAGCCCGGTATCATCGAGGGCCCCTTCCCACTCCACAGACCCCTGAGCCTGACTGAGAAGTGCCACCCCCCAGTAGCTCAGCTGCTGGGGCTCCCGGTTCCAACTCTGCCCCTCTCCCCAACCCTGCTCCTGACCCCTGCCCTTTCCCTGATGCCGACCCCGGCCCCCTCCCCTCCCCTCCACCTCCCATGCTGCTATTGCCGCCCCTGGGGCCGTCTCCTTCCCCTTCCGGGAGAATGACCCCCAGGGAGTGGCCTTTGTGTTCCCCTGTCCCGACCCCCTAGGGGCTGCTATTTTCCCTCCGCCGCCCACCACTGAGCTGGGTTCTGAGGCAGGCTGCGTGGCGCTGGCACATCGGGCGCCATGTCGGGGGTCCGCCCCCTGTCTGCCCATCTCGGTAGCCCACAGGGCTTTGACAGGGGCCCCACTAGAGGACAGCCAGGGGACTGTGACCCCGCCCCCCAATAGGCTGCGAGAGTTTTTCCAGGATGCCCGTGCAACAAGGTGCAGCTCGCTCTCCCGCTCTGGGGGGATGTTTATCAAATCCTCCAGGCCGTTAGGGCCATTCTGGGGGAGGGTAAAGGGCCCAGGAGGCAGGCTGCTTTGGCCTACCAGCGGGCCTGACTCCTTGCTCACCTACGGGGTAGGTCACGGTTTGCTGCTCGGCCCAACAGGGGTCGTGAGCGCCCCTGCCGGTGAGGATCTCCCCCAGCCCGCCGCATGGCACCTATCATCTTCGCAACATTAAACACCTGGGCCTGTAGGATGGGTCTCTGCAGGTTCTAGGTGGTCTCCATCCTTCGGGAGGGGGGGTACTCTGTGATCTTCCTGCAGGAGACCCACACGGCTCCAGCCGTCGAGGCTAGCTGGTGGCTGGATTGGGGGGACGGGGTATATTTTAGCCACCTCAGCGCCCGCTTGGCCGGGGTGGCCACCCTGTTCTCCCCCGAGCTATGGCCCGAGGTGCTGGGGGTTGCCGAGGTCGTGCCGGGTCGCCGGCTGCACGTCCGGGCCTGTGTGGAGGGGCCAGTGGCGGCTCCAGGCACCAGCGCTCCAAGCGCGTGCCTGGGGCGGCAAGCTGCGGGGGGCGCCCTGCCGGTCCCTGCGAGGGCGGCAGTCAGGCAGCCTTCGGCGGCTTGCCTGCGGGAGGTCCGCCGGTCCCACAGATTCGGCGGCAATTCGGCGGCGGGTACGCCGAATTTGCGGGACCGGCAGACCTCCCGCAGGCATGCTGCCAAAGGCAGCCTGCCTGCTGTGCTTGGGGCGGCAAAAAAGCTGGAGCCGCCCCTGGGAGGGGCTGACATTAAACCTGGTCAATGTCTACGCCCCGAACATGGGCCCGGAGCAGCTGCGTTTCTATTAGCAGGCGTCCGCCTTCCTCGGCTCCTTGGATCCTCGCGAGTGCCTGGTCCTGGGCGGGGACTTTAACACCACCCTCAAGGAACGGGACCGCTCTGGGACCGAGCATTGCCCGGCCGCCGCCGCCGTCCTCCGGGAGATTGTGACCCATCTCTCCCTGGTGGACGTCTGTCGTGACCACCACCCGGATGATGTCTCGACGTTCACCTTCGTCCGGGTGGAGGCCCATCGGTCGCGCCACTCCCGGTTGGACCACATTTACTTCTCATGCTGCCACCTTTCATGGGCCCACTCCTCCAGCATCCAGTCGGCCCCGTTCTCAGACCACCACCTAGCAACTGGGATGGCCTCTCTCTGCGCGGAGAGGCCGGGGCCGGCCTATTGGCACTTTAATAACAGTTTGCTGGAGGATGTGGGCTTTGTGGCATCCTTCCGGGAGTTCTGGCTGGCCTGGGGAGGGCAGAGGCGCGCCTTTTCCTCAGTGCGGTGGTGGTGGGACGTGGGGAAGGTGCACGCCCGGCTCTTCTGCTGCAACTACACCCGGGGCACCAGCCGACGGAGAGATGCGATGATAGAGCAGTTGGAACGGGAAGACTTAGAGCTGGGGAGGCTTCTGGCCGCCAGCCCCGAGGATCCATCCCTCTGCTGAGTGTGCCAGGAGAAGCGAGAGGAGCTCCGGGCCCTCGAGGACCATCGGGCCCGGGGTGCCTTTGTTTGATCCCGCATCCGCCTCCTTCAGGAGATAGATCGCGGCTCCCACTTCTTTTATGCCCTGGAGAAAAAGAGGGGGGGGCCAAGAAGCATGTCACCTGCCTCCTGGCGGAGGACGGCACCTCCCTCACGGATCCGGCAGAGATGTGCGGGAGGACCAGGGCCTTCTACGCAGGCCTTTCTCCCCGGATCCGACCGATCCTGACGCTTGCAAAGTGCTCTGGGACGGACTCCCGACGGTCAGCACAGGCGACTGAGACTGGCTAGAGCTTTCTCTCATTCTGGCCGAGTTCTCGGAAGCCCTCCGCCTCATGCCCACCAATAAATCTCCGGGCTTGGACGGGCTGACCGTGAAGTTCTACCACATGTTCTGGGTCGTCCTCGGCCCAGACCTTGTCACCGTCTGGGCCGAGTCCTTGGAGAGCGGGGTCCTCCCCCTGTCGTGCAGACAAGCTGTTCTCGCCTTGCTCCCAAAGAAGGGGGATCCCCACGACCTTCAGAAATGGTGTCCCATCTCACTCCTCAGCGCAAGGGTGGGAGGGATAGCTCAGTGGTTTGAGCATTGGCCTGCTAAACCCAGGGTTGTGAGTTCAATCCTTGAGGGGACCACTTAGGGATCTGGGGCAAAATTGGTCCTGCTAGTGAAGGCAGGGGGCTGGACTCGATGACCCTTCGGGGTCCCTTCCAGCTCTATGAGATATACCTATCTCCATATATTATAAAGTCGTAGCGAAGGCCATCTCACTGCGTCTGGGGTCCATGCTGGCGGATGTGGTCCATCCAGACCAGACCTACACCGTCCCGGGCCATACCATCTTTGATAATCTCTATTTGGTCCGGGATCTCTTGGAGCTCGGGTGTAGGGATGGTCTGTCATTTACCCTTCTGTCCCTGGATCAGGAGAAGGCATTCGACAGAGTGCACCACAGGTATCTCCTGGACACTCTGCGAGCGTTCGGCTTCAGACCCCAGTTTGTGGGTTTTCTCCAGGTACTGTATGCCTCCGCGGAGTGTCTGGTCAGGCTCAACTGGACCCTGACCGAGCCGGTCAGCTTTGGGCGGGGAGTACGGCAGGGGTTCCCCCTCTCGGGCCAGCTGTACGCTCTGGTGATCAAGCCCTTCCTCTGTCTCCTCCGCCAGAGGCTGGCGGGGTTGGTGCTGTGGGAGCCAGAGCTGCGGCTGGTCCTGTTGGCGTACGCCGATGACGTGCTCCTTGTGGTCCAGGACCTGGGTGACCTGGTGCGGGTGGAGGCCTGCCAGGCCGTCTACTCGGCAGCCTCCTCCACCCAGGTCAACTGGGTCAAGAGCTCTGGCCTGGTGGTCAGGGACGGGAGGCAGGCGAGCTCCCTCCCACCTGCACTTCAGGCCATCCGGTGGAGGGCAGGTCCGCTGCTCTATCTTGGCGTTTACCTCTCCGCCATGCATCCGTCTCTGCCGGAGAACTGGCACGGTTCACAGGGCAGAGTGACGGAGTGGCTCCGGAAATGGACAGGACTACTCCGGTGCCTCTCCCTCCAAGGGAGGGCACTGATGCTCAATCAGCTAGTCCTGTCCCTCCTCTGGCACCGGCTCAACACCCTGGTCCCGGCCCCAGATTTCCTGGCCGACCTCCGGAGGGTAATTCTGGAGTTCTTTTGGCCAGGACTGCACTGGGTCTCTGCAGGGGTCCTCTACCTACCCCTGGAGGAGGGAGGGCAGGGCCTGAAGTGCCTGCGCACTCAGGTCCACGTCTTCCTCCTCCAGGCCCTGCAGAGGCTCCTGTATGGTGCAGGTAGTCCGGCGTGGAGCATTCTGGTGCACGCCTTCCTCTGCTGCCTCCGAGGGCTCCGATACAACCGGCAGCTCTTTTATCTCCATCGGAGCGGTCTTCTGCGAGACCTCTCCCGGCTGCCAGTCTTCTACCAGGACCACCTCCGGGCCTGGAAACTGGTTTCAGCCACCAGGTCCGTGGCAGCCGCTGAGGAGAGCCCCTGCTACACAACTCCCAGCTCTGTGTGCAGGTGGCGGAGTCCCCCTTGGTGCACCAGAGGTTGGTCCTGGCAGAAGTCACCAGAGTCGGAGACCTCCTGGACTATGACCGGGGAGACTGGCTGGATCCCCTGACGCTCACTCAACGCATGGGGCTCTCCAGACCCTGTACTCCCCGGCGCGTACTTCAGGAGGTGAGGGCCGCTTTACCGCCCACTGCTTGGGTCTTCCTCGACTGGGTCCTGCGAGAGGGCATGCCTCGCCCACCCTCCACCCCAGGCCCTCAGGACTTTTTCATCGGGCCCCTGCCCCGTGGACCTGCCAGGCCATCCCACCCCTTTACCATGAGCCGGCTGCACGACTTGCAGCCGGTTCGGTTCCGGACCGCGCCAAGGAAACATCTGTACGTGCTCGTGCTCCACACCCTTCATGTCCTCACCCTCGCGTCCCGCCCCGACACAAAGTGGCGGGACCTCTTGAGGGTGAGGAGCCCCGGTGGGCCAGCCTATATTCCACCCTGGTCCCGAGGCCCACCGGGGATGTCAGCTGCCAAATCCTTCACAGAGCCGTGAGCACGGGCATGTACTTGGCGTGGTTCACTCCCCTCCCAGACACCTGCCCCTTTTGCGGCGTGAGGGAGACCCTGGCGCACGTGTACCTGGAGTGCACCAGGTTGCAGCCCCTATTCCGGCTCCTCCTACATATTTTATTATGTTTTTGGTTGCACTTTCCCCCTTACCTTCTCATCTACGCACTCCTATCCGTGGCCCCACAAAGTCGCGGGACCTCCTTGTCAACCTCCTCCTAGCCCTGGCCAAAATGACCATCTACAAAACCAGGGAGAGGAGGTTGGCTGACGGGGTTTCCTGCGACTGTGGGGCCTATTTCAGCTCCTCAGTCTGTTCACGCATCCGGGCAGAGTTCCTCTGGGCGGCGTACGCTGGCTCCCTTGACACCTTTGAGGAGTGGTGGGTGCTGTCCAGGGTTCTCTGCTCGGTGTCCCCATCAGTTTCCCTTCGTTTAGCCCTATGACCTCACTCCCATTCCTGTTATCTCATTAGTTGTCCTCCTCAATTATTTGGTATCCCGGACTGGTGGATCCTCCCCTTAGGCTCTGATCCCTCTTTCTGGATCCCAACAGGACTACTCTGCTGTACCCCACTGGCCTGGGTCTATCACATCACCTCATACAAGTACTGTAGTGCAATCTCTTTATCATGAAAGTTGAACTTACAAATGTAGAATTATGTACAAAAAATTGCTTTATTTTTGAATGCAGTTAATGTAAAACTTTAGAGCCTACAAGTCCACTCAGTCCTATTTCAGCCAATTGCTCAGACAAACAAGTTTGGTTATAATTTGTAGGAGATAATGCTGCCCGCTTCTTGTTTACAATGTCACCTGAAAGTGAGAACAGGCATTCGCATGGCACTGTTGTAGGTGGAGTCGAAAGATATTTACGTGCCAGATGTCCTAATGATTCATATGTCCCTTCATCTTCAACCACCATTCCATAGGACTTGTGACCATGCTGATGATGGGTTCTGCTCGATAACGATCAAAAGCAGAGCGGACTGATGCATGTTCATTTTCATTATCTGAGCCAGATGCCACTAGCAGAAGGTTGATTTTCTTTTTTGGTGGTTTGGGTTCTGTAGTTTCTGCATCGGAGTGTTGCTCTTTTAAGACTTCTGAAAGCATGCTCCACACCTCATCCCTCAGATTTTGGAAGGCACTTCAGATTCTTAAACCTTGGGTCAAGTGCTGTAGCTATTTTTAGAAATCTCATATTGGTACCTTCTTTGCATTTTGTCAAATCTGCAGTGAAAGTGTTCTTAAAACGAACATAGGCTGGGTCTTCATCCGAGACTGCTATAACATGAAATATATGGCAGAATGTGGGTAAAACAGAACAAGGAGTTCAGTCACAAATCTAATTAACGCATTTTTTTTTTTAATCATCATCAGCATGGAAGCATGTCCTCTGGAATGGTGGCTGAAGCATGAAGGGGCATACGAATGTTTAGCATATCTGATACGTAAATACCTTGCAACGCCGGCTACAAAAGTGCCACGCCATGCCAAAAGTGAATGCCTGTTCTCACTTTCAGGTGACATTGTAAACAAGAAGCAGGCAGCATTATCTCCCATAAATATAAACAAACTTGTTTGTCTTAGCAATTGGCTGAACAAGAAATAGGACTGAGTGGACTTGTAGCCTCTAAAGTTTTACATTGTTTTGTTTTTGAGTGCAGTTATGAAACAAAAAACATCTACATTTGTAAGTTACACTTTCATGATAAAGAAATTGCACTACAGTACTTGTATGAGGGGAATTGAAAAATACTATTTCTTTTATCTATCATTTTTACAGTGCAAATATTTGTAATAAAAATAATATAAAGTGAGCACTGTACACTTTGTATTCTGTGTTATAATAGAAATCAATATATTTGAAAATGTAGAAACATCCAAAAATATTTAATAAATTTCAATTGGTATTCTATTGTTTAACTAAAAAAAATGAATTGTGATTAAAAAAATGAATCGCGATTAATCACGCTGTTAATCGCATGAGTTAACAGCAATTAATTGACAGCCCTATTAATTATTAGTATATACTGCAGCACTGTACGTTGACACTGTGCTTTACAAACACAGTTTGCCTGCCCCAATCTACAGCACTAGTCCTGCCAACAGAGATGCTAATCTGGACCCCATTGGTCCAGGCTAGAAGACCTGATTGCAGAACTGGGGTCTAAGCTGGAGAAGACAATCCAAGGTGCTGTTCAGCTGAGGGATGCTGTGGGGAATACTGATGATGGAGGAGGGAGGGAAGGATTGCTGGAAGAACAGGGGTTGAAGGAGGAGAGAGAGGGGGCATGGTGGAAGAGAAAAAGACTGCACGTGGAGGTGGTAGCATGATAGCAAGGCCCAAGCTTGATCCAAAGCCTGGTGAAATGAATTGAAAGGAATTTGGATCAGGCCCAAAAGAGAAGCAGAGAGAAAGGAATGGAGGGAAGTGGGGAGAGGGATAGCTCAGTGGTTTAAGCATTGGCCTGCTAAACCCAGGATTCTGAATTCAATCCTTGAGGGGGCTATTTGGGGACTAGTCCTGCTTTGAGCAGGGGGTTGGACTAGATGACCTCCTGAGGTTCCTTCCAACCCTGATATTCTGTGAAGTGTATGGAGCGAGATGGGGGAGGTGGAAGGGAAGAATATGAATATGGCATGGTCTGAGGAGCGAGTGGGAGGACTGTAGGAGAGCGGGGGTGACTGTCATGGACATGTTGATGTAGTGCATAATATAATGGTAAAGCAGGGGTCTCAAACACGTGGCCCGCGGGNTGCCCTGTGCCCCCGCCACACCCCACACCCCGACACCCTGCCCTGAGCCCCCTGCTGCACCCTGCACCCCAACCCCCTGCCCTGAACCCCCTGCTGCACCCGACCCCCTGCCCTGAACCCCCGCCACACCCGACCCCCTGCTCTGAGCCCCCACCGCACCCCACACCCCTCCTGTGCCCCCTGGGGGCAGGGAGGGGGCAGAGTTGGGGTGGGGATTTCGGGGAAGGGGTTGGAATGGGGGCAGGGAAGGGGTGGGAAGAGGCGGGGCAGGGGCGGGGCCTCATGGAAGGGGTGGAGTGGGGGCGGGGCCGAGGGCGGCATGGGGGGAGGTGTCAGTAAATGCGGCCCTCGGCCCAATGTACTAGTCCTCATGTGGCCCTCGAGGTCATTTGAGTTTGAGACCCCTGTGGTAAAGTATCCTCTGAGCAGGACCGGTAAAGAACAGCCCATGGATGCGGGGAGCTGGGTCTCTGGAGCAGGATGGGCCCTCAAGCCTGGAAACCTTATTCAGAATTAAGTTGTAATCTGGCCTGCACCCATGGGAGTGAAGGAGAATAACCGGCACCCTCCTGTAATGGAGCCTAAGTCTGGCCTTGCTGTGGAGGCCGATTCCCAGGAAACTGGGATGCCCGTAGCAATGGAGCATTGTGTTCACCCTGCACATGAACAAGAGTCACATCCCCTGGCCCAACTGGTCTCAAGTGTGCTCATGGTGTCACTACAAGTGATACAGCCATAAGCCAGTGCCCATAGCTGGCAGCACTAGTGACACACAGCCAGAGCTGGTACAGGCCACCTGAGGCAGGAAAGACTGGAAGGAACGTGGGAGAGGAAAAGAGAGATTGGAGAAAAGAATGAGAGTGCACAAGAGGATGAGAAACAGAGGGAGAAAGGAAAGAAGACAATACTATCTGAGAGGGGACTTCTGGGGAAACAACAATGGAATCCAAGACTGGCTTTCTTCCAGCAAAGTTCTTTTCTCTCGCTAATGAATTCTGAGTCCATTCCCCCTCCCTTCTTCTCCAACCCCTGCAAAGAACGCTTCAAAGAAGGGGGAGCTGGGGGCGGGGGGAAGGCTCTTTAAAAGTCACCTTGCATCCCCTCCCCAAGCGGGAAGGGAGCATGGGTCATGGCAGAGCCCTCCGCCGATGTGCCTTGCCTTTGCCGCTCTGCTAATGACACTGGAAATATGCTAAGGAGCTGACTGCAAGGGGCTTTTCTAATGCGGTCACTTCCTGGGACCTCAAAGAGGCTTTAATTGCAGGGCCTCGGAGACAGCAGGTGTGCTTGTCATGTCTAATCAGCAAGCTGGGTGCACTTGGCAGCCTGCTGGAAGAAAGCGGGTTTCTGCCGCTCCCCCCCTTTCACACTCGCCCTTGCACCCCCAACTTTTCAACCGTTGCACACCTGTCAAATTGATTATGGGAATGAGTCTCCACCAAGGCGATAAAGAGCAGATTTGAAGGAAATCCTCTCTCTGTGTTTTCTTTTTTTCCTTTGCTCTCATTCTCTCGGCTCATGAGGGGATTAAGCGATGGGGGAGGGAAGGGGGAATCTTTCTCGGCAAATGGGTCCTAACTAAGCATTGTTGTCAGTAGGTTTTTTTCTTGGCACATTTTGGGTGGCGTAGCGATATCTACATGCATAGAGCGCTCTGCCTCAAGCTGTAACGTACCCGAAAATGCAGCTGCTGTTAGTAATATCAGCTGCTTAAAATAGGTATTGCCCTCATAAACCCAAATACATTCACACAGAAGTGCACTCACTGCAGACAAGCACAAATACACATGCACAAGAGTCTTGACACACACACATGGTCGCATACACAGAAACATCTTCTGTTCCTTTATACTAACTGCAACACAATCAGATCAAGCCATTCGTTATTATGCAGTAATTGATACTGAATTGAATATAATGCATTGCAAACGGGTGTAATCTGTGCATAGGTTTTTGCAGTCTTAGGGATGCATTCTGCAGTGATAGGTTGTGCCTTAGTATAAACGTAGTCCTATTGAAATCAATGGGACTGCTTGCATAGTAAAGGACTATACGGTATAAATAAGGGTGACAGAATCTGGACTTTAGAAAATATTGTATTTGTCTTATTTTGCCCCTCTGTTTCTGACAGACAAAATGCTATTGATGCATCTATCTATACAGATGGATGCATTTGTCTGTCTACAGATGGATAAATCCATATCTATACAGACAGAAATGTTTCAATTTAAAATTTCACCGTGTGTGTGTGTGTATCAGAAAATAATTTAATGACAGACGTTGTTATTCAAAAACTTGAAGCTTTATAATTATTCAAACACAAATTGGCACCATCACAAATCAAAATGTACAAAGTTAATACCCTTACATCAAACTGTAATGAGTTCTCAAGCAGCATTTTTCTTACTGTGTCTGTCTGTACATTTCTATTAATACAGATGGATATTTTTTTGCTGGTTTGTATGTGTGTTCGGTAAAACTGACATTTGCTAACACTTACCAAGAAAAATCTAATTCTTCCAAGCCTAAGTGTAACTTTTGCCCAGGTTCTCCAGCATGTTTCTGGGATATCTAAAAAAACAAACAAGCAAAAAGCCCCTCTTGTCACAAGGAGATTTCACAATTATTACCAGAGTGTAAGAATTCTGTTGCCGTAGTGATGATCAGAATGCTGACACAAGGGGACCCATTTATAAACCTTTTAAATAAATAAATATAATTGGGCAGCAGGTGGGTGCAGGAGTCACTGTGCAGGTTGTAACCACGAGTCACTGCAGTGTCAGTTAAAGTGGGGGCTAGATCCTCAGGCCTGCACTATATATATATATTTTATAGAACATGAAAAATGACTTTTAGAGAATCTCAAGTGATTTGCAACACCATCTGCACCTGAAGCCGTTTAGAACCTCAGTCACTGTTACCCTGAGTGGTGTGGAAATTAATTAATTTATTCCATTTGTATTCCCTGTTCCCTCCCCGTTCCCTCCCTTCCCCACCTCCTTTCCTGCCTCTTTACCTCTCCCCAGCTGCTTTGCTTCCCGGGGCAACCTCTCCTGCTGTTTTACCCCAACAGACCCCATCTTCTGCTGCTTACCCTCCCCCCCACACCTTTGTCTCTTCCAGATTTCCTTGCTCTGCAAGTGTCACCTAGCAGTGCCATTTTTCCAAGAGCGTGCAGCCACTGTGTGGGAGAGAACACAACTCACAGGCACTTTTCTGTGCTGTTTAATATATATTCACACAGGGCCAAGTCCTATAGGACTCAATGCGCATGCAGTCCTGGCCATCAATAGGGAAAGAGTTGTGTAAACACTGAGTAAAGCCATCACAGCTGGGGCCCTGAAGAACTTTCCTGCACGTGCTCTAGGGAAACAATTCAAAGTACAGAGTTTGGGGCCAGACCCTCAGCTGGGGTAAATGGGCACAGCTCCATTGAAGCCAACGGGGCAACCTCCATATACACCAGCTGAGGATCTAGCCTCGTACGTTTCTTCTCTCCAACTTTTGCTAGGAAATTTTGTATAAAAACAGAACATTGGGTCCTGCTGCATACTCCCCATCTGAAGTCAGACTCATCTCTCTCAGTCCCAGTCCTGCAGCCCACATCCCCCCAACCTGCCACCGCCTTTATAGAAGTCCATGGGAATTGTGGGGGTGCACACATCACAGGATGAGACCTAATGTAACATTAGCTTGGTAAAATAAAGGAAATTAAGGGTTGAAATATACTGACCATTTGTCACATTTTCACCATCCCTGTCTTGACCACCATGGCAAGACACAGCAGAAGATAATACTGCCTTGGTGTACATTCAGTGATAAATATTTACTGACTGTCCATTTGGCTGCACCCAGCATCCCATCTCTTAAAGATGGATGGAACACCCAGTCTTGCTTTTATCACTGCTTGAAAGATTCCTCTGTGGCATCTCCCTTCAGCTGCAATGTCAGCATTGAGGGGGTCTGGGAAGGGGCAGCAGCCATGGGGTTTTGGATTAATGTGACCTCAGATGGAGAAGGTACCCTGCTGGAAGAGTGGATTCACCTGAGTACAACTTACCTCTCATGAGTGAGCTTTGCATGTGAATTCAAGATGAAGGCTAGTGGGGGTTCCTACAGTTGCACTGGTCATCTCACAGGTACACCAGCTTATTCCTTAGGCTTCTAGAGATGCTGTATGGCCTGGTGCTGAGGTTTCCATGACTGATTATTTTGGTGGGCATCAGTGACCATGAAGATGACATTTCAAGTTTGTTGGCTCAGGATCTCATGGCCATCCCAATAACCACAGTCTGATCCAGTGATACTGGCTCTACTCTTACAGGTGAGCACACCCCAGCTCTGATTTTCATAATGTATATATCCACTACAGGCTGGGGACCGACTGGCTAAGCAGCAGTTCTGCAGAAAAGGACTTGAGGATTACAGTGGACAAGAAACTGGATATGAGTCAACAGTGTGCCCTTGTTGCCATGAAGGCTAACGGCATTTTGGGCTGCATTAATAGGAGCATTGCCAGCAGATCGAGGGAAGTGATTATTCCCCTCTATTTGGCATCCCTGGCTGGGATGATTTAGTTGGTCTTGGTCCTGCTTTGAGCAGGGGGTTGGACTAGATGACCTCCTGAGGTCTCTTCCAACTCTAATCGTCTATGAGGCCATTTAGGGATCTGGGGCAAAAATCTGTCAGGGATGGTACTTGGTCCTGCTAGTGAAGGCAGGGGGCTGGACTTGATGACCTTTCAAGGTCCCTTCCAGTTCTATGAGATAGGTATCTCTCTCTCTCTCTATATATATATATATATTGTAGCGGGCCGGTGTGGCTCCCCTCTTCCCCTGAGAGGGTCGAGCCCCGGTCACAGAAAGGGGCGGGGCCACCGAGCGGTGAGCCCGCCCCTCAGAGGGTCAGGCGGCGACCCGGAAGAATAAAAGCCGGCCCTCCCAGCTCAGTCAGGCCCCAGCCACCGCCGGGAGCAGACCTACCTGGGGAAGCTCCCGAAGAGGAGCTCACTGAAGCCCAGGGCAGCTACCCGGACTGGCCCGAGAGTCCCCTCGACCGCTACTGGGAGGACCCGCCGGAGCTCCCCCGAGCCTCCTATGAGGATGAGCCACCCAGAACTCCCCCGCTTCCCTGCTACAACCCCGAGGAACCCCCGGAGCAGATTTGGCCGGACTTCCCCGAGAACCTACCCGACCTACCACCCAGCCCGGGTTGGGGGGAGCCCATGCCGTGGGACTTCCCGGGACCGGACGCCGTGAACCAGGTAGGCCCAGGGGGCGATGTTGGAAGTGGCCCGGGGGCAGCCGACCTTAGTCAGGCTGCTGAACAAACTGAACCTATGTCAGTGTGTTGCGGTCAGGATCCCCACTGACCGTCAGCGGTGAAGACCGCTGTCTAGGGCCCCGGGCCGGGACACAGTGGAGTGGGAGGGCCTGTGTCCCCCCTGCCACCCCGGTGCGGGTGGCAGTTATCCCCCTCGGGTTGTTGTTGCTCAGTCCTGACCCAAAGGTCTGAGCCCCCGTACTGACTGCTCAGCCCTGACCCAAAGGTCTGAGCCCCTGTACTGCTGTTGCTCAGCCCTGACCCAAAGGTCTGAGCCCCCATACTGACTGCTCGGCCCTGACCCAAAGGTCTGAGCCCCTGTACTGTTGTTGCTCAGCCCTGACCCAAAGGTCTGAGCCCCTGTACTGCTGTTGCTCAGTCCTGACCCAAAGGTCTGAGCCCCCGTACTGACTGCTCAGCCCTGACCCAAAGGCCTGAGCCCCTGTACTGTTGTTGCTCAGCCCTGACCCAAAGGTCTGAGCCTCCGTACGGTTATTGCTCAGCCCTGACCCAAAGGTCTGAGCCCCTGTACTGTTGTTGCTCAGCCCTGACCCAGAGGTCTGAGCTCCTGCACTGTTGACCGTTCTTCTTTTGTACTGTTTCTTGCTCCACCTTGTAGCAGAGGACTGGAGCCCATGTACGACCAGCGGGCCGGTGTGGCTCCCCTCTTCCCCTGAGAGGGTCGAGCCCCGGACTCGCCCCATTACAAGTGGCACCTGACGAGGGACTTGATCCCTTGCCCCTGTGAGAAGGGGCTGGTAGGAGGGGGACAGTTTGCCCCCTCTGAACCTAGGACATGGAGGCGGATCGGCTGTTCCAGCTGCTGGTGGAAAGCCAGGAGCGGCAACAGGCAGCTCAGCTCCTGCAACAGCAGCAGCAGCATGTCGCCCAGCTGGAACAGCAGCAGCGGCACGACGCGGCCCAGCTCCAGCAGCAGCAGCAGCAGCAAGCAGCTCAGCTGGAGCAACAGCAGCAGTTCATGCAGCAGTGGGGGACCCAGCTGCAGCAGCTCCTGGGGCCCGCGCACCGCCCCACGGACTGGCCAGCGGACGAGGGCACTGGCGGGGCCCCCCGCTCGGCAGTCCCCTTACGCCTGACCAAGATGGGCCCAGAGGACGACCCCGAGGCCTTCTTGGTCACGTTCGAATGGGTGGCCCTCGTCGCGGGTTGGGCGAGAGATCAGTGGGCCACTCTGTTGGCGCCCTACCTGACCGGAGCGGCCCAAGCCGCCTACCGCGGGCTGTCGACCGCTGAGGCCAGGGATTACGACCAGGTGAAATCGGCCGTCCTGGACGCCCTGGACGTCAGCCCGGAAACGTTTAGACAGCGGTTCCGGCGGCACCTCTACCCTGCGGGCGCCCATCCCCGGGTGGTGGCCCAGGCCTTGAAGGAAGCCGGCCGCCGGTGGCTACAGCCAGAGGTCAGGACGGCGGAGGAGGTCACCGAGCAGGTGGTCCTGGAGCAGTTCGTGCATACGCTCCCGGCCCGGGGAAAAGCCTGGGTACTCCGCCACCGGCCGACCACCTTAGCGGATGCCGTCGGCCTGATGGAGGGCTTCCTGGCCGCGGAGACGTCTATCGGGCCGACGTTCCGGGCCCCTCCGGCTGGGCCCGAACGGCCCCGGGAGGAGCGAAAGCCGTCAGGCCTACCCAGCCCACGCGGACCGGGCCACGGACTAGACTCGCGACCGCCACCCCAGACTCC